>JBBBDQ010001834.1:0-522500 GCA_037127315.1 Ascarosepion bandense | reverse complement strand
GTATTTGAGCTTCTAGCTCGAATGCCAAGCAGTACAGCATGTCGTTTCCGAATTTCTGGCAGAGTGAATTGCGTCATGATGCTCACAGACGTTGCCCACCTGACCCTGCTATACTGTGCAGTCGTCAAAATTAAAAACAATGTGGATACACGAAATTGAAAATATAAAATGGCGACAATTTACCCATCGTACCTTTTATTTTTGTAAAGAGCTTTTTTTGTCAAGAGTCAAATAGATTGCTGGTAATTTTTTGTTTCTAAAATGAAATTCCTGGCAATATTTTTTTATTTACAAAAATCTATTACTGCTTTCTTTTAAAAATCTATTTTTATACTTTCATAGCGTTTTCACCCCAGTTTAGGGGTTAACTATTTTCCCATAGCTGGGACTCTAACAAGTGTTACCACCCCGGGTCAGGGTGAACCTGGACAAATAGCAATTAAGAAGTGGTTCCACGCTCCTCAATATTTTTCCGATCAGAAGCCTTGCTGCCGGATGTAGTTTATCGTTATATCCAGAACAGAAATATACAGAGAAACGGGGGATGAATCGACTTCATGCAACTTAAACCTTGAACTGGTTGAAATAAAGAATGGAGCTTTTCTGGGAATTTGCCACGGATTAGCGATAGAGTAGCGATCGGCTTGCGACGTTGCGTTCATGATAAAAAGACAGCTTAAATGATTTTGAACTCTGTCAAGACTGCAAAGTTAGTATCGAACAACTTCAGACCAGATATGGCAGCTATAATCCTACCAACAACATTTTATTCTACCACTGGTCAGGTGCCCCTGCCGTTCTCCTCAGTGTTCTTGACAAGCTCCAAAGGAGAGTCTGTAATGTGATAGATCTGGCGACTCGTCTGCAGCCACTTTCCCATCGTCGAAATGTGGCCTCCCTCTGTCTCTTCTATAAATACTTTCATGGCTTCTGCTCGGATGAGCTTAAGTCACTGATGCCTCCTCAACAGGTGTTTACCCGTTCAACCAGACTGGCAACTGGGTCCCACCCATTCACAGCCAGGTTAGCCAAACGCAGACGACAATTCTACTCCTGCAGCTTCCTCTCTCGCACTTCCCGCCTGTGGAACTCACTCCCGTATTCTTGCTTTCCTGACGGCTACGACCTCCAGAAATTTAAAAGCAAAGTTAATACTCACCTACTAACCACTGGACTCTAGCTCTCTCCCCTCCCCTGTATAACCTTCCCTTTCTCTCCGCCCATGTACCTGTCATTGCACCTGCTTTCTCAGCTTTCTATTGTTCCTTTCTAACTAGCTTGTACTCCTCACTCTTTTCTAATTAATCTTTTTACATTTATGTAACCCCATGCACATCAGTGGCGTTTCTGCCTTGCTCGGGGTGAAATGATTAAAAAAAAAAAAAAACTGCATATTCTATTACAATCTCTTTAAATATTGTAATTGTCAGTCCTTCCCTACAAAGACAAATGAAAAAAAAAACAAGATGGAAGTAGCTTCAAAACTCGAACGACTTCAAAGTGGCTGTACGCTTCGTTGAGTGATGAAAATCTCATGTTCATAATGGAAATCTTTCTCTTGGCATCTGTAATACCGTTTTTAATTTTCTTTGAAAGTGATTCTCTTCTTTCTTTTTTTTTTTTTTAAAAACATCTACATTTTATTTACTTCACCGATTCCATTAGTCAGGAGTTCTTAAGTGCATCTTTATCATGCCAAAAATGCTGTCAAAATATTGCCCGGGAATGTTTGAAGTTATAGAATATGAAAGTAATAAAATAAAAGAATAAATTTGGCACGAATATTTTTTATTCTGCAACAACAGGTTTATATTCTATAACGCTAAATATTCTGCAGAAATATTTGCAGCGGCTTTGATGATGTGTAAGAACAAAAAGTAAGATTTAACTTTCTCTATATTTGCATGTATAACTCAATGGTTGAAGCCAGGACTAGATGAAACTGAGGTGTTCCCCCCCCCCCACTAAAGCAAGCTTCTTCTTTTAAGAGTGCAAGTGGTGTAATGGATAGCAACTCAGAATGAGAAATCGGAAAATTAAGTTCAAATTCAAATCAAGTTTCTTAAATTCACTTACGCGCAAATACCCTTGCGAAAGATATGAAGCTTTTTCATCTCTCCCCAGTATGGATTAAACAGTAAGACTTTAATCTAGAAAAATCATTGTTATCTTCAATAAAATTGCTAATGCAATATTCACTGGCAAAAAATATTTATTCTTACAATTTAAATTATGCTTCGGTTTTAAATAAACCACAAAGGGTTGATAATCCGTAAAAAAACAAATCAATCAATAATCTTTTTCTTTTTCTTTGTGTCATGTCCCTTTAAGAGATGGACAATCGCGACTCTCTACAACTTCCTATTTTTATCTCTCTAAGTAACTCTTAAAACTTTACCATCCCCTGTCACTGTCTTGCGATCCATTCACACACTTCCCTTCAGCACGTATGCGATCATGTCTCTCCACAATTTCCTAACCACAAATTTTGTACCACTAAGTAACTTTTGAACTTTTACCATCCCTCCCTTTCCCTCACCCAGTCCTACCATCAATTCACACCCTTTCTTTCAGGACTTGTGCGATCAAGGCTCTCCACAAATTCCCGTCTTTTGTTGCTCTAAGTAACTTTCAAACCATTACCATCCATCGCTGGTTCTAACCTGTCAACCATTCACAAAAACTACGTAAGTAGGTTACTTGTTATTTCAATCCGATTGTCTTGTTTTCAGTATGTCCCTGTGAGTGTTCAATTCCCTGGATTATCTTTCCTAATTATATATCCCAGAAATTTCACCTGCCTCTTTCTGAGTATAAGTATAAATTTGCCGGTGTTTCTATATTCATTAAAACTTCTTTAAGACTTGCTCACATGTTTTGCAAACGGCATTTTTAGCTTCTGTCTGTAGAATCTTATCTGCGCTGCTTCAAGCCTCTTATTCATTGTGAAAAAATTCTCCAGCAATGACTGCCATTTTTTAAAAATTATTTTATCCTAAGCAAGGCGGGACCACCACTAGTGCGCAGGGGGTTACAGTGAGAGAAAAGACTGGGTACAAAGAGCGTCGAAGAAAGGATTAAAGATGGATGTTATTCAAGGAGATAGAAGATAGCAATTCAATTGCATTTAAACTTTTGGAAATTGTAGCTTTCGGGGAAGTAAGTAAACGAAAGTAAGTTCCACAGGCAGGAAATGCGAGAAAAAATATGTTAAAGAGTAAAAGAGGAGGTTACATGTAAATATTTCAACGGTAAAAGCGTAGGACCTAAAAGCTAATCAAGTAGCATGTGTAAATTCATGTAGTTAGAGCACCAAAGAAAAAGTTCGTCAGAGCAGATGTCATGAAAATATTTGTAGAAAAGACTGAGGGAAGCCACATCACGTCGGTGAGAAGGTGACTGAAGTTGATGTGCCAGGTCAGGATCGATTACATTGCAAATCCTTCTTTGGATTTTGTATATAGAAGATTAGATATTATCACTTCAGCACTCTTTTCTGTCTCTTAAGACATCTTCATATCTCTTAATACTTTGGTTCGTTCCTAGAAGACATTTTTTGCTATTCCTTCGGATTTCTATTACCGATTTTCATCATCTTTATTGCCATATTCACGACGTTTCGGTCGTTGTACACTCCGACCTTCTTCAGGTGATTGGAATTTCGAACTAAACTATTTATTTCACTCACAGGACAAATGAGCCAATGGATAAAAGCGTTGGTTAGATCCAATGACTTGATCTAAAGAGTTATGAGTTCAATACCCGGCTACAGCAGTAGTGAACAGAAACTTAGAGTGTTGAGTTAAAGGGAGATATCTAAGATATCTGGAAGTGGTATGATTCATGGAACGAGAACAGTCTACCCCCAGTGATTGAAATAAAAGGTTCAGTTCGAAATTCTAATCACCTGAAGAAGGTCGAAGTGTGCAACAGCCGAAACGTCATGAATATGGAAACAAAGATGAGGACCACAGTTCAAACAATGTAAATAATTACAATACGTCATCTAAGAAATATAGACAAAGACTTTCCATCATGTGTTATGACATGACTCAAATATTTAAATTTTTGTACCTGCTTGATTTTTGACATCCTCAATACATTATCCTAACAATATTTTCCAGTCTCTTAAAAATTTGCTTATTTTCAGTGGCAATACACAACTCAAATATGCCGGCTGATGGAGTTTAACAAATTTAAATGGGGTAAAAACACAGAATTCCACAATATACTCAAAAATATGATATGATTTGTCATGCTAATATGTTTAGCACGTGATATGTTTTCTTATAACAAAAATTAGAATGCGGTCGATATTAAAAAAAACGACTGACGTGAAAACGTTGATTCGTATAATAAATTCTGACACAGTGTAAATAAATATATAAAAGTATAAACGCCAAATAATTCAAATTTGAGATTCCTAGGAGTGCTCTAAAATAAATAAATAAGGGTAAAAGTCTTCTCATCACTTGAAGGTCATGGGCGGAACGTATGTTAGATGCAAGGATTCAATCGGCAAAGGCATCGTATGCTATTTTTTAGCATAATTTCATCCTAGGCAAGGCAATAAAGCCACTAATGTGCAAAGGGGTTAATGAGTGTTAGATAATATGAGAAAAAAGCTAATATTAAGAAAAAGAGAGAACAAAAGAACAAGAATTATGAAGACAGAAGATAACGATTAACTTTGCATTGTTCAAGAACTGCATTCAGTATTTTTGAAGATCAAAGTTGACAGGGAATTAAAAAACTGCAACAGAGAAGCGAGAAGAGCAATAAAAGAAACTGTTAGCATATAACCTACGGTTACATTTAGCCATTTCGACTGTAAAACGACGAGACCTTGCCGCCAATCTAGTACTGCGCTTAAATCCATAAAGACTATGTACCAAAGTGGAAGGTTCATCAGAACAATTACCATGAAAGTATTTATAGAAAAGGCACAGGAAACCTACGTGACGACGGTGAGAAAATGACTGAAGGTGAGATGCCATGTTAGAACCAATACAATTGCAGATTCTTCTTTAATCAAAATCATCTAAATATATAGCAGAAGCCCCAGATATGGCAACGATATTCAAAGCAAAGATAAAAACGTATATGGTGTCAAGGTCTAATGTCTCCACACACCAAAATTCAATATTCCAACATACACCCCAAGAAGGCTGCAGCGTGTAGCCGCCGAAAGAAATGCAAACGCAATAAATTATTCTAAATAAAAGAAAAGTGCAATAAAAGTTTGGAATTTGATGTAAGCTAACAGGTAATTCATATAAATCCAGGATAATATATTTGGATCAAAAGCATTTTCGGTTTTTAGTCAACCATTTTATTGTACATAAATATATAATGCTGTTCACATTACATATTTCGATGATGTTAGCTCTTCTAAAAAAAAAAACAAAAAACATTGGCATGTTAGTCGGGTTCACTTCTACATTGCTCGGATTGTCGACGAAACCTAGAATCTGTTGACTGCATTCTTTGTACAGTTATAAGATCCCACTAAAGGGTTAACCTATTGGTTAGATATTTGCGGATTTGTGGATGAACGACCGACATTTGCCGATTAATGAAAGACAAATTCGACCAATGTTTGTATCTGTAGATTCAAGTAAAAATCCGAACAAATGTTTTGCCTAAAGACTCAAATAGATTCAAAAGATTGTACTCATGGCTACTTCTTACTTCCTCAGGGAAGATTCATCAATATGCCAATTTATAAACCTATACGACTCGAATTTGCTTGCATATTCTCATATATTCAAACAAATCGACACATTTCCAATGATTTCTTCTTCATATTTTGAAGATTTTTCTGTGTTTACTGCGCCAGAATTGTATTTTTTCAAACTCTAAATTTGCTCTGTTCACACATTGCAATTGGGCCTAAATCTCATTTGTACACATTCATTTATATTTTAATGAAAGTTTAAACACATTAATTCATAGAGTTTTTAAATCTTTTGGTCTTAGCGTGGTAATTAACCCTAATATAAAACGAGTTAACTTCTTAAACATAACATCAGACTTAGTTTCTAACACTTTTCAACTTTACATGAAAAATAATGCTAACCAAATCTATATAAACCTCAACTCTAATTACCCACCATCCGTTATCAAACATATTCCATCATCAGTTGAACGCCGCATTAACACACACTCATCAAATAAAGAAATATTCGATAAACACAAAGCCATTTACGATAAAATTCTTAAAGACAGCGGCTATCAATTCTCCAAAAATTAACTTTGTGGGAAAATTTAGGACCCCCACCCACTAAAAAAAATGAAGAAGAAAATATGGTATAACTCTCCATTTAACCAGTTAGTTAATTTTAAACTGAGACATAGATAAACATTTCCCCAAAAATAACCCTCTAAGCAAAATTTTCAATAGGAATACAATAAAACTCAGTTATAGCTGCTCCAACAATTTAGAAAAATAATTAAATTACATTTCAATAAAATATTAAAAGCATACAACAAAAATAACTCCAACACTAATGCCAACCTGACCCATAATAATAACCTTTGTAACTGTAGAAACCCAAACCAATGCCCCATACTTAATAAATGCTTAACAGAATCCTTCGCATATATGTGTTCGATTTCATCCATGGAGAATCTTAAGGATGCTAAAATTTATATCGGAAACACAATGAACATTTTTAAAAAACGCTTTTACAATCACCTCTCATCCTTCAATAAAAAGGATAAACAAAATATGACATTACTCTCTAAGTATTTTGGAAGTTAAAAAACGAAAACAAAACACCTAAAGTTAAATGGAAAATCCTCAAACAGGCCAGAACATCTAAGTCAATAAAGGAACCATGTTTCATTTGTCTTCAAGAAAAATGGAAATCATCAAATACATGAATAGCAACATACTATTAAACCAGAGGCATGAAACCACTGTAAACTGCAAACACATTAAAGACCTAACCTTACAATCATGCTAAAAACTACAAAAGCCAAAGTTAGGATCACTAATAACGATAAACCTTTATAATATTAACAACACTCTTACTTCAAATTTTATCTTTATTTCATACCACAAATTGTGATCTAATTTAAAGTTTTATATAAATAAGAGATTTCTTAAATTTCAAATTAAGGTTAAGTATAAAAAAAATAGAGGAATTATGAAGACTAAATTTAAATCCAAAAATATTTGTAGTCGCACAATTCACTAATACAGATATGTTCATAAAATAGCAATCTTTATTCCCACTTCATCGCATCCATTCCTACTCCTCCCCACCCCATATACATTTCCACATTTTCCCCTTTTATTAAAACCGAAGAAAACAAGCCATTAAGCTGTAAAGGACAATTCCTTATCTTCTTATGTTAAATCTGTCGACAAAATGTTCAACACGTCCATTAAGCAACTCTATCTCCTACCTATTCCTTCTTTTCGTTCAAAATTCTAACGGACAACTTACAAGCCTATTTCCACACCTCCCACCCCACATATATCTCATACACAAATCGTTAAATATAAGAAAAAGAATTTCCATTCCTTTCCACACTACCTGATAAGACATTGTCATTTTAATGTCGAAACAAAATGTACACTTTGTAGTAGATAATAATTTGTACTTGTTCTAAAATATAATTTATAATAAATATTCACAGCTCTATTTTATATCGAGCACTGTTTTAAATTAATATTTCGAACATTGTCAATTTTTTCTTCTTTCCTTATTCACTTTGATACATACATAGATATATATATATTGTCACGCTCATGGAGAGAAAGACAATAGTGAGGTAACGTCGGCTCATTTCATTCTCTTTACTACCAGTTATTAAACTTTACTATCAGTTATAAAAGCTCTTGCCAAGTGTTCGCTTTTAGCAATGCCTTATTATCGAGCAGTGAAGAATATATATATATATATATATATATATATATATATATATATATATTCATTCATCCACACACAAGTCTGTTTCGCTGTATCACAGCTCATCAGTGTGGCTAGACACCCGATTGCTTCCAGCCAGGATCGAAACATGACCGATTTGACATCAGTCAGAGAGCCTACTCCTAAGCTATAAGCACATGACTGAGAGAGGTGGAGATTTTAATGTGTTACATATACGTGGTGCATACACACGCCAGCAGCCGAGAAAAGTCAATTCATGACAGAAGAGTAATGCTATATATATATATATATATATATATATATATATAGATATAGATATAGATATATATAGTACACTAAATCTAAAAATGAGCCAACACCAACCGCGGTTTCACACAACGGATCCGTTGTGTGAAACCGTAGTCGGTGTTCGCTCATTTTTAGATTTAGTGTACTGTATTTTTTGCTCTACTTTCGTACTTTTGTAAAGAGCACTTTACTGTTAAGGTTTCGTCTTGGGTTTTTTTTTCTTTCAAAGAAGCACTTGACGTATTGTTCTTTTGCGCGGTTTGTTTCTTTTTTTTTTTTTCTTCCCCTTTATTTAACCTACGAGGTAGTCCTCGTTGGGTTATTGATGATTTAAGTTACTGATAGGTTAGCATTGGTTTTTCTGACATTTAGTCTATAATAATTAGTGCTGCTTTATTGTAATTATATATATATATATATATATATATATATATACTCTCATGCTCAGGGAGGGATAACCTGTAAGGAAACAGCTAATAATCCTTTCAAATATTTTGCCGTCACTTTTTACAGCAAGGGTACACTCGTAATGATAATAATAATAATAATAATAATAATAAGAAGAAGAAGAAGAAGAAGAAGAAGAAGAAGAAGAAGAATCACAGCAAGAAATAGAAAACCTAATTCAAACAATGATAGAAATCAGTAGAATTTGGCATCTCAAGACAACAACATTATCTGTTGTTGTTAACGGTTTTGGGAATTATATAAAAAAGAGAAAACAAATATGTAGATCAAATTCCTGACAGTCCTGAAATATGTAACTTGCAAAGAAATCATATTTATGGGTACTTCTCGCCTCTTGCATAGATTTCTCTCAAGGCAATGGTCACAATTATATTTCTCTTTGAATGCAAAGCATCTTATCTGATTGCATCTTCTGATAAAAACAATGTCGATGTCTCTGGTTGAAATTAAGTGGAAACTCGTACTGCACAAAGTAAAATAAAAAGAAAAACAAGAAGGGCATTAAATAAGCCAACAAGGGTTTATATATATCATCATTCATCCCAATTTTATCTTGATTTTAAAGCATAGTAAGCGACACCTGATTTTGTCCGATTCTGGGTCATAAAAATAAAAGTAAAAAAAAAGTAGGTCAGAAAAAACGAAAAAGTTAGGTCACAATTATTAAAAAGAAACAAATTAGGTCACTATTCTTTAGAAAACAAAAAGTAGGTCAATAAGGTTTTAAAATAAACAAAATAAGTCACTATCCTTACAAATAGAAAAAAAGTCGGTTGGTATCATTAAAAAAGAAACCAAGTCGATAACTATCATTTAAGAAAATAAAAAATAAGTGAAGACACTAAAAAAGTAGTTTACTAATATTTTAAAAAACAAAGAAAAAGAAAAAGTAGGTCACGACCCTTTTAAAAAAACTAGGTCACTATCCTTTAAAAAAGTCAGCACGCTAAAAAGATAAAGGCAAAACAGAAGGTGACCTATTTTTACCTTATTTTTATCATTAAATAAATAAACCAAGTAGGTCATTCTCTTTAACTATGGAAACAAAGTAAGCCACTATCTGTAAATAAGGAAACAAAGTAGGTCAGTCAGTCAGTTAAGTGCCATGCGCGATACACGCTTGGGCGATCATGTCTCGAAAGAGACATGACTGACTGGGCAGAAGATTATCCCGCAGTAGGTTGCCATTGCTTTCTGCGGTAGACTGGTTGCCGACCAAGGCTATAGAACCCAATCTGTCCTGTTATTTAACCCATAACTGGAGGGAAGAGACGTATTAATACCTTTCCCAAGGGTATTTGCGCGTAGGTCACTATCCTTAAATAAAGTACTTTAATATCCTTTTAAAAAAGAAACCAAGTGGGTCACTATCTTTAAAAAAGAAACCAAATAGGTTACTATCAATAAGAAAAAAACCTAGTGTGTCACTATCATTAAATAAATAAACCATGTAGGTTACTATGAATAAATAAATAAACCAAGGAGGCCACTGTCCTTAAATGAAACAAACCAAGTCACTATCATTAAATAAAGGAATAAAATAAGTCACTATACTTTAAAAAACAAAGTAAGTCACTATCCTTTTAAAAACAAAACAAAGCAGATCACTATCCTTTAAAAAAGGAAACACAGTAGGTCACTATTCTTTTAAAAAAAGTAAAAACTAGGTTACTCTCATTAAAAAAGGAAACAAAAGAAAATTATGTCCTTACAGTAATTTTGCTATTGTCAGATATTGTTTCTTCTATTTCTTGAATTATCAGCAGCGTTGTAACTCACTTTAATGCCTCAAAATTACCAGAATTTCAATACAGTATTTATTTTGCCTTTTAGAATATCTGAAACAAAATGAAGAACTAAAAAAAAAAAAAATTCCTTACTCAATTTTTCTGTGTGCTGCACGACCCAAATATTCTGTAAGTTTTGCTGATACATTTTTCCTTGATGACGGCTAGAAATTTACTATTCTGACTAAGATATCCTACCTCATGCAGGTTAGGATCATTTAACCAAAAAAATTGCCATCTAAGAATAGGAATCATCTCTAAACTTGCGATTTCAAACTCTGGTTCATAAACATAACGCTCTGGCACTGCTTTATATTTAAAATCTACATTCTCAACTAATTTCGAGCCCCTAATCTAAATGCCTAGAAAGAAAAAAAAACATACATTTCACCAAACGCCAATTGTGTAAACAAAAGTGCCAACGAGAGACTTCAACGACTAGTAAGTAGGCAGTCCCAAAATGTGGCATGGTCTGTGAATGCGACTGCCATGTTCATTAACAAGAGTTGTTTGAGCCAACAAACTAGAGATCCTTCTACCATTGTACTTTCACAGTCAATTGAAAATGATGAGTGTTCATTTAGACAATTCATAAATGCTTCCTAAACTGCAACCTCCAGTGCTTCATCAATTAACCAAGAACGCCAACTTAGGTTATCAACGAAATCATCGTTTGAGCAGAAACGCTGCTGCAATGGCAGCTGCGCAAGCTTCAGAGAATGAGGCTCAACGTGAGTTTCGTCTAAATGGAATGGCTACAGCTATGGCCGCCACAAAAGCTTCACAGAATGATTCCCAGCCTGAAATTCGTCGTAGCAGAAATGCCACAACTACAGCTGTCGCACGAATTTCAAAGAATGAAACTCAACATGATCTTCGTCTGCGCGGGCTGCTGCAGTGAACCTGTGAAATGACGTAAAAAAAGGAAACAAGCGCTAAAAAAGCTCGCCAAAATTTTGGACGGGAAAAGTTTTATAAAATACTCGAAAATGCCCTTAAAAATCGAAAAATGGCCAGAGATTACTAAAATTTGGGCCGAGAACTCAAAAGAATCTGTCAAAGAAATGACCCCCAAAAACCTGAAATTTAAAATTAGACGACCCGTATACACCCTGTAAATGTGATCGGCGACTGAGCCGAAAGGTTGCGTGAGCTCAAGAGACTGACGTTCATGTGAACAAAGACGCCGCTGCAATAAAAGCTGAGGAGACTGAAGGTGAACGTCATCATCGTTTGAACAGAAACGTTAATTGAATGTCAGCAGCAAAAGAAGTTGTGCATGGGGGTAAACAGGTTAATTTCAAGAAGAAGAAAAAGAAAAAAAAGAAGACGATGAAGAAGTTGAAGAAGACGAAGAAGACAAAGAAAAAGTTGAATAGGAAGAAGAAAAAAAGAACGAGAAAAAGAAGACGAAGAATACGAAGAACAAAAAGAAAACGAAAAGAACGAAGAACTTGACGAAGACGAAGAAGACGATGTCGACGAAGACAAAGAAGTCGACGAAAACGAACGAGATGACGAAGACGAAGAAGTTGACGTCTAACTGAACACTTATCATTTTCAATTACATGGGACAAGCATTTCTGATTTGTTGACTCAAGTGATAATTGTTAGTGGATGTGGTTTTAGCTGAAGCTGGTTGTTTCGTATGCTGGGGCTGTTTATAAAAACAAATGATTCAACTTTTTTGTAACTTCTACCTTATTATATGCCATAACAGTTTCACGTTTTCTACAAGGTGCCAACCCCTCCGACGTTTCAGGGACAAATTTACTTATTTTGCGTCACAACGTCATTGTATCACATGACAGGCTCCCGTAAGGCCCGCCCCCGTTCTTCCAATTGTACATACATCATTCCCGTTTACTGACAAAATTGGCTAAGCATGAGTCCCGTTTTACAAATATAACAAAAGCCAATCACACTTTTTAAAACTTAGGCGTCAAGGTAACTTCATACTGGAGCTTTCTGAATAAGCACTTGACCTTACCATTTTAACATAACCACTAAAAAAAAAAAAAACAAGTAACGCCAGGCTATACTGCTAGTTGTACTATAAAATGTATCGCTGGTTATTTTGCTTTAAAATCCTGATAATGTTACTACAAATGTTTGTTGTTGGTAATTTTTACATAAAAATGTATTGTAGATATTTTTACTAATTTACTTTTATACGTTTATAGTTTTTTGCTTGGGAGTTCACTATTTGTCTATAACTGGGACCCGAACAGATGCTACCACCTGGAAACAAGAGCAATTAAGATGTGGTTCAACGTTCCTCAAATCCTCCAATCTCCCGGTTAGAGGCCTAGTTTTCAGTTACTTTCGAGCGACACTGTTACGTAATTCAGAAATGTGCTTCTCCTTCACTAGCTGCCATAACTAAAGGGAAAAAGTTGTATTCAAGCCTTTCCCAGGGTCATTAGTGCGAAAGTAGACATCGGAATTTGCTGGTAATCATCGCGCTATTCGCCATATTATGATAGTTTTATTAAATATATCAAAGCTATTTTTGCGGACCATTAATACTAAACTAAGTATGATCGACACTTAAGGCATCTACTGTAACGCAATATAAAACAAGCTTAAGATTTCATTCGTATAACGAGTGTGAGGTTTATTTTATGTTCCATTATTGTGACATTGTACCAAGCTTAGCAAAAAATACATTAAGAATTGACACAAGATCGTTTTAAAGTGTGATCCCTTCAGCGTATACTATGTGGGTAGGAGCAACAATAGCTATAAGTTTTTCTCGATACTTCGCTTTTTGGGACGTCACATCTCCCATGAACTAACCATACCTTTCACCCTTTGAAAAGATATTGCCTGGAGCCGAATTTAAAAATGAGAAAAAATAGTCCAGATCCCTTTATACTTCTACTCTCCTCAAGAGCCAGGGGTTAACTTTCATCGCCATCTTTTAACAGTAAAGAAGTTGTGCTGCTTAAGAGAGCGGCTTCTTGGAATTGAACTTCGATGTTATTGTATGTCACCATTTGTCTTTTATCTTATCCAACCTTACATTTTTTACCTTAACAATCAAATTAAAAAAAGTTTTATTATTCATATAATATGGTCCTTATAAAGAAGCGATTTGTTGACGATATTTATAATAAAATTCAGTCAATCATATGTGACACACGCTTGGGCGATCATGTCTCAAAAGAGAGACTGACTGGGAAGAAGAGTATCATGCAGTAGGTTGCCATTACTTTCTGCGGTAGACTGGTTGCTAGCCAAGGCTACAGAACACAATCTGTCCTGTTATTTAACCCATAACTCGGGGGAACTAGACGGATTAATAACCTTTCTCAAGGGTATTTGCGCATAAGTGAATGCAAGGAATTCAACTGAAATTCGAACTCGACTCCCCGATTTCTCGCTCCGAGCCGTTATCCACTGCAGCATAACGCACATCCTGATTATTTAAATAAGTAATTTTATTAAAGCCATTTTTGGTCATGAAAGTGGCAACTCTTTTTGATTTTAGATCACAGCTTTGATGTCACAGGAACTAAGCGATGTATGTTACGAGGATGCATTTATATGTAAAAATAATATAAATAATGTATAAAAAGTTATAGTACTGGATTCTATTGAGTCCTAAGTGTTATTCCAAGAAAGTTCTAATTCATTAAGTAGTCGTAAAAATAAGGAAATTAGGAATAGAACGTTTTGGAAGATTGTAGAATGTTCCAGTAGAATCTAAAGAGTTCGAAAGGTTCTAGAAGTATGCAAATTAGCCCCTATAAAAATAGGTTTTGGGCAGTGAGTAGTTAATTGATAGCAGGATGGGTTGACCTCATCAGCTCCGGTTTGGATTCAAGGATGTATATACAGCCGAAAGAATCTCTCTAAGTGGACGACAAAAACTAAAACTTTAAACAGTTGATTTTTATCAACTGTTTAAAGTTTTAGTTTTTGTCGTCGACTTAGAGAGATTCTTTCGGCTGTATATACATCCTTGAATCCAAACCGGAGCTGATGAGGTCAACCCATCCTGCTATCAACTAACTACTCACTGCCCAAAACCTATTTTTATAGGGGCTAACCTCATCTGCTCTGGTTTGGATTCAAGGATTTATATCCAGTCGAAAAAATCTCACTGAGTAAAGTCGACGACAAACTAAAACTTGAAAGAATTGTTAAAAGGATTTGCTGTCATATCAGCTCCGGTTATGATTCAAGGATTTATAGCCAGCCTAAAGAATCTCACAGAAAAGTCCGAACAACTAAAACCTGAAAGAGAACCTCATGGAACTATCTGGGTAAATACATATTTTTGCCTCTTTCAATGACCAAGCCAATAATTAGTTTTTATATACGCATTCAAGGATTTCCAAAAAGTATAGCACTTAACTTCCACGCCAACTTAACTGGGTAAAGATATTTGAAAAATGCTAACGCTTTAATTATTGTACGAGTACACCGTCGATAGCATTCTTTAAAAATAAAATACTAACAATATATAAAGCAAAAAAAAAAAAAAATTGTCGAAAATAACATCTCGACCCCTAGTTATGCACGACTTCTTACAGCCGGAAATCAGAACTAAATATAATTTAACCGTTTGCCTGTTGCTACACAAATTTGTTGGATTCATTCTGACTCTTCAACTGTGAGTACGGATTAAACTGTTTCTTTCACTCGAACAGAACTGTGTCTGATTTCGTAATATTTAATTGCACAGAAAATTCGAGCTTACACACACCTATACCTTTTCATGAGCCAGTAAAAATAAAAGAACATACATTTATTCATTCACAAATAGAAAAGCTTTTTTGATAAGACAAGTTGATTCACCAAATTTTAACATTGATCCGTTTCTATTCTCCAAAAAGACATAAAAACGCGTCATTTTTTTTCTTTATTTTTAGAGTCACGGGTCGTCCACCGAACGCCAAGTACGGGCGACCTGCATTTTCTCACGTTCTTACCTTTTCTTTCGCTGTATTCATTGATTCTTATTTTTTCTCATGTAATAACAGCAACAACAAAAAAAAAAAAAAAAAGAAAATCACAGAGAGCTACAAATCATCTGTCTAGACGCCAAGTCAAGAATACATGCATTTTCTCACTCTCTCACACTGCATTAATTGATTCTACTCTTTCCTCATTCACTTGTTGGCAAAAAACAAAAACAAAACAAAAAAAAAACATATCATTTCGTCTACTGTAATTGTGCACACAGAAAAAATTAGACATCTTTTTCTTCACAAATCCACTTCGTCTGACTTTAAGAAAACTGAACTCTAAAATGCATATTTTCAAGGAAGGCTTCCTGAAAAGCTTGATTAATAACAAAAATTGATGTTGATTCTTGTTAAATAAATGTTACACTCATTAATAGATACGAAACTCTTATCCTTCTTTTAATGTTTGTTCAACCTTCTAATTCTTTCAAATGTGGTGGGCTCGGTTATGTTAGGCACAAGGCCATTTCACAAGCATGGCCGACGCTCCCTACAAATGTCAAGTAAAAACTAAACTAGTTCGTTTATATTATTAACATTATAAAAAAAATGATAGATGCTTCTATTGGCTACATTGAAAAAAGTTTTCAGATCCTATTTTAGCTTGTTTTAAATCGATGTCATGTAAATATTTTAAAATTTAGAGTAGTAGCAGTTGGTTTTGCAGTAAAGAATTTTCCTTCTTTTCAGCTGGGCAAATGAACACAAATCAAACTATACTTTTTAGACACCCTCACTCGGTCTTTATTGAACGAATATTGATCGAAATTTACTAAACTTCGCGCGATATGATGCTGAAGGCAATACATTAAGAAACTGAGCACGTAGATTATCCACTTGGTCTGCTTATAGGATTTTTATAAACGTCAAATTTGGAATCTGCAAAGCTTGTAATATTAATTTTTTTCAATATTCTTCTAGTAGACTATCGTGATACCATGTTGGGGCTCTCATCGAATTTTTAATTGCTATACAAATCACCTCTTGATTCCATATTACAAGGAAAATACACATTACTGTCTCGTGCTTGAGGTAATTGGGTAATTCATAATATAAAAAGTCCAAGTCAGGATTAACTTTACACTGGTCCATTTTATCCACGGTTTAAATTACATTGCTTTCAGTTATTTTCGGTAAACACGAGAAATAAACAATTCATAAGATGTAGTTAATTATGGTCATACAAGAATAGGGTTGCTGGCAATTCGGTGGTTTCAGTTATCCGCGACCAACCTCCACAATAAACAATTCATAAGATGTAGTTAATTATGGTCATACAAGAATAGGGTTGCTGGCAATTCGGTGGTTTCAGTTATCCGCGACCAACCTCCACAATAAACAATTCATAAGATGTAGTTAATTATGGTCATACAAGAATAGGGTTGCTGGCAATTCGGTGGTTTCAGTTATCCGCGACCAACCTCCACAATAAACAATTCATAAGATGTAGTTAATTATGGTCATACAAGAATAGGGTTGCTGGCAATTCGGTGGTTTCAGTTATCCGCGACCAACCTCCACAATAAACAATTCATAAGATGTAGTTAATTATGGTCATACAAGATTTTCCCGCAGTAGGTTGCCATTACAGGTTATAGAACCCAATCTGTTCTGCTATTTAACCCATAGCCGAAGGGAAAAACGGGTTAATACCTTTCTCAGGGGGTAATTGCATTCACTGACACGCAAATACCCTTGGGAAAGGTATTAACCCGTCGCTTCTCCCTCCAACTATGATTGAGTGTCATTAGGATGTTAAATAGGTTAATATCATGGCAATAGAATAAGAGAGCGTCATCTATCTACTTAAGTAATATACCTGATGAAACTCAATAAGGTTAAACCCATCATCGAATTCACACACCTATTTGAAACAAATAACTCGTTACCTTTCCTCGATATCTTATTAATACGCAACAGTGATAAATTTGATTTTAAAGTTTACCGAAAACTCACAAACAAAAAGGACCTTTATTATTTGAAATGAAAAAATTAAGTTGGCAATAATAAAAGTTATTAATTCCAAAATATAAATAAGATCGAGATAGTGAAAAAATAAAATATGGCGCGAAGATTTGGAGCAGAAAGGTTAAGGTTTGAAATCACATTTGAATAGATCCATTGTCTTTAGTGACCAAATTAGTTAAACCGTCGTCCTGGGAAGAAGAGTTACGGAGATACTGGATATGAGTTCGAGTACGTCTTTATTCTCACTTGAAGCTACTCACTTTTACAATCGAACATAAAACGTTGGAATAAAAAAAAGAAACAATAAAATGCAGCACGACGGTAAACAATGAAACTATTTTATCTCAGAAAACAAGTAGACCAATTTTCTGTTATATTCCACTTCAACCTTTATCTCAATCAATAGGTCGAGGTACGATTATCTCCCCCAACTATTTTATGCGCGCCCTTCTCTTACGCTTAACATCTCTATTCGAACAACGAATTAGTGCAAGTTATGCATAACGACGGATCATGTAACATAAATGTATTTAGCTTGCTGCATTAGCTGATCAAATTTCGCCAAAACCTCGAGGCCCCATTCCTCACCGGTATTGATTTCATGTCGGCTGGCGGCGGCCCTCACCTGGCTATTCGTGAAAAAACTATTTATTGCTCCTCTCTTTTGCCGTATCATTTTTAGTCTCGTTCCCAAACATCCTATCTACTTCTAACATAATCACGTACCCGTCGCCTCCATAGAAACAACAACCATTTCAGTTTCTCTTTTGATTTCTATAGTATACAAAGCGAACGGCCATCTGATCTCTTTTTCCCGCCTTACTACGCGATACAACGCGCAGCGTCTACGGTATGTTTTCATTGGTCTATTTACAAATTAACATAAGTTACATAAGAATCCCAACATTAAATCTTGTCAGGCACATCCTTAAATTAACTTTGAGATTAACTCATATATTTAAAAAAAAAAAAAAAAAAAAAACTATTCATTCTTAAGTTCATTAAACGATGGAAAAGCAGACAATAAATACCATCTCGAATATCATCTTGTGACCACAACAATCTTGTCATTACCAAACCATAAAAAAATAAATATGAAATTGTTCTAAGAAGCCCACCATTTTGCAGTCATTAGGCTTAGACACAAGCGTGACACTTTAGGAAAAAAGAGTGCCGAACTCTTATGTAATATTGGCCATCTTATATGGCAGTGAGTGCTGGACAATATCCTCACATATGAAGAAAGTCCTGAAGCAGAAGAAATGTAGGCGGTATCCTATGCAAATGAGCTGAGTTGTATTTAAGTGCTAAGCCGCTAACTGTTGGGACTCCATTTCCATTATGTTATGTGTAATGGTGTACCACATGTCAAGAACTGAAACTGCGAGATATACCAGTCAGTCAGTAAAGGGCCATACGTGATACATGACTAGGCAGAAGATTTAGATTGCAATTACTTTCTACGGTAGACTAGTCGTTAACCAAAGCTATAGAACCCAATCTGTTCTGCTATTTAATCCATAGCTGAAGGGAGAAGAGACGGATGAATACCTTTCCCAAGGTTTTTTGCGCGTAAGTGAAAGCAACTGAATTCAACTGGAATTCGAACTTGGTTCTTCGATTTCTCGTCCCAAGCTGATAACACTGCACCACAACACACATCCCCAGATATATCAGTTAGTCAGTCAGTTAAGTGCCATACGTGATACACACTTGGGCGATCATCTCTCTCGAGACATGACTGACTGAGCAGATTATCCCACAGTAGGTTGCCATTGCTTTCTGCAGTAGACTGGTTGCCGACCAAGGCTATAGGAACCCAATCTGTCCTGTTATTTAACCCATAACTGGAAGGAAGAGACAGATTAATATCTTTCCCGAGGGTATTTGTGCATAAGTGAATGCAATGAATTCAGCTGGAATTCGAACTCAACTCCCCGATTTCTCATTCTGAGCCGATATCCAATTGCACCACAACGCACAAAATGTGGTTGTACAGAAAGATGCTGAGAATATCATTGACCGAGCGCATGAGAAATGATAAGGTTTTAGAAAAAAAGGCACTTATACGTAACAACATTTGAAATTTCTAGGGCACAAGCCGGCTTTGAAAATTTAACAGGACAAATTGAAGGCAAAAAGGACAGAAGAAAAGAAAAGCACAACTTGCTTAGCAAGCTTGAGGAAAAGGATGTTGGAGCAGTGTTTAAGAGAGATAGCAAAAAGAAAAAAATTATTAAGAGTTATAAGGAACAGGGAATTGTGGCAAGTAATGATTGCCAATGTCCTGAAAGGACGCAGCATGTAGAAGAAAACCACAAAAATTTTGTCATCACTAGAGAAAACACTGATATTAAATTGGTGTAATAAACCTATCATTTTGTAGTCATTGAGTTTAGGCCTAAGTGCGAATATGAATCTCTATATGATCGTCCATTTCCAGAAAAAAATTTTCTTAATTTTCATATGGGGTAATCAATACACACAAAGCTTGAACTAGTATAGTGTTGTTTGATGTGAAATTTGTCGTTAAATAAGCCGAAGTTATGTTGATCACCACTATTTTGATTACAGCTTGAATTTTCTTCTATGTGCCCTGTTCCTTCAAGATGATGGCTCTCCTCAATTTCTTGTCCTTTGTAGCTTATTAATTTCATGGTTAAAAAACAACAAACAGACGACCCCCCCTCTCAAAAAAAAAAAAAAAAAAAGACAGTGGTTAGCAACTCAAATATACGCATCTGCTAAGATAATGTTGATATTAAAATTTTAAAAAATGCGCAGCTATATAAACAATATTGAAAATTCACGATACTTACTGAAGATAGACTCAAAGTTTTGTGATGCTTCAGGACCCAAATTAAGATTTTTATGCGTTTCTGCGCTGAACTTAATATTATTGATGCAATAATTATTGTTCTACATAGCTGTTGAAAACTTTTTACCAGAAATTCAGTTCATCTTGACATACATTAAATCATATAATTTTAGAATATCAATAGGTGTTATATATATATATATATATATATATATATCACCTACTTTTATCCTCAATGGGCCATATTAAAGACAAGAGGGACAGAGAAAAGCAGTGAATAACCTTAACAAGCTCATGTAAATGGTTAGAACAGAAATTAGGGGAATAGAAAAAATGCAAACCTTACTAAGAGATCCAAAGAATAGGCAGTTGTAGAGGGCTATGATCACTCATGAAGAGATGCAGCACATGATAGAAGCATAATCAATCTTGTTATTCAAAGACTCTCCAGAAATTAACTCATTTTTCTCAAGCAGTATAATATTAAAGTTTTTTATTATCATTATTATTATTATACTCAGTCTGATAATGTCCTTTGATGGACGTGGGCTTTCCCTTGGGCACATACCTTGATCGATTTTGTAAGCTTGAAAGTGCCTAGGAAGATTTAAGAATAGAAATTACAAAGAAATTATTAATAATAAACAGAAAAAGATATTTCATGATTTTGTGATGTATATTGAAAAAGAAGACTTGGAGAACTGAACACTCACTGGTAACATCAAAAAGAAGAAAATCTAAGGAAAGCAATGAGAAAGTTTGAGTAAAGGTTTAGGGAAACAATTGAAACAAATACAAAAATGAATATTTAAATCTTTCAGATGAAACTTTCCTTCCTAGCCTGGGGCCTTTTGTTGGATGTAGGTCTTTCCCTAAACTTATGGTAGTAAAACGGGCCTCTACCCTACTACATTAATGTAACATGCTTGGGTGATCACGTCTCTTTTCATCTGATGGTACACAAGATTATTTGTGTAAGTGAATGGATACCACCAACAGACATCCAAGCTTACAGCACCTGTAATTCCAAAGCAGTTAACCATCGTGTTATTGGATAGGCTCAATATTGCTTAACTTCAATGATCATGCAAGAACAGGTGTTTCAATGTGATGAAACTTTGAACTATGATAGGAAAATAATTTCTAGATTATTTCGATTGTAGAATCCTTTTCATTGAATTTATAAATATACTTTATGCTTTTACTGTGTCGTTAAAGACATTAAATTAAAAATAAAAAATACATGAAAACAAGACAGAATACTTGTTCCTGCCTATCTTAACCTGTGAAGGACATTTTTGTTGTACATTGGTCATCTCCAGATCATGTCTTTTTTCAATACATGATCACCCAAGGGTATTTGTACATAAGTGAATGTAACAAACCCAACTAGAATTTGAACTTAGCTCTTCTGAACCATCATCCACTACATCACCAACACACAAAAGTTTACAGCACCTGATATTTACAAGCAGTCACTCGTTTAATTACTGACCAGTTTCAGAATTACTTAACTTCAGCAATCAGACGAGAACTAGTGTTTCAACGGGATATGGTTGTAATCCCTCACTTGTATTCAAGTGTGCATAAATACATACATCAACTAATAGTATGGATTAAAGTGATTTGATAAGGAACAAGTAGGAAAACCTTTATAAATTCTGACATGTTTCACTATTAATATTAACTTCATTAGAAATCTTTTTGGGGCAATAGCGCTGCATAGATTGATTTATTTGTTTTTTATGATATATCAACCCTTTTTAGATTGTTCAAAGTTGAAAATACATTTTGGATTGCAAAAGATTTTACAGTACCTGGTGTTCCCAAACAGTCCCCACCACCTCATCTAAGTACTGACCAGATTTGACACCATTTAACTTTGGTGATTGAACAAAAAAAGTGTTTTCAGGGACAGTGTAAAGATAGTTCAATATTTTTATTTTGTTGTCATATTTTGTTTAGATGTCATATATTCATTTCTTTTGTGGCATTATTATGTGGATCTTAATTCTAGTAGGCGTTCTGTTTATTTTGTAGTGTTTGTGGGTCTGTATGTATCTATATAAATTTTTGTTTCCTCACAACCCTACATTAGTTTGGGCACTTTATTGTGGTATAACAGTTAGAAAAAAAAGTCTTGCTAGACCAATTATGAATAGTGAGTTGATTCTCACTGGGTACCCCATACTTTTGACTTTGTGCCATGTTTAAGCTATGCTTAGAAAATCATTTTGGGCTCTTTGATGTGGTGTAATGTTAACCAACTTGTCTCGCTAGTACAATTACAACTGATTAGTGAGTTCAATCTTCATTGAGTGCCCCATACTTTCAGCCTTGTGTCACATCTAAGCTACACCTTAGAAACTTTGCACTGCTTTGTTGGTCTTTCTGAACATGGTTATTTTTTGTTTTGCTTTTGGTCATTGAAAAAAAAAGAAAAAAAACCATTAAAGTAAATGATTCATAGGCATCTGTTTCCTTTGTGTCAGTTTCATGTACAACAAATTTCTGGGTAGTCTTAGAAAGAAGGATGCACATGCCATGATAATAAAATTATTCCTCTTAATATCATAAATGTAATCCAAAACCTGTAACAAGAAATAAAACGACTGTTCAAAATAACAGACTGATCATCATGCAAAATACTCACGTTTTGGCACCAACCATTTTTTAATGCATGTTTTGTTGAACATGACTGACAAGGGACTTCTGCTTAGGGTGTTATGTTTTTCTTGTATATTTAAAAGCATTTTTTTTCCGAACTATACAAATGTAAAAATTCTCCAAAAGTTTGTTACTTCCAAGCACTTTTGAAAAAGACAAAAAAAATACACTGACAGTGTGAAAAACAAATACGAAAAACAAATTGGAAGAGGAAACTCGAAATGGGACTCATTAAAGGAAGCACTAGTGACATCAGCAAAGAACATTGTCCCAAAGGAAATCAGACACAGAAGAAAAAATGAGTGAGTGACTGAAGAAATTCTTGACATGATGCAAACGAGACAGAAAATGATGCCAAGACATGGAAGAGAATACAGGAAACTATACAATAAAATAAGGAGCAAATGTCTGAAGAGAAATGGCTCAACAACAAATGTGCAGAAGTAGAGAGATTGAGCAGGACTAATAAAGCAGACATGCATAAAGAAATGTGAGAACTGATGGGACAAAAAACCTGCTCCTCAACAGGATAAAATCCAAAGACGGAATGATCATATTGGAGAAAGAGGAAATACTCCAGTGACGGGAAGAATATATAAAAGATCTTTTTCATGACAAGAGAGAACAACCAACAATACGCAAAGTGGAAGCTGCAATGGCCAAACTGAATAGAAAAAAAGCAGCTGAACCAGACAGCATTGTAATAGAGATGCTGACAGCCCCGGATGAATTCGGTGTAGAGAAAATTAGAGAAATAATAAATTAAATTTATAACAGTGGTGTAATACTGGATGACCTAAGCAGGTACATTTTCATAGCACTGCCTAAGAAACCAGGTGTAAACAAGCCACATTACAAAACTCATTGCTTCAAATACTGATGAATAGAACGAGAAGCAGAATCAGGCCAGAGATAGGACAAGAACAGTGTGGGTTCATCAAAGACACTGGAACAAGGAATGCCAAATTTATGATTAGGATGCTATCCAAAAGGGCAATACAAATGAATACCCATGTTTTATCAATTATACAAAGGCATTCGACAAAGTATGCCACAAAGAATTGATAGAAATGTTCAGCAACCATGACATATTTGGTAAAGACATAAGAATAATCAAGATTCTCTACTGGCAGCAAACTGCCTGCATATGGACAGGTAACGAGTTCAGCAGATATACAAAGGTAGAAATGGACGTAAGACAAGGATGTATCTTTTCATCGGATATATTCAACTTGTACAGCAAGACTGTTCCAAGGACTCTAGAATTTATGCCAGGATTCATCATCTAAGGCCACAATCAGAACAACATAAGGTATGTAGATGATACAGTGCTGATAGCAGACATGGAAAAGAAGCTACAAGACCTCCTACAGAAGGTTGAAGAAGAGAGTGACAAGAAAGAACTACAAATAAACTGCAAGAAAACCGAATACATGGTCATCAGCAAAAAGAGCAGTGCAAAATGCCAAATACAGATGGGGGATACTAAAATCAAGCAGGTACAAAAATTTAAATACGTGAGAAGTCTTCTAACAGAAGACAGAAAGTGCAACACAGAGATCTGAAGATAAATTAGCATGGCAAAGGACGCATTCCTGAAGCTGATAAGAATATTACGAGACAGGAAAATTTCACTAGAAACAAAGAAGAGAGTACTAGAGAGTATGTGATGTCAGTTGTTCAATATGGCAGTGAATGCTGGACAATCTCATCAAAGATGAAGAAAAAACTTGAAGCAACTGAAATGTGGTTCTACAGAAGGCTGTTGCAGATATCATGGATCGAGCCCATGAGCAATGATGAAATTTTGGAAAGGATAGAAACCAAAAGGAAACTAATACTGAGCATCAGGAAAAGTTCCTGGGACATGCAATGAGGAAGGAGGGCTTGGAGAACCTGATACTAACAGGCCAGATAGAGGGAAAGAGAGACAGGGGAAATCAGCGTGTAACATACTTGACGGGCTTGAGCAGGTGGATGGCAGAGCGGGGGTTGCGTGGTGTAAAAGGGGAAAGTGTACTAAGAGCCACCAGGAATAGGGAGACATGGAAGGCCATGATCACCTATATCCTGAAAGGACAGGGCACTTAGAAGAAGATTGATCATTTTTAAAAGTTTTTTTGTTACACTACTATAATAGATGCTTGTGTAAGTGCTATTGTAGACAGAATCAAACTTACTGAAAGTAGATATGTTAATTTTCAAATACATTTAGTATGTATGTGGCTGTGTTCATAAATGATATTATTAAGGGTTGGATTCTTGTTTTTTTTTTTTATAAGCGCTTCCATAACAGATGAACTGACCAATATTTAAACTCAGACAAAAAGAAAACAAATTACTGAATATCATTTGAGTAAGCAAGACAAAAAATTTAATATTAAATTTTCAAATAAAATTGTGAACCTTTACAAACAAAAATGTAAACTCCATAATAAATATTTTATTGACAGATTAGATGAGAATCTTTAGAGAGTAATTTTTTAGCTGTTAGCATTTTAAATACAAAAAAAAAGAAACATATTTTTATACACAGAGTAAATCAATGTCATGAAGAGAGATTGCAGGATAACATCTGTCCATTTCAAATACTTACACTATTCCATATTCACAATATTTCGATCATTGTACACTCTGGCCTTCTTCAGGTTATATGACTCAATGGATAAGTGACTTGACCCAGAGTTGTGAGTTCAGTACCTGACTACAGCAGAGGGGACAAAAACATGGAGAGTTGAGTTACCTAGAGGAATTAACTGAAACTGAAATATCCAAAAAGAAGCACGACACGTGGAATTAAGACAAGCTACCCCTAAAGTACAAAATAAAGGATTCAGTTCAAAGTTCAAAGTTCCAATGTATATCACCTGGAGAAGATTGGAGCACACAATGGATGAAATATTTTGAATATGACAATAAAGATGAAAACAATGAACCAAACAATGTAAATAGTGTAAATACTTACAATACCTTATCTCAGAAATATAGACAGACATTTCATATATTTCAAGAACCGATTGTGCAGCCTTGATGCAACTTAGCAAACAATTAGAGGAGACCCCTCTGCACACACATGAACAGACACCTCCTTACAATTCAGTACAACTGTTACTGATGCCTGGCATACTTTATCGAGATCAAATCAAATTGGTTTGAAATGAGAATTTGGAGAGTCGAGTTTGAATCCAGTTGAATTTGTTGCATTCACTTACATGCAAATTTCCTTGGGAAAGGCATGAATCCATCTCTTCTTCCTCCAGCTATGGAGTGAATAGCAAGACAGATTGGGTTCTATAGCCTTAGTTAGCAACCAGCCTACCACAGAAAGAGATGGCAACCTACTGTGGGAAAATCTTCTGAATGATATCTTCCAACATGCATTGGGCAAGCATAGAAGAGCAGGCTCATAAAATTAACATGAAAATAAATATCACATGTTGACGTATGTATGCAGTCTTCAACATTGCGGAGTAAGTGAATGCTTATTATATATATCTCACAATAAAGATAAATTTTGTTTCTCTTGAGGCAATTGTCAGTTGCAGATTGAAAGCTGACCACTGTAAAATATACATCGGCTCTCTGTGCAGGGCCCGGAAATTCTTTCCGCCTGAATCTATCCTGCAATTATATAAATCCACCATCCGCCCGTGTATTGAGTACTGCTGCCACATCTGGTTGGGTGCCCTTTTCTATTCTCCTCGGAGTTCTTGACAAAATACAGCAAAGAATCTGTAATGTGATTGATACTGACTTGGCTGACCGCCTGCAGTATCTCTCTCACCGGCGTGACGTGGCTTCCCTGTGCCTCTTCTATAAATACTTTCATGGCTTCTGCTCTGACGAACTTAAATTACTGGTGCCCCCTAGATGTGAATTTGCACGAGATACTAGATTGGCAACTAGGTCCCACCCTTTTACAGTGAAACCGATGAAATGCAACCGCAATTTCTACTCCAACAACTTCTTTCCTCGCACTTTCCGCCTGTGGAATTCCCTACTGCATGCTTGCTTCCCCGACGGCTACAACCTCCAGGAGTTTAAATGTAAGGTCAATAGACACCTCATAACACACTAACTCACACCCACTCTCTCCCTATGTACATCCTAAGTCGTCTGTCACCCTCCTTCTGACATTTCCTATACCCAATCCCTCTATGTAACCCCCTGCGCTATAGTGGCAGTGGAATGCCTTGCTTGGGGTGACACGATTAAAAATTACAAACTATTCTTAATAATAGTTTATAAATATTAATAATTTTTCAATCTGAGCCTTTAGTATTTGTGTGTGTGTATGCGCATATATTACCCTACGTTTATAGCACAAGTTGTAGTTTCATGCACTATGCAATCATCAGGTGCATATTATGAACTATATATGTACATTATATATATATATAAAGGCACATGCTATCAGTACACTGGGTAGGCAGTTTGTGACCATTATGTAGTAAATCTAGAAAAAAAAAAAAAAGGAAAAATTAAAAATTGAAATATTTTACATTTTATGCATAATAATCAGAGTAACCTTCATAATTTTGTTGGATTTGGTGCGTATTTTGCCGCATAAGGAATATGTAGTTGTTGATATGTTTTATTAGAGTAGGCACTGTCTACCTATATGACACATCACTGATATGTGTATATGTATATCTTTAGGGAAAAGAAGTAATTATAACATGGAAAATTGTTTTGGTGACACATTTTGTCCTTTAGAACTTCACTGAACTAAGTTTGTGTTTACATTAATGCAATTGCACATGAATGCAAGAGAGAGAGAGACACTGAGAAAACTTTATATATATATATATATATATATATATATATATAATGTAAAAATAAATAGACAAATATTGCTGACTTTCCATTAACTTAAAGTATCATGTGAACACCCAGTTTGTTATATGGCTGACTCATAATCTTCAGGCAGTTCAAGAGACAAGATGCTCAATTCTATATACCATTGAGTATCTTGTCTCTTGAACCACATGAAGATTGAGACAGCTGTATAAGAAACTGAGAGTCCACATGAAACTAAGTTGTGAAAAGGCAACAATATTTGAATATTGTTTATTTTATATTTCTAATATTGGCTTTGTTTACATATTTTTTAGATTTTTGCATTGACCTTGTTTTTATATATATATATATATATATATATATATATATATATATATATATATATTGCTAATTCCCAGTGAACAGTGCTCAACTGCAACTAAAACTTTAATGTATTCTCATGTAATCATTAGGTGATTGGCAACAATTATTTGTAGCAATGGGCATTTTATACTCCCTTGGAGAGTTCAAGATGTTACAAAGATAGCTGATGCATACATACCAACCAAACTCACCACCTTAAATATTGAATAAAAATCGGACCTTGTTACTCATAAAGCCCTATTGACGAGTATATATAGTCAAGCTACCAAAAACAAAAACACATGGCCTGAAGATTCTGTTCAAGCATAAAACAGACTGTCGATATTCAGTGTCAGTTCTTTTTCTCTCTCTCTCTCTCTATATATATATATATATATATATATATATATATATATACACACACACAGAGATGGGCAAAGATAAGCATAGTACTTTAAGTATTTTGTGAAATTATTCTTTTGTTTTATTGAACCGAGATAAAATATATGACAAAAATATACAAAGTGTGTATGTGTATGTGTGTGTAATGACATTTGAAATTAATTATGGTCTCTGAAGGAAATTGCATATTCTTCATCAGTTATGTTTTAATGCTTTTAAAGATGGTTAAGTTCTGAGCTGCATCGACTTAAAACTTTTTTGTTAGAATTCTGTACAAAAGATAAGAATAGTCTATGCTTGTGTGATGTCAGAGAAAATTCTGAAGTTAAGCCATGTTAATGTCAAATTGTGATCCAGTTAAAAAACATTAGCCATCTGTCATTGCTGTGTATTGCCACATTGTGAAACTCATATTTTCTCTCAAAATATCTTCAAAAGAAAGTTTATTAAAAAGGAAAAGTCAAATCTTTACATTCAGAAAAACTCAAGTCCGAGAGCATTCAAATTTCCTAGTCTACAATTCAGAGAGTTTGCTCCATATTTCAGGTGATAGGTTCCATGGCATCAAAAACAGGTTTTAAAAGATATAAAAGGGCAAAAAAAAAAAAAATGTAAATCATGGTTTAAGCAGCAGTCTTTATAAAGTTTTGGTCTGGCCAGATTTCAGGGCATAACCCCATACTGGATATAAGGGTTGCTTTGCTGCATCCATATGGTTAAATCAACCCCAGTCCCTACATATTCCTTTGGTAAGAAAAAGAATTCAATCTGAAAACTTCTTAACAAGAATGACTACTTTGTGGAACAGACTCCTGTGTAGATACTGATATTAAGGAAAAAAGGGGTCAGGAAAGAATTGGGGGACAGTGAATCAATCAGAGGTGAATGGAATAAGATTAAAACTGAACAAGACTAGTTAGGAAAGAACTGAGAGGCAGTAACCAACTGCAAGAAGAATAACATTAAAACTGAACACTGTATACAACTATCAATTTACCTTCACAAAACATAAGAAATACAATTTTATACTAAAACAAATTACCCTGTTGGCAGGATTTAGAATATACCAACATCATCCGCTTCAGAGGGGTAAGAACCCACCAAAGTAAACCACTTTCCAGATTGATGCTTGCAGATTCAAGCAGAAACTTGGTCAATGTTTACCTATATATTCAAGTATAAACACAACCAATATTTTCTTATAGACTTAAGTATAATGTTTATACTTAAGTCTATAAGTAAATATTTACCTATAGGCTGCTTCTTCTTTGCTGTACCACTTCAAGACATGGCTCTCCACAATTTCCTGACTCTTACAGCTCTAAGTAACATTTCCCATTTTATCATCCCTCTTTGTCCTTGCTCTGCAATCCATTCACCCAAACTCACTCCTGTTTTCCTTTGTCCTTTGAGTATTAAATTTTTCAAACCCTTTTTCCTCAATGTGTTTCAGAAAAATTTCAACTGTCACTTTCTGATTTTAAGTGCCCTTCTAGTTCCTACCTATAGACTCAAATATAAACCCGACCAAAGTTTACTCATAGGCACAAGTATAATAAAAATGATTTAAATATTAAATAACTCAACAAGAGTTGATACGCCAAAAAAATCTATCAACCTAACCCACTAAAATATACCCTGCATCCAAGTGCAATGCACCGTTGTATATTTTGACTATGAGGGGCTGCTGAAAAAGTCTTAACTTAAGCAATTTCTTAAAAAATCTGGCCAAATCATCTTTGGAATACTTTTTTGGTTGGGCTGTGAACTTTTCAGCACCCTTTTGTATTTGTAAAAATAAAAGAGTAATTAGAAAAAAATTAAAAAACTTCTCTTGTTTTTTGGGCCCTATATATATAAAGAAAATTTTTTATGTGATGTGTTTTGTCCTTTAGAACTTCATTGGATTAAATTGATATTTGCACTACATATGTGCAGGAAAGAAGAGGTAAGGTAAGAATTTTAAATGTAAATGTTTTTTTTAGTATATGTTTTGGGTCTATAATCTAGTCAATTTCATTTAGATTTTTTTTTTTTTTGTTTCCATCACTTCTGTCATTAAACATTGTACATTTTGATAACAGAAGATCTGCTTTAGTTGCTAGATTACCCACAGTAAATTTGTGTCTTATAGTTTCACAATTCTTGACAGATCTTCTATTATCACTATCTTCATATGGCCTGAAGATTATGCCTGAAACAAACAGCTGATGTTCAGTGTTGACCTCTAAATTCACTTTTATATAGATATATTACACACACACACACACACATACAAAAAAGAATGAATGACAAATTCTTGGCTTGAAGCACTTCCCAAAATCAATGTTTCACTGACCAAATAGAATATTGGTTTTGGAAAATGTGTTAGTCCAAGATACTTTTCATCACTTTTTGTATATTTAATATTTATATGAATGTAACTATATGCAGGTATTTATATATTTAATTTTGCTATTATTTATTTTAATATATCTCAAGATAATATTATATATATATATATATATATATATATATATATATAATTAATTGTTTTAGCATATAAAGAAAAAAATGCATTATTTACACTGTTGTCCTCATCTTTATTGCCATGTTTACATTGTTACAGCCACTGTACACACTTTTGGCTGAAATACCATGAACATGAGAATAAAGATGAGAACTGTTCGAACAGTGTAAATAATATAAATATTACCTTATCTCAGAAGTATTGACAAATAATAAATAAGAAATCATAACTCCAAGTATAAACATACATGCCAGTTGATGGAAAATCCCAGTCAAAAGTCTGGAAAGGTTAACATATACCAGAAAACAAAATTTAGACTGGATTAAAATCATAGTAAGCAGTCGCAACTTCTCAGACCTCACCAAATAAGCTAAAATAAATAATACAAAAGCAGTCATCAGTTGATAACATTTTCAACAATGTTATTTAGAACAAAAACTAGTTCTGCAAAGAATTTAAAAAAACATTTCATAAACATTTCACAACAGGCCTTAGTAATCTAGGTGATGCGTGCGCCTAACTATGAAACATTCTGTCAATGTCTGGCTCTGTTATTTTACCAAAACATATCAAGATAAACTGCTTTTCAATAATTGTTTTTGTAAGCGTTCCAGTTTGGCATCGATTTCTGCAATTTCCAATGATTGCTCCAGCATGTGCATCCCATCGTTCTCCCCTGTGAAAAGCAACAAAAATTAAAACTTAGGGTAACAAAGTTTTTAAGGCAAGACATGGATAAAGATCTCCCTCAACCAAGACAATACCTATAAAGTAATAGAGGTTTCACCTAACATTCAACCTAACGTTATTCTTAATCATTTATAGCAGAGGTCTCCAAACTTTTCAGTACAAAGGCCATATCATATATTTACTTAGCTTGTTAACCATTACTTCATTGTGAATTGCCTTTTTTGTCTATGGTTTATAAAAGTTATTTTTATTATCAGCTAATATTCATCAGACTTATTGACCTTTTGCTTATGCCATCTGTCTGAAAAGTAAGTGGACTTTCTTCAATGTGAGAAGAATCAGCCACAGTGAGTTCTTGCCACAAGCCCAGACGATCAATCAGCAAATCCACAAAGAGATACTGTAGTATTTGCTTTGTTCAGTGTGCAAGAAGAGACAAAAATTGTGGCAGGACAAAATGTGGCTGCTTCACCATAACAATGCACTTGTTCACAACATGTCAAGCATCCGTCAATTTCTGGCTGAGAAGAAAATGTAGAATGTCAAAGATTTCATTGTGCACAATTGTGAAGGTCAAGAAAAGAAAATATATTTTTCATTTGTAAACAAGTTATTACACAACCTAGATTTCTATCATTAGGGGTGTCTTCAGGTGATTTTCAATAACTGATTTTACCGTTTACCATTTTTTTAAAGAACATTCATGTAACTGAGCTTTTTTTAATGCTCACGTGGCAAGGAATTTTTAACGCACAATTAAATTCCCTGCCACAAACATTAAAAAAAAAAAAATAAAAAAATGGTAAAATCAGTTATTGAAAATCACCTGAAGACACCCCTAATGATAGAAATCTAGGTCGCATAATAACTCGTTTACAAATGGAAAATATTCAAAAGTTCTACAATATGATTGTATTGAACACTTTAATACAAATGTGTACTGGTCTAATTTTATTATGATCAAAAACTAAGTAATTAAACAATATATATAATTTCACCCTAACCAAGGCAGAACTGCCACTGGTATTCAGTGGGGTTACAGAGAAAGAAAAAAATACAGGGTACAAGGAATGCTGAAGAAAGAATGTGAGATGAATGGAATTTAGAGAGAGAGAAGATGGCAAGTGACATTGCATTTAAACTTTTGAAGATTCTAGCTATCAGGGAAGCAAGTACATAAAAAGATAGAAAGTGCGAGAAAAGAAACTGATGGAGTAGAAGTAATGGTTACATTTGGCTATTTTGACTGCAAAAAATTGAGACTTTGATGCCAATCTAGTAACACAAAGAAAATTCATGTGGTTGTGCCATTGGAGAAAGAAGATCATCAGAGGCTGTAAAAATATTTGCAGAAAAGACAAAGGAAGGTGAGCTACTAAATCAGGATCAACTACATTGCAGATTCTCCTTTGGATTTTGTCAAGAACCTCAAAATGAATAGCAGGAGCACCCGACCAGAGTTGGCAACAGTATTCAATGCACAGACGAATGGTATATAAATTTATAGATTTATAAATGTGCAAGATGGATTCTGACAAAAAAAACTTCCTGGCCCGACACAGTGACCCGACCTTCTTAGCAGTAGTTGTTGCTATTGTTTCAATGTAGTCATTCCACTTGAAGTCAGTTGAGAGAGTGAGGCCAAGGAGATGCAGTGTATTGCTTTCTAGGAGACTAGCATTGTTCATACTGATGGTGGAAGGTAGGAAGGTTTTTCTATGGTAGTTAAGGGTGCGCAGCTTTGTTTTGGAAGCATTAAAATTTACAAACCAAAATTTTACAAAACCAAAATAATTAAAATAATCACCCAAAACTCCTACTCATGTATGTAGCAAATGCAACATTTATAGTATTATGGTGTATATATATATATATATATATATATATATATATATATATATACACAAATCTTGTATTTAACTTCATTTAAATGCAACAGAAAATTTAAAAATGTAAAACAGAACAAATATATTTTTAAAATAATGAAGTTTGGGAAAAAACAAAAACAAAAAACAAAAATAATCAATAATCAAGTTTAACTTACTTTGGTACACTACCAAAATATGGTGTACCAAGTGAGGAATGAACTAACTGCTAATTAGTAAGGGTCAATCAGACTAGTTCACTAACCATGGCACTAAGTATAAATACTTAATAATGGATTACCCTCTATATCTGAAGTTTTAATTTTCCTAGAATTTAGTTTTAGGTTTTGGAAAGCACTAATTAATCAAGTGACACTTGGCTTTGACGGAAGGTATCTTAAATCTAAGGAGAGGAAATTCCATTACATGCACTAAAAAGACCCACGGAAATTTCACGGTTTTCCTATTTTGATTTTCTAACAAATCTTAATTCTTAAATTAATGATTTAATAAGCTCATGGTAAGTTATAGAACTTGCCATGAGCTTATTAAATCCTTAATGACAATAAAATATATGTAGAAATTCCCCTATCACATCATTAAATATTTGAGTTTAACAACTTTAACAAAATATTGCAAAAACAATCATATATATAAATAGTGGTCATTATTTTAAGAAGTGGGTACAAATGAAAAGATTTGAAATTAGCAACTTTTCCATTTCACTGAAGCAAACTCTAAATATTTGTATCTTCCCTTCTTTCTTTCATTTTCTCACTGAAACCAAGTAGTGTTTTTTCTCCTCTTTCCACACGATCAATAGTTCATTATTTATGAAGTGTTGGCAGGGCGTAGCAGTTGTGCAAACTATTGATTTGGGGCGGGAACAAACACAACAGTATAATAGGCAGAAAAAAAAATGACAAGATGACAAACCAAAAAGGGGACAGAATTGAGAGAAGCTGGGAAGGAGAAAGGAAGCAATATAACCCGAGATGATGAGAAGCAAAGAGTTTAAACTGTGTTGTGCATAACATACAATTGGAACAAAACAGAATTAGTATTGGAAAAGAAATAGAAGTGTCAGAAGAAACTATTAAATAAATAAACCTAAGTCCTTACCTTTGTATTGGTGAGTTTGCTTGTTATCTGTGGAAGAGCTGAAAAGAGTTAAGGAAACTAGTGATGAAATAAATACCACTATCAAGAATTTACATTGTAAACAGAAGACTATGTAGCTTCAGAATTTGAAGATTAGATCTACTTAGCATTTGCTAATCATATGAATTTAAGGTTGGAAATTCTTAGTATCAAAGTTCTGACTGGGAAGTGGTTGATGGGAAAATTCTGAAAACAGTAAAAAAAAACACACACACACACACACACACACACACACACACACACACAAAACCAACATAAGTGAGTCAATGGTATAACTTTATTCCCAAAACTAAACATCAGTTTCCAGTAGATGAATTAAAAAAAAATCCACTCAATTCACACGCAATCATAGCTCTCCATAACTTCCATTATGTAATGTCTGCAAATCAAAATCACTAATTTTGGGGAAAAATAGTGAAGAGGTTTTCTGTTGCTTTTTTCAAGGATTTGAATTTAGAGTTTTCATTTTCCTTCTACCAAAGCTTAAAGGCTGTCTGTTCCATTTTTTTTACTCATAGCGAGAGCAAAGGAAGATGAATCCATGCCTTTCTTGTTGGCATTATTGTGAAGTGAAATTTAAACTCAGCTCACTAATTGTTTTCTGTAACAGCTGAAAGAATTTTGTTTAAACTTGATCAAGCATTCAATAATTTTTATTTTATAGTTCCATGAATTATACCTGCTACACTTTGAATACAACAGCTTTTCAAATAAAGTTCATTATTTACACAGGAAAATTAATAATAACCAAACAAATACATTTAATGTAATTGTGATGTTAGCTTACTTTAGTCATACTAAGTTATGTTCCCCTGAAATAACACCTTCCTTTTGATAGAATAACCTTGTGCAAGAGAAATTCTTGTGATTCACATGCAGTGTCCACTTTGTTAATTACTTAATAACACATTTTAACTGCTTGCATCTTTGTTTCAATTAACATATTTATTGATGTACAAAACAAGAAGCTATATTAGATGTTTTATGTTATACACTTGTGCACTATTTTGGCAATTTCATTTACTTGTGTGAAAAAGTGATTTATAGTGGTCACAACCTCAAACAGCTTTTCTCATAAATGGCTGACTTTCACATACAACTGCTATTTTTTCATATCTGGTCGGGTGCCCCTGCTGCTCTCCTTGGGCTTCTTGACAAAATACAAAGGAGGATCTGTAACGTGGTTGATACTGACTTGGCAGACCGGCTGCAGCCGCTCTCACACCGGCGTGATGTAGCTTCCCTGTGCCCTCTTCTACAAGTACTTTCATGGCTTCTGCTCCGATGAGCTTAGATCACTGGTGCCGCCTAAGCACGAATTTACACGAGATACTAGATTAGCAATTAGGTCCCACCCTTTTACAGTTAAACAAATAAGATGTAACCGTAAATTCTACTCCAACAGCTTCTTTTCTCGTGCTTCCCGCCTGTGGAACTCCCTACCACAAGTCTGCTTTCCCGACAGTTACAATCTCCAGGTGTTTAAATGTAGGGTCAATAGACACCTATCACACTAACTCCCAACTATTCTCACAACACTCATCTACCCAACCCTCATTCTCGGTATCCTCACCCGCCTATCACCCACCCTCTGTTATTTCCTATATTTAACCAGCCTTTCTCCACTCTACGTAGCCCCCTGCACAGTAGTGGCAGTGACATGCCTTGCTCGGGGTGAAACGCTTATAAAAAAAAAAAAAAAAAAAAAAAAAAAAAAAAAAAAAAAATTTCATACATCTGACTCAATGTTTGAAAATATATTTACAAAGAAGATTATGATTAAAAGCAATATTAATGGATTATCAGTAGAACTAAAATAATAATAAAACTGCTTCATCTAAAAGCAACAAAAAGATGGAATAAAATAAGAGTGAAACGGTTTATGAGAAAAGTAGCAATAATAAGATGGAATAAAACTAATATGACAATAATAATGAAAAGGCTTCAACTAAAAGGTAATAACAAGAAGTAAAACAAATAACAACATTGAAAATACTTATGTTGATATATTTTTTAAAAAATGTAGTAAAACTAGTCAGAAAACAGTGAAAATGCTTCATCTCAAAGTTTTAAAAAAAATGCAAAATAAATAATTGAAAATGAAAACTAGGGATCACTTTATTCACAATAAAAATTAAAAATAATTTTAATATAAATATATATTTAAATTATTTGTCTGAATTTATGGAATGAGGAGATATTATTTACACTATTTATATTCAGAATATTATGATAACTGGTGAGTAGAAATGGAAGGCCTTATTAGATAATGAGGGATTTCCACAGAAAGACACTGAAGGACATAAGTTACATCCTGTGGTGTTATATAAACATTTGAGTGGCCAGGGGCCAAGTATATTTTTGGATTTGTACGTTGTGGTGCAGTAGATATCAACTTGGAACAACAAATCGGGGGAGCCGAGTTCAAATTCTGCACAAATACCCTTGGGAAAGGTATTAATATGTCTCTTCCCTCCAATTATGGGTTAAACAATAGGACAGATTGGGTTCTACCACAGAAAGCAATGGCAACTTACTGCGGGATAATCTTCTGTCCAGTAAGTCATGTTTCTTTCGAGAAATGATCGCCCAAAGCATGTATGACGTATGACACTTAATTGATCTTGTTGGTATGAGATTAAAGTAATTCAGAATTACTACTACCACTGCCGTTATTTTACAACAAAAATGAGGATAATAGTCCAAATGTAGATAGAGTAAATAATATATTTAAATATTTTAATATAAATATACATTCTATATTTTGATATAATTTTAATATAAATATAATATTTTAATCATAAAGTTGATGAAATAATTTATGTTGACTTTTTCTTTTAATCAATTTACCCTAAGAAAGGTGATAATGCCACTAAGGCACAAAGGGCTACTGAGAGTGAAAGAAAATAAAAAGACTTTAGAAGTAGCTGGAAACACAATCCTAAGTAGGAAGTAAGCGGTAAGCCTCTACTCCTTTATAAAAGATCAGAGAGAAGTGTGAACCAGATGATAGGCAAACATATTTACTCTTCGATAAAATTCTGTACTATTGTTTCACATTCCAAAATTATTAATTTCAAAGGATATTAATTCTTGGACGCAGAACTTTTATACTGGTTTTTATCCTACAAGAGAAAGAAAAAGTAATCATTAAAAAATTATTTTTATTAAATAAATAGCACAAATGAAAAAAATTCAGAAAAAACTGAAGGAAGTAGAGTTACTTCCCTTGCTTTTAACAAGATCAGAAGGCAAATTAAAATCTGAAAAGATTTTAATTAAATATAATTTATATATATATATATATATATATATATATATTTCTGAGATGAGCTATTGTAACTATTTACAATATTTACATTGTTCGGACAGTTGTCCTCACCTTTATTGCTACATCCACAACATTTTGGCTGATGCACACTACAGACTCCTTCAGGGGATATTTGTTTGAATTTCGAACCAAACATAGAATGGTTAATTTGTTTGTTAGTGTTCTTGAAGATTGGTTCAATGACATTTGTGTAGACATTCTTCTCATGGTTATCTTCTGAAATAGGCTGGCATAGAACCTGCACATTCTCAGTGACTTTACTGTCCAAACAATGTAAATTGTGTAAATATGATTTACATTTCAATTATTTTTATTTATTAATCTTTTCCATGTAAAAAGTCAAATGGAAATAGTTTATGTCAATGTAATAAAAACAATTCATAAATATTGATTTTTAGAGAGAGTTTTATCATGGAATCCAGACTGAACCTCACTAATATGACAAACTTGGGACCCAAGAGCATTATAGTATCACATTTTCTCAATTACTGAAATTATAGCTGAAAAGCACATATACTGTAGTTTTACTGATGCCAATACAACTTATACAGGGTGTGGTAACCTCATTTGGTTATTATTGTGACCTAAAAGCTTACTGATGTGTTGTGCTATCACACCATTGTATTGTCATGGGTTTTAATATATTACTTCCATTACTCATGGATTTGTAGTAGTAGTTATTACTTCGAGGTGATATTCCGGCCTCTTGCTATTACAAGATAGTTATTCATGTATCTTGTGAATAGTACTGTATTAAGAGGTTCCTTCTGATAATATGTACTATCCCCTCTTGGGAGTTCTCCTGAGTAATCAAGCTACTCAAGGACTAAATAGTAGTATCACACTGTGAATAGTGAAATCTGCTACTCAGCTGTAACTAGTAGGACTGCTGCTGATACTTGTAATCCAGTTGATCCTCCTAGACTTCTGTCTGGTGCTTAATATAGGTTATTATCGTGGTCACATGATCCCCAGGGGAATAATTTATTCTTATAGTTTTATTTGTTATCTGGTGATCAGCGTTCAACCACATGTGCTAGTGTTGACACTTCTGTCTACATTAAACCTTCCCTTTTCATATGACACAGTGTGCAACAGAAATAACTCCCAATATTTTAAGATATCTGTAATGTAAAAAGCTTTTAATTACAGCATCTGTTGATCTGGAGAGACCATGGATTTGCACCCAAAGAGTTATGCCTCAGCTGCTGATGGCAGTACAACATCTTCTCTATGGCACAGGCCTGGGCAGGGTTTTTATGAAAGCTTAGCAGTTGCCTATGCATCACATCACCTCACCACTGATGTTGTCTAAGGGTAAGGTAGAGGCCAATACAGCTTGGCACCAGCATCATCACAGTAGTAGCCAAAACAAAGTTGAACATCAGACTCTCTTACTGTTGTAGAGTAGCTAACAACCCTATAGAACTCTCAAAGATAGAATGGTTTGTGGACCAAAATAGTTATATAAATAGAGATTAATAACAGTCAGGAATTCGGAGTGTTATTAACGATTATTATCAGACTATTCTCTCTACGACTAACAACCTCTCCTCTCTTTTTAATTATTATTGTTCTATCTTATCTGTGTTTGTCTTGTTTGTATTTAATATTCATTAGCACAGATATTGTGCTGTAGATATTTCAGCACACATCATCTAGTATCATACTGCCATCTCAGTGATACAACACTTAGGGACCCCTGTTCTGGATTTACCCTCAAGGTTTATTCCTGTAGCCTTTTCCGTTTTGGGGTATGGCTGCAAGGCAGCAGAGGTTTAAAATCAGAGTTTTCCTTAATGTAATATAAAAAGCTTTATACAACTGAATTAGGGCGCTGAGTTTGAATTCCAGTTGAATTCGTTGCATTCACTTACATGCAAATACCCTTGGGAAAAGTATTAATCCGTCTCTTCCCTCCAATGATAGGTTAGATAACAAGACAGATTGGGTTCTATAGCCTTGACTGGCAGCCAGTCTATCATAGAAAGTAATGGCAACCTACTGCAGGATAATCTTCTGCCCAATCACTCATGTCTCTTTTGAGATATGATTGCCCAAGCATGTATCACATATGCCACTTAACTGACTGATGTAACTGAAAAAAAAAAAACTGCCTTGCTTACAGCATCTTTATCTAGCTAATGTCTTATTATGTGGGAGGTATTTCTGCTGCACACTGTATATACTATATAGAGATGGTCGGGGAGTAAATTTAATCTTCTGAAAAAAAATCTATTCTGTGAAATTTATAATGGGAGCTTCTTTAAAATAATTTCTTCCCTTTATTAAATATTTAAAAAAAAAAAAATATTAGAAGTTTATTTTTTTCAAACTTTAAAAATTAAGGTTTTTTCTGACAAATTTACTAATGCAAATTAATACAATTGTTTTCATTCACAGATAAACAACTCTCCCCAAATATTTCTAGTTTTACTGAGTGTATGCAAATAATATGCAAATAAATTCCTTATATCAGAATTTTCTCTAGTCTTTCTTGGTTTTTACCGACAAATACATTTAAATCCTGAACCAATGCAACAAAGTATCATAGACAATTATGTGTAACAAGGTCAATTTTGACTGAATGCTCAATACATCTAGTCTTATAACAAACTAAGCTAACTTTAGTAACTAAAACACTAATTTTTTTATTAAATGAAATCATGTTCTTTCTCTCAGGAAAGAAAGAAAAGAGGTGAGGAAGCTGAGAAACTGAGGTGTAGGGTAGAGTTAAATATCAGTGACCACAGCTAGTGGACAGTGAGGAATTGTGGGTAACAGTGATAGTTATAAAAAAAAAGAATCAAAACAGGGTGGAGGGTTGCTTTTCCTATGAATACTAATGTTCCTGCAAATGCTTAGTCAACCTAATCAAGGAAAGACAGATAGTGTGAAAGGATACAAATCAGAGTATTTAAATGAAGTTTGGTTGGTAGAAAAATGAATGTCCACTCAAATCTGTTTCCTTTGAAAGCTAACGCAGAAACTGGAACAACACTTTGCTTGTGACTCCATTCTCTGCACACCGTAAACAAAGGTACTTTCGCTCTTTCTCTGGAATACGAGTATAGCATTCACAAGTTTCAAAAACCAACTGCCTTGAAACCAAAAGTCATCTCTTTTTATCTTTCCTCAGCCTCAGGAAAGATCTCTCACTGTTAGCCTTGTTCTTGCTGAAAATGCATGTGCTGTGTCATTTCAACATTGATTTGTGAAAGTTTGCCTTGCAGGTCTATGGTGTCTACAAGCACATGTACGAACAATTTACCTTCTCTTACTTTGGCGAGATAAGTCTCCACCACAATCACTGTAGTAGACACGGACAGAGACAGATAAGATGGAAATTTGTTATATTCCCATTGAGGCCTAAGTTGAGAGAAACTTGAATCAGTGTAAGCTTTACCCCTCCTCATCACCAAACAAAAACTATACAATGATAAGAAAAAAGCACAAGGAAAAAACACAAAGAAAAAAACGATAATAAACTAAACATTTTAAGATAATCTGTAATGTCAAAAGCTTTATGCAACTTAAAATCAACTGCACCACTTACAACATCTGGACTGCATGTGTATGTATATTTGGGTTCCGTTCTCAATTTCTGATTTGGTGGATGTCTAGAAACAAAACAAGACAAAAAGAGTTAAAAGAATTAATGCAAAAATAATTGTCATTTCAAGTAGAGATTTGACTTTCTTTGTTTTTTCCAAGTCACAGAATTTGATATTTTTTTTTTGTTTAGATTAGACAGATGAAGCTGATTGTTTTTGCACCAAGTAAATTTGCCTTGACTGATAGCAACATTCAATTTACTGGAGAAACAAAAGAAAAATGTTTTTTTTTTTATGTAAATATCTGTTAATATTGAAAAAAAAAAAAAAAAAAAATCATTATATTCATGTTGTTAGGTGTGGTTACTTATTCACTTATTTCTGAATTTCTTCAAACACTTAAGTGGATATATAAAAAATACAAACTAATACCCAAGATATATGGTTACCAAACATTGGTCAAATGACTTGAATCTCCAAGATACAATAAGTGAATTTATTTATTCACGAGTGGAATGTTTGTAGAAATTAAACCATTATTTCCTTTTTTCTTTTTCTACATACCTCACTTTGTAAAAAGAGGAAACAGAACCTTCTGATAGGTTTCCATCACTGGAATCTGCATAACTTTCAACTGCGGAATGAAGTGAGAAAAAGTGGGAGAATCAAACATGAAAAGATCTTGTTAAATAACAAGGATTGATTGATTTTTTTGTGTTTTTTATGGCTTATCAACCCTTTATAGTTTATTTAAATCCAAAACATATTTTAGATTATAAGTATAATTCTTTCTTTTTTTCAATGTTTTTTTTTTTTGTACGTAAATATTGCATTAACAATTTTTAGAGATAAGGATGATTTTTCCATATACAAGTCTAACTATTTAACCCATAGTCTGGGAGGGAAAAACAAATGGATTCATACATTTTTCAAAGGTTTTTGAGCATAAGTTAATGTAATAAACTTGATTGGAATTCGAATTCTGCTCTCTGATTTCTTAATCCAAGTCGTTATCCATTACACCCCCTGCATGTCTAATTAACAATGGAAAAAAAAAAAGAAGAGAGACAGAGACATGTGTGATGATGATAGCTTCTTTGGGAAACAATATTAAGTAATTAGGTCGTAAAGATGGCTTTTGCTTTGCAGATGAAACTCAACATGAATCCTTATTTATACTCAATCAGTTTTGTGTTGCCTTTGAGTAAAACAGGATCTAAATTGAAACATACCTGGTCCCTGTCACAAAATGCCACATAAGATAGAACAATTTGGGCATGCACACACATACACACACAGTGTCAGCTGACCTATGAGAAGGTAAATAATTATCAGCATAGGACTCAATCTAGCATATAGACTAACACCTAAAGTTTTTGGTTGTTGATTCTGCATCAAGGTACTAATGCCTCTTTAGACAATCAAGTCAATAATGGATTTATATGCTGCAAGTCTTATTTTTAAAAAGGTGAATTTTCAAATGTTGTTAGTATTGATATTCAATTGAGATAATAATTCTGAACATTGCTAAATAAATTTGATGAGCTTAGAAAAAAAAATTTCAGTCATTTTAAGATGCAATCTTGGTGGAATATTATTACTCTTATTTTGTAATAAATATTAGGTTAGCATAAAATATTGGGTTGGTATCACAACACAGGATTTTAATTTAAGCGTTACTGAAATTTTAAGAAAGCTGGCATTTCAGTGTGTCTTTCTGTACGATTCGTGTGTGAATTTTTGATGTTTTTATGTTAAATGTAAAATTAGAAGAAAATGTGATGCGTTTTCATTCATTTGTTGCTCCTTTATTTCAGGAAAGAAAAAAATAAACATAAAAAAAGACATGGGTCATTTACAGAGAAGTTGCCATAATTGAGAATAATGATTGTAAGTGGTTTAGGAGTGGAAATCTTGATCTGGAAGAACTGGAACATTTTGGCAGGTCTCTAGTTGTTTCCAATGACCAAATTGAAAGGCTGATTAAAATTAATTCTCGTCACATGACATGGGGCATTGTGGTTGGTTGGTATTGTTTAGCAGCATATCAACCTCTATGGTTTAATGTCGAAACCTAAATAATCTGAACACAATTTTATGCTTTCAACTAAAAAAAAAAAAATACTTTTATAGTGTTTTGTCTGGGGGTTCACTATTTGCCCATAGCTGGGACCCTAACTGATGCTACTACTCTTGGGTCACAATGGGCCTGGGAACAACAGCAATTATAAGATGGTTCCATGCACCTCAAAACCTCCAGTTTATTGATCAGAGGCCTTGTTGCCAGATGTAGTTTATCATCACATCCAGGACTGTGTATTGTGGAGATACTCCACATATCTCTTATGATGTAAACATAAGACACAGTCCTCAGCCAAGCTTACTCCTAGCTGGCCAACGATTTCATTGGTTTGCAATGAAAGTTGAGGAAAGCTGCATGCTCACAAGTTTACATGAAGAAAGACAAACGCCATGTTGAGGCAAATGAATGAGAATCCTGTTTTCCATATCATTTGTAGATATTTTATTCAGGGCTTGGCCTGTTCGTCCAGGTTGGTAGGTAAGTGATAATGGAGATGTCATCTCTTCCCCCTACCAACTCCTCACCTATCTACTCATCCTAATATGTTGGCTGACAATATGAATGAAGATTGTGGTACTATATGATGGACACATTTGTAGAATCCAGTGAAAAATTGTAGAAAAAGCATTATCACTAAGATTTCAATTCTGTGCAAAAGTCAGATTATGTAGACATCATTTAAATTCTGTGCAAAAATAGGAACACATAAACATCAAATTCAAATTTTCACAATAGCATTTATTGACCAATTAGTGAGGTTGTCACAAACACAATTCAAGCTTTGAAAAAGTTGACAACCATTTCTTGTTATATGCTAAAATTTGAAGGCTTACACCCAGAAAATGATTAACAATCTTTTTCCTCCTAAAAATCAATATTAAAAATTGGGAAATATATTTACTTACTAATAAAATTTGTAAATTCTAACTTAACTTCCTTTGATCTGATTTTTTCTTAATAACATAAATTAATAAGTTAGTCTTTTTGTATAACTTTTAATTGGATGTAAATAATATCGATTACTAAAATTTTTTATAGGAACTTTGTTTATGAGAAACTCTATAACTTATTTATTTCAGCTTAGAAAATAATAATTATTTTTATACTCAATAATAAAATTTCTAAAAATTATTAATTTCTTCAGTTTTCACACACTTTTCCCCTACACATGTCTTCCGCCAAGGGTAGTCCAGAATTATTCCCAATCCAAGCAGGACTTAAAATAGACCAGCACCCGGATATACCCTATTTCCAGTTTTGTTTCCACTTGATCTGCAAAAATCCTTAATCTACCTCTTTGTTTCCCATTCCCCTTTGGCTAAAGTAGATGCCACTTAGAATACCAAACTTAAAAAAGAACAATCAGTTAGTCCATCAAAGAGAAATTAAACCTCCTCTTCTCTTTCTACTTGGATGTTCATAAGGCATTCTGAAACATTTGGATAATTGAATTTCTACAATGTTTGGGTGCCTCACAATTTAATGAAAAAATAATTCAATGGACTACATTTCCATTTGTGATCTTTTGCTCAAATGTAACAAAAACAACCCATTTTCTAAAAAGAATGATCACATGCAATGAAAAATGGACTGTTTACAACAATGTGGAGTGGAAAAAAGTTCTAGAAAAAATGGAATAAGCCACTGTTAACCACAAATTTCCAAAAGCCAGTCTGAATCTAGAGAAAGTGAAGCTGTGTATTTAGTGGTAATGAAAGATCATTGTGCATTACAAGTGAAATCAGAGGTTGAATTCAGACAAGCACTGTTCCCAGTGGGGCAGTGGATATCGGCTTGGAACGAGAAACCGGGGAGCCGAGTTCGAATTCCAGTTGAATCCATTGTATTCACTTACGCGCAAATACCCTTGGGAAAGGTATTAATCCATCTATTCCTTCCAGTTATGGGTTAAATAGCTGGACAGATTGGGTTCTATAGCCTTGGTTGGCAACCAGTCTACCACAGAAAGCAATGGCAACCTACTGCGGGATAATCTTTTGCCCAGTCAGTCATGTCTCTTTCGAGACATGATCGCCCAAGCGTGTATCATGTATAGCACTTAACTGATTGACTGACTATTCCCAACTGGACTGATTAAAGGCTACAATTGATGAAAAGCCTCTAGAATTAGCCATTTTGAAAGGTATTGTCTTCCATCAGGACAACACCAGACATCATTTCTCTTTGCAGGTCTGACAGAATTTAGTATGGCTTGGCTGGAATGTTCTACTAAACCTGCCATAATCACTTGACCTTTTACTTTCAGATAACCATGTATATTTAATCCTTACAAAGTTATCTTAATGGGAAGAACTTAAATTCTGTGGAGTCAAGGAAAAACCACTTAAACCAGCTCATCACTTAGAAAAATACTTAATTTTGGGAGGATGGTATCATGAAGCTGCCAGAAAGATAGCAAAAGGCAGCAGAACAAAATGGCACGTATATGGTTAAATAAATCTGTATACAAATATCTAAATATTGTCTATGAAATTTACTTAAAAAAATGCTAAGCACTTTTGTGCTGAGCCAATAAGTCAACAAAAATATGAAAAGCATAAGCAGGCACCAACGTTTCTATTCTATATTTATTTTGTGAGTTGTGAGGAATTCAAAAAGTTCATTTACTTCTCATCTATCTTCTGCAAAATATTAATTTGAGAAGGTGGCTTGGGAGTAGAAAAGATACATTCTACCCATTCTCTTCAAGTATTAGTCAAAGTGCAAGGTGAAAGACATTAAAAATTCTATGAAGAAATGAAAGTCATAAGAGTGACATTTGTGATTAAAGTTGACAATCAAATTTTGAAATTCTTCATTGAGCAAGTTTCCACACTTAATCTCTGTGTTGTAAAATGAAAATCAAGAAAAAGGGGATTGTCATTGGTCTGGAATTCATACAAGCTTTACTAACAGACAGAATGAGGATCTATGTACCGTGCTAATTAAACTGACAGAATGAGTCTATGTACCGTGCTAATTAAACAGACAGAATGATGCTCAATGTACCGTGCTAATTAAACTGACAGAATGAGGCTCCATGTACCGTGCTAATTAAACTGACAGAATGAGGCTCCATGTACCGTGCTAATTAAACTGACAGAATGAGGCTCCATGTACCGTGCTAATTAAACTGACAGAATGAGGCTCCATGTACCGTGCTAATTAAACTGACAGAATGAGGCTCCATGTACCGTGCTAATTAAACTGACAGAATGAGGCTCCATGTACCGTGCTAATTAAACTGACAGAATGAGGCTCCATGTACCGTGCTAATTAAACTGACAGAATGAGGCTCCATGTACCGTGCTAATTAAACTGACAGAATGAGGCTCCATGTACCGTGCTAATTAAACTGACAGAATGAGGCTCCATGTATGTGCTAATTAAACTGACAGAACAAGGCTCCATGTACCGTGCTAATTAAACTGACAGAACGAGGCTCCATGTACCGTGCTAATTAAACTGACAGAATGAGGCTCCACGTACCGTGCTAATTAAACTGACAGAACGAGGCTCCATGTACCGTGCTAATTAAACTGACAGAACGAGGCTCCATGTACCGTGCTAATTAAACTGACAGAATGAGGCTCTACATATTATGTTAAATAAACTGACAGAATGAGGCTATGTATTGTGTTAATTAAACAAAACCTCCCTAAATGCAAGACTTACTTGATCTTTGTAACCGCCGCATTTTGGGAGATGCTTTCGCTTTTCGTTCAAGACTATTACAACGAGTCCACTGCCTAAAAAGAGAATGAAAAATTCAAAGTAAAAGAAGTTCATCTCAGTTGCAGGCATTTCATTATGAAGTCTAAACAATGCATAAAAATTTTAATCTCATTCGCTTTTTGAAGGCCCAATGTTCAACTTTTAAAATATATTCCATTGACTCTGTAATTCCTTTGGTGATCATTGCTCCTGCACCTGAAAAATGTCACTCAAGAGATACAATAACAAATAAAACTATAAAATCCTCTCAATCAGAAATGGTTTGGAGTTGTATCCTGTCACCAATCAGAGACCTGTTCTTTGAAAAGGGCCATTAATGCTGCTATCTATCTTGATGTCCATCCTTTGAGGACAATAGATCTCTCTTTCTGCATGACCTTGCAGTGAACACTACAAAAGAATGGTTTAGGGAGAAGAGGACAACTGCTCTTAATTGGCCTGCAAATAGCACAAATGCAAATCCAATAAAAAAATTGAGGAGAAATTATCAAATGAATAGATCTTGTTAAAACCATTCGACCAAAAATAGGGCAAGGGCATTTAGCTTTGTTCACTGTAAGGCACTGGAACAAGATATGCTATTTTCAAGAAAACCAAAGACGATAAGATTAATTGAAGTAAACCTTGGAACGATGATAACATTTAATCTCGGAATTACAGAAATTTACTTACTTTCTGTTTCTTATTTCTTCTTGTTTTCTTTCTTTGTTCCTGATATAAGCAGTTGGATCAAATCGACCATTTTTAGCTAAAGAAAAGCAAAATGAAAACAAAAAGGTATAAAATAATGAACTGCAACTTAAAAATCTAAAGAAAAAGAAAGCTAAAATATTAAATTCTAAAGAAATGAAATTGAAAACACAAAATCTCTTTACAAAAGCCCATAACCATTGTTTTGGAATGCACAAAACATGTCACACTATACTTTTGTTCACTTCTCAAAGTGTAGAGATTGATGCACCTTTCATTTTTTGCATACAATTTTATGACTTCGATCTGTCCGTTTGTCAATCACACCCTCTAAAATAGCCGTACGTCAAAACAAAATTTTGAGAAGTGCAAACAAGTAAGTGGGGGAGTACAAAGTACAGTTGAGTTTACTTAGTTAATTGCCATATATTATACACTTTTTGGTGATCATGTCTCTTTTGAGACATAATTGACTAGGCAGAAGATTTTCCAGCAGTAGGTTGCCATTATTTTCTGCGGTAAACCAGTTGTCAACCAAGGCTATAGAACCCAATCTATCCTGCTATTTAACCCATAGCTGTAAGGAGAAGAGATGGATTACTACATTTCTGTTGTAGCGAATCTTCATTGCCAAGCTGTTGTAGTCTTGTTAGGGCCTGGAAGTAGGATACAGAAACAAGAAGGTAGGTTCAAACAGTGTATTAGAATAACAGAATATATATATATATATATATATGTGTGTGTTAGTAATCAGCAAAATAGAAGTGTAAGTCCAAACGGTATAGTTACACTGCATCTTGACTGTCTCTAGACTGTCACTTGACTGCGTCACAGCTGCCTTCCCAGAAGTCACTCAGGTTAAATTGACAGAGAAAGAGTTCATTCCTATAGATAGAGCACCATAACACTTTTCCAAGGGTATTTGTGTGTAAGTGAATGAAACGAATTTGACTGGAATTCGAACTTGGCACATCTGATTTCACATTCCGAGCCAATATCCATCCTATCACATGTGATGTAATGGATAATTGCTAGGAATTGAAAATCAAAAAGAAAAGTTCCAATTCCAGTCGAGTTTATTATATTCATTTACATGCAAATACCCTTCTCTATCTCTTCTCCCCATCTATGGATTAATTAGCAAGACTTATAACAATAAATCATTATTATCTTAAAAAAAGAAAAAAAATTCTACACTATATGAAAAATGTTTTCTGGCTTCAAATAATCTGCCAAAAGTTGGTAAGACATAAAAAAAACAAAACAATACAATGGATACCTGTTAGGTGTGAACTCAGTTCAAAATTCAAGTTGGTATTGATTTTGGTTATTTTACATGTCAAGCCTTATTAGATTTTTTAATGCTGAATTTTATAAGGAGTACCCAGTCAGAATCAAATTCACTACTCAGTGTAAATGGTCAACCATAATAGCTTTGCTAACCATTAACCAAGCACCGAGTTGTTACTAAATATTTTCTTTACTAGTATCTAATAAAAGCCTGCTAAAATTTAAGAGCATCTCAAGGACAGCTGAAATCTGTATGACTACAAACCAGATAATACCCACAACAGCATAGGCATATTCCTGACTTAAAAAGACTTATATACAACATCAGCAACTTTTAAAATCTCTGAAGTTGAACGTTAAGACATGATTAAAAATGTGGAATACTAACTGCTTGGCGATGGAGTTCGACTTCGAACAAAACTGTTCTTCTTTGAACCTGAAGAATTATTACTATGTCTGGAACTGATCAGGGAATTGTCATACCGAGAGTAGAGCCTTTCTTTTCCTCTTGTTTCTCGAGAGTTTGACCTTTCTCTGTGCAGTCCTGTCCGTTCTCGTGAAAGGGATCGTTCACGAGAGGAAGAGCGATCTCGTAAAGAGTGTCGACCCATACTTTCCAAAGATGGTGAACGATCACGGCGACATGTTCGAGGTGGACGAATTTGTTGTCTGAAAATGAATTTTTAAAAAATTTGAAGCTTGATTCTATAAAAAGATACAAAGTCATTCCTTCCTGTTTTGTCACTGCACACAATCTTAGAATAAATGCATAATAAAATGCTGTGGTTATATATGTTTCTGTGTGTGTATATATATATATATATAAAATGATGAGCTAAAATATGACTAACAACATGTGGTAAGAATGACAGCTAACTGCATGTCAGATTTTGAGGTATATAAGCAGGTAAGCTATCATTGAGTACTCAATTTTGATACATTGAATGACAATTATTTGAAAAAACAAAGATTTACAAGGTTTTGATAAAAGCTAAACTGTGAAGACCAAAAGATTAAGTAAGGAAATTTCAAAAACAACAAAATAGCTTTATGGTAGAGTGCTTGATATTGGGGTGGAGAAAGAGCGTTGATAAGTACAAAGAATTTGTCACTTTAACTGAGCAGGTTCATGCCAACTTCAAATTTTCATAAACACACCATTATGATGTTGTCAGGGCTAGTTTGCAAATTATATAACTAATATGGTACCTGTAGAAAATGACAAGCTTTATATTGGAATTGGCATTCTTGTCTAGGATCAGTGTGTAATATTTGTATACTATGTAAAAAAAAATAAGCAACAAATTGCCAAGATGACTGAATCAAGTCAACACAGCGAATCAACCTCAAAAGTTAGTCCTGCTCTTCTTAAAAAAAAAATAAAATAAAAAAAAAAATGGCCCCAGTATCTAACATTTGTGCTAAAGCCAGAGTAGAACTATTTCCTGATGAATTTTATGCAGAAGAAAATAAGTTATTTTTCAAATTCTGTCTCCATAGTATTGATGTTCATATTCAGTTGTAGTGAATACTTACCAGTTTGAGGAGAGAGAAAAATCACCAGTTACTGACAAGGTATTGCGCAGCCAAGATTTATTGATGTAAGAAATGAAAAGACACTTTTCTGTCAAGTACAAGCCAACAGATTGGCTACTTTGGCTCAAAATGCAGGTCACTTTAATCAATATGAAGGAAAGAATATGTCCTAACAGTTTTTTTTATGAATTGGGATTGTATAGACCACTAAAGTAACCATCCTAACTAATGTCAATCCAAGGAAGCAATGGTACAAAGGTGAAAAAAAAAAAAAAGGAAGCCAGCAGTGTAAAGGGTTTGGGCAACATTTTGCTAGGAAACATTGGGTCTTATCAATCCTGTAGCAGGTACTTTGGCATATACCACCTACCTCAATAATTGAAGACCAGATACACATCTTTATGGCCAAATTCATTTTTCTGCACAAATTGTCCAGGAATTGACAATATTCTCAATCTATACTATAATAATAGCTGCATCTGTACGTTCATCCATCCCAATTTCATACTGAGGCCAAACAATAAAAGATATGGAGATTACTTGTGATGTTAATAGGGGAAACACGTGAATGGCAAAAAGAAAAAAAAGCTTTTTAACGAGATGAGACAAAATTTGAAATAAAATTAATTATATTACTGTAAACTACAAACAGTTTAGTAAAATAAAAGTGGCTTAGGAAATGTCTTATGAAGGTCAGTATTGGGGGGGAAGGAGAATGATGCCATGATGAACTGTGTGAGAACGTCTGTCTCTCACAACCAGTGAAAGACATTTTAGATTTGCACAGTTCGTTGGTTTCTTCTCTCATGTAGTTAAAAAAAATAGTAAGTGTATTTTGTGGCCAGATGTTTGTATCCGGGTTCATTCCTCTTCTGAATATTTAACTGCTTATATACTTGATATTGGTGTCAACATGATAATTTTACTTTAAATTTGCAACAAATATCACCAATATATATATCCTAAGTGTATAAGTAGCACGGATACACTACACTCTGGTCTTGATAAATATGAAGCCATTCATTAAGTATATATTATTCTTTTCTGATTTGTGTCTACTGAACCCACCATTATGACTGTTGATATTCCCAGCTAGATAGGAGAAGCTGCTAGAATTCATCAATATAGCAACAAAGAAGATTCAGCAATGAACTATGAGAAGCTGTAAGACAACTAAATGCTACTCGACGGCAAGAAACTTAGGCTAATTTGAGTCAGTCACAATATGCAAAATTCATACAACAAAATTCTCAAAACATTGTGAAGTTCAAGAGAATTTGTTGCAGGAAAGAAGATTGGAGATTTCAGATCCAAATGCCAATGCATGCAGCTTAGAACTGCAAAGTCAACTGAGATCCTTAAATGTGGCCATACAACACAATATTAATGCTCTTCTTCAAGTGGACGTCAATGTTTCCCATCGCAGCTGTAGTACCATGGAAGTACAGTGTCAGTTCCGCAGCTCTTTGATGTTAATGGGTGAAAAAACAAGTGAAAGTTTAATCCTAATTTTGGAATTTGTTGCAAATCTGGTTTATTTGATATGGCTAATATACCAGAATTACCTGAAGATCTCAGTCAACAGGAACCTTCAAGCCATTTTAAGTATCACTTTTTCTGACTAGACTTAAAAAAGGCTGACTTGATGAAAGTAGTGAGCTGGATAAGATTATCAAACGCTGGCCAGTGTGAAAATACTTCACCAATGAGTTTTAGAATACGTGCTAAGCACAATACATAGCAACTGTTAACAAAGACATTTGACAACACTTACAAAGGCAATAATATCCTCAAATGCATTGTCCACATGAGTTATAGCTCAGATGCATGTCTGACTTACAGTTTGATGATTGCATTCTCCCAAGGTTACAACATCAATGAGAAATGACTGCATGAATGCTTGCAATTACATCCAAAATGGTGTGGTCATGACACTTGTTTTGTTTGTTATGATGCTGATTGATTAACAAGTCTGGCTTTCAGGGCAGCAAAGTGACAAGCAAACAATTTTGGTAGATGAAATTGCCTAACACAATTGCCACTTGCAATAGCACCACCTTCTTTACAACATTTTAATATGAATGGCCTTATTTTGTCAATTTTGTGTTGGGGAATATCAGACAAAGTGCACATTTTAAAAAAATTAAAGACAAAATCAACTTGTACCTCTTTACTTTTCAGAGTTATGATTGTCTTCTCTCTCAGTTGAGCCAACTTTTTTGTCAAATGAGTTTTTGATTTGATGCGATCTTTGTGTCAACCCTAAAAATGTCAATACTATGGAGACAGAATTTGAAAAATAACTTATTTTCTTCTGCATAAAATTCATCAGGAAATAGTTCTACTCTGGCTTTAGCACAAATGTTAGATACTGGGGCCATTTTTTTTTTTATTTTATTTTTTTTTTAAGAAGAGCAGGACTAACTTTTGAGGTTGATTCGCTGTGTTGACTTGATTCAGTCATCTTGGCAATTTGTTGCTTATTTTTTTTTACATAGTATACAAATATTACACACTGATCCTAGACAAGAATGCCAATTCCAATATAAAGCTTGTCATTTTCTACAGGTACCATATTAGTTATATAATTTGCAAACTAGCCCTGACAACATCATAATGGTGTGTTTATGAAAATTTGAAGTTGGCATGAACCTGCTCAGTTAAAGTGACAAATTCTTTGTACTTATCAACGCTCTTTCTCCACCCCAATATCAAGCACTCTACCATAAAAAATCTGCATGCCAAAATACATTTTATCAGTAAAACCACAAAAAAAAACCCCAAAAATTTTGGCACTAAACATTATCCCAATTAAACACTATATATATATATATATATATATATATATATATATATAGAGAGAGAGAGAGAGAGAGAGAGAGAGATTATTATTACTTTAGAATATGTACAAACTACTACAAAATTGTACATTTTGTTTCCGCAGTGAAAGAACAATGTCTTATCAGGTAGTTAATCTTAACTACCTGACAAGACATTGCTCTTTCGATGTCAAAACATAATGTACAATTTTGTAGTACATGTTTTAAAGTAATAATTGATAATAAATATTCATTGCTCTATTTTTATATTGAGCACTGCTTTAAATTAATGTTTTGAACATTGCCATTATTTTCTTTGTTCCTTATTCATTTGGATATACATATTGAGAACTGGAAAGGATTATTAAAATTTAAATTTATCCACATAAATTTAATTTGGGCAATCATGTCTCAAAGGAGACATGAATGACTTGGCAGAATATTTTCCAACAGTAGATTGCCATTACTTTCTGCAGTAGACTGTTTGCCAACCAAGACTATAGAACCCAATCTGTCCTGTTATTTGTCCCATCGGATATAAAAAAAAAAAAAAAATAATTTTGGTCATCACTGAGGATCTCCCATTAGATTAACAACTGTGAAATTTTCAATACAGTCATATACTGAAAAACAAATATGACGAGGGATTTAAGCACAGGACTTGATTGGCAGCTAAGTCTCATCATTCTGCAGTTAAAATTACCAGAAGCAAAAATGCTTCTATGAAATATCAACTCTTAATTTGAATTTAGCAATTTTTAATTAAAATGTTTTATTACATGACTGATATTACAATTCACAATATTATAATGTACATTGTGATGTTATGGATATCAGTTTGGAATGAGAGGTGAGTTTGAATTCCAGTTGAATTCATTGTATTTACTTCCATCGCAAATAACCTTCTCTCTCCAGCTATGGGTTAAATAGCAGGACAGAGTGGGTTCTAGAGTCACACGAAAAAATGGCAACCTACTGCAGGAAAATCTACCTAGTCAGTCAAGGATCAAAAGAGACATGATTGCCCAACTGTCTATCACGTATGACACTTAACTGACTGACTGAATTTTTATGAAAAATGTAATTTATTTTAAACTGTATTCAATATTTTCCATTAGGAATAAACTATTTTAGAGATAGTGTTAAAGATGAAGAAACAATGATGATAATGAAGTTCTTTTTTCCATTATAAATAAACAGTTTATTTTTTAAATCAATCTATACCAAGAAAGAACATAAAGCCACTAAGATAAAACAGGTTACTGAGTGTGAAAGAATATGAGAAAAAAAAATATTAAAGAGTGAGAACCATAAAAAAACAGGAATTAAGAAAACAGAAGATAACATTTGACATTGCATTTAAATTTTTGAAGGTCAAAGTGGACTGGAAAACAAGCCAAGGGAGAGTTCCATAAGCATAAAGAACATTATAGCATAGAACTTACAGTTATCTCTAGTAATTTTAACAGCAGAATGAGGAGACCTAGCTGCTTATTAAGTACTGTGCTTAAATCCTTAGTCATATTTGTCTTTCAGTATATGATTGTATTGAAAGTGTCTCAGTTTCACTCTCTAAAAGGAGATCTTCAGTGATATATAAACAGATATTTTGGAAAAGAAATTATAGATAATATCAAAAAACAAGTTTGACAAAATTTATTAAGAATAATAGCATAATCTATGGGCCAGATGAAATGTTACTAGGAGTCAGATTTGGTCTGTAAGTCATTGTCTAATTTAAATTACAACAGATAAACTCCCATAAAAATGTTTGTATAGTTTTCTTCAGAAGAATGAAGCCATGTGTTTTTCAGTCGAATATAATGAGTAGAAAATTTTTCAATGTTTTTTTTTATATGAATTTAATAATTTGAATATCAATAATCTATCAAATTTGGGATCAAAATTTACATTTTTTATCATCCAAATTAACTGAAAATTTTGATCTGTTGTGTCCAGCCTATATTCAGATTTAACATGATTTATTGATTAAAAATGCATTTTTTCACATGTTGCAGCAAATATTGAAAGTGCCAGTCCAAATATACTTATATAGGTCTGCAGTCATACATAAACAAAAAGATGTTATTAAAAAATATTATATATAATAAAATTAAAGGAAATATATATCATAAAAGCCATTATTTCAAAATAATAATTTATTTCTTGTCACCTGAAGATCAGATGAAATATTGTAGCAGGTCAGATTTGGATGTTGGGATGTAGTTTCTTAAACCCTTGTTTAGTTTATAGACAAAAGACATTTTCAAGAAACTTTTGTTAGGTTATTTTAAAGAACATTCAGGAAGTTGAATCAATATGGAAAATGCTTACCGTTTATACACAGCCAGTTCATTTGTTAATGTTCTTATTCTAATTTTCAACTGACGTTCTGAAGATCGTAACTCTTTCACCTGTTAACAAAAGAAGTAATAAGAATTTAAAGCAACATAATGAGCCACGTTGCTTTTATTGAATAAACTATAAAGCGACTGTCAACCAAGCTTTTCACTGACCGGCCAATGACTTCCCTGTATAGTGTTTCCATTTTTTTTGTATGTGCCAGAGAGCACAAAATCTGGGAAAGATCCCACCGCATATCCACAAGGTAATGAAGATCAATTACAACCAAGTAGTGAGTTTGATCCTCACTAGGTGCTCTACACTTTTGGCCTTTTGCTACATCTAAGCTACACTTAAAAAAATCATTAGGCATTTCAATGGGGTGTAATGGAGAGCAAGTGTGTCTTGCTAGATCAATTATAACGGAATAATGAGTTTGATCTTACTGGGCACTCCACACTTTCGACTTTGTAGCACATCTAAGCTATAGGTTGAAAAATCACCACACACACATGGAAGTCTGGTTTGAATACCAACTGTAAGTAACCAATTTTCAACATTTCATGTTGACATTTCTGAGGCTAAATTTACTTTTGATCTTGACTCTGGATATCCCATGTCTGCCACTATATGGTTATCCAAAACCTGGTCTACAGGTGTATAAACATTCATTTATTACTAACAATGAATTTCCACCAATGTATCATGTCTAAAACCTACAGCAATTCTCCAAAATGACCATTGAACTTCTCAAAAGGCCCACAATCCAATTTAGAGGACGAAATGCGTTGCACAAAATTTTTCCATTGTGTCATTCAACGTTTCACTATTTAAAGCTCAGATAGTGCATGAAAATGAGTGTTTAAGAGAAGAAAGAAAAGATGTACTGTTAATAGAAAAATTGAGGGTTAAAGAAGTTATTTTAATGAATCACATTTGACAATGGTCAATATACACAAAACTTTTGTGTTCTATTTTTAAGGAAAAAACTTGTTTGAAGATGCTAGACTATTTTTTCACATCAGAAACTATCTTATACATTTATAAGTTGACCACTTCATGCATTGAACACTGCTGCTACATCTGGTCTGTTGCTTCTGCTATATATTTGCAGATTCATGGGTTTGGAGAATCTGACACTCACAGAACATACTGAAGGCAAGAGAGGCAGAGGGAAATAGTGAATAATCAACCTTGTGAACATGTGTAAATGAATGGGAGGATAGAGACTGGGAAGAAGAAAAAAGATAATGAATGTTGTTATATCAAATGATGGTGAATGATTAAGGTTTCTACAACTCCTATTTAGCATGTTGGGTCATAATCCTTCAAAAGTTGCAATTTTACGTTATGTCAATGCATATTAATTACACTGAAGAATTTGACTGAGATAGGAAGAAACACATCATTCAGGGTAGGAACAGAAAGGAAGACACATAAAAGAATAAAAACATACTGTTCATAAGATCTGAGAATTGAAGAAATTTATTTTAATGAATCTTGACATGAATAAATATTTCTCAAAAATGTTGTTCATTTTTTGCAAAGACAAGGCTCTTTTGAAGATGCTGGACAATTTTTACATATTTTTTATGTCAACCTTTTGTCCATGCATCAAATATTGCTGCCACCTCTGGTTCATTACACCACCTGTACATCCAAGATTACAGCACTTTCTATTTCCAAGTGATCACCTATCTAGGTACTGACCAGGCTTTATCAAGGGAACAATTTTTGTTTTTTTGCCTATTATATTTAGTAGATACATGTGTTTGAGTAGAGTTTTAGGAGTCATACTCATGTAAAGGAGTAGCCATTAAAATATTTAGAGCAATAAGACAAATCATTTGCTTAAAAATAAGCATATATATATATATATATATATATATATATATATATATATATATATCGCCCGGTTCACACTCCACCCACATCTATTGAACAGGTGAAGAGGCCCATCCCTTGTTCCCTGTTTTCCATTCTTTTTACCCTTACGTAGCCCCCTGCGCATCAGTGGCGTTATCGGCTTGCTTGGGGTGATATGATTAAAAAAAAAATATATATATATATAATTAATTCTATCTGTTGCTTTCTAGTGGATCCATGGATGAGTTTCAGGGGTTCTGTATCAGATAAAAATTAATATCTATATTTGCTATACAGCACTAACTCCAATTAATGGTTTCTCATTGAAAAAAATAGAATAAAATTCAACCTTGAAAGAAAAGGCACCCAGCTTGAAAGAAAAGCCACTACTTACAGTGCTGACACACTAGACACCTCTACACTTGCTGTTGGGTCTATCTTTACTATTTAAATGTGTGTCATCATTCTCTGCATGACCGACAATTAACAACGTCTTTCAAGTAAAGCATACAGATAATTGATGTGTGTGCAGTGTGCATGAGGATGCAGTAAGGAGAAAATGCATGCACAAGTGTTGTGAAAGATCAAGCAGACTGTGAGTATCTGCTTGTCTGTCAACGAAGGGCTAGTTCTTATATAGGTCCTTATCTCAAGAGATCTGTGACTCAAAAATGATTAAGAACCACTGCTTTAAATCATAAAGTGTCTAGAAGCCTAAAAGAAAACTTGGAGTTATCTTCTCTTTTCCTGCTTTTAGGCTGCTATCAAAATGGTTGTGCCTCTGAACACGTCGAAAGCAAACAGTTATAAAATTTTGGTTTTTGGTTGGAGAATGTGTTTCTAATAGCCACAGGTTAGTGAATGCTTATGAAAAGCTGAAGTAAGGGGATGAGTCAGTAGAGTTTATGGAAATCCTATAGAGAAAGAAACTGACACTAGTGACAGGTGTTATAGTGGCAGGACCATTGCAGATATGAATAGCAATTAAGCCAAAGAAACTAATGCTCTCATTATAGCTGACAAAAAAAAATGCCTATTGCAGTCCTTCAGATGAGCCCTGATAGAGCCTACAGCATAGAGAAATCTCTTGGCTAATCAAAGGTTGGTGGAGAATACGTTCCCAAAATGATGACAGACTCCTTGAAAGAGTCGATGATTGCTGCAAGAATTTCTGAACCTACAAAACACTGGATTGCAGCCAGAGGATACATAGGTTTTCAAATTATGAAGTGATTTGGTAAACTTTGTTCATGTCTATTAAATTTGTGTTAATTAATGAAGAACAATCAATACTTTTTTGACTGACTGTCATAATCAATTTTAAAAACTCTACAAATGCAAATAACAACTAAAACACTGAATGGTGAAATTTACACAGTCATTGGCAACAAGATTTGTTTTTTGGCCATAAAAAAAAAAAAAAAAGAAAAAAAAAGAAAAAGAAATTTGGAGTTTTTTTTATAAAGAATAAAAAAATTGACCTCTATTTGCAGCTCACGTAATTCCTGAGCCTTTTTACGTTGATGTCGTTGATGTATAGATTTCTCTTTCATCAAATCATTCTCCAGTTTCTTAATGACTTCTTTCAACAAAGCTACTTCTTTTTTGTGTCCGCCATTTCTTCTTTCTTGATGGAGCTCTAAAGATGGAGCCCCAGTTTCTTTGTCTTTTTGCAGAGAATCAAACCTACACAAAATTAAAATGCAATAAAAATTGGAATTGAGTACCAACAGATCTAACTAAATAATAAAAAGCAAACATTTTTATGTGTTCTAAGAAATTTTACAATTTGTGTCACTTGATGATCTAGAAAATATATAAGATATTTTAAGAGTCTTAGATGGAGCAAGTAGGTAGAAAAAGTCATAAGAATAAAATATATAAGAAAGAAATGTCTTCAATAAAAAGAAAAAAATTCACATTTCCTGATACACAAGGCATAAAAGGAAGGTGCAGGTGGTGTAACATTTAAGAACCTAGAGAAGAGAATGAGCAGAAAGAGTTCTAACTGTAACTAGGGCAGTTTGTGTTCATTTTGTAGTAATACCCTTGAGTAAGGCATTAATCCACTTTACCCTGCAGCTATCAGTAAACAGTAAGGCATTTGGAGAACTTTAGCCCTCTAAGGTACATTATATAAATATATATGGCAGTGGAGCAGAAAGTTGTTCCCTCGAATTGACTCATCTGCTTAGGGTAGAGAATAACAGTTGAATAAAATGGAATAAACTCCAGAGAGAATGCGTCCTCGACTACAATCTTGGACTCTTTAAATCAAGAGTCAATCAATATCTATCTTACTCATCCTCATAATACTCTTGCTGCTTTCTTCTTCCACTCTATTACAATCTCACTCAGTAGCCAACTCTCTTGAGTGGCTCTTGGGCCTTGTAGTGGGTGAACTATCCATAATAAAAAAAAAAAAAAAAACTTGTAAAAGAAGGTTTTGTTGATATGACAATTGATCGAACTATTATTTTCTACTATAGTATATATATATATATATATATATATATATATATATATATATATTTTATAAAAGATTTGAGATTATTACTGCGTCTTGATGTTATTATTGCAGCTCGTCAGACCCAAACGGTACAACAGTTGGTCCTCAAAATACCCCCACCAAAGAATTTATTTTATTTTATTTTATTTTACATAGACGCTGACATGTCCATATTAGAATAGACATTTGTAATGGTTATTTATGAAAATTTCTCGCTCATTCGAAAAGAACCTTAAAGAAAGAGGAAAGCAAGGATAAAGAAAAGATAGACGATTGATAAATGTAAAGAAGAGAAAAAAGAAAAAAGGGGAAACAGAAAAAACTGAATGAAAATTTTTGTGTATTTCCCCATTTCTGTTAGGTTTATTTAATTTTTCCAGTTTATATATTTATATTTTTTAATTTTAGTATTTTAATTATTTTAACAATATTTTTTAAATTAGGGAATATTTTAAGGACCAACTGTTGTACCATTTGGGTCTGATGAGCCGTGACAATAACATCAGGATGCAGTGAAATATGTATTACCCATTGTAATAATCTAAAATCTTTTATAAATTATATTACTCTGTTAAATTCAATAAATGAATTTAACATTGAGTTCTCTTGAGTTCATCTCTATTGAAATTTAACTGGATTGTATACCAAGTGTGCTATGTTATATATTTTCCATTTGTAAACGAGTTATAACTTGTTTACAAATGGAAAATATTCAAAAGTTGTACAATATAATTGTATTGAACACTTTTTAATACAAATGTGCACTGGTCTAATCTTCTTATGACCAGAAACTAAGTAATTAAACAATCAATATATAAATAATATGAAAAAGTCAATTCAAGGGAAGCAACTTCTGCTCCTCGGATACATATTAATACAAGGTAGTCTATTATTCATATTATTTACAAAAAGACTAATATCTTCATCTTTGTATTTATTGTCACATTTCAACTTTTGTACTCCTCTTCTTCTTTAGGTATCTGTTGATCCGGGTAACTTTCAGGGAATTTAAAAAACTTTTTTTTAGTCTTTGGTGGTATGTTATTTTAAGAATAAAACATTTTCATTACTTACACTTGTGCGTTGTGGTGCAGTGGATATCGGTTCGGAACGAGAAAGCGGGGAACCGAGTTCAAATTCCAGCTGAATTCATTGTATTCACTTACATGCAAATACCCTTGGGAAAGGTATTAATCCGTCTATTCCTTCCGGTTATGGGTTAAATAATAGGACAGATTGGGTTCTATAGCCTTGGTTGGCAACCAGTCTACCGCAGAAAGAAATGGCAACCTACTGCGGGATAATCTTCTGCCCAGTCAGTCATATCTCTTTCGAGACATGATCGTCCAAGCGTGTATCACGTATGGCACTTAACTGACTGATTGACACTTGGACTATTGTCTTCATGTATGTTTTTATTATTCCAGTACTTCAGACATTGCACTATCTGGACTTCTTCAGGTATCTCTCAATCCAAGTAACCTTCAGGGAATTTTGAAATTAACCCTTTATTTAATCTAGGGAGGTAGATCATTTAAGATTTTATATGCTCTCCTTATTAAAATTTCATAATCAAGTGAACAGATACTGCACTCTGATCCTGTATATGTATGCATGGAGTTAGAGCAGAATTTATTGCATTTCCAGTCATTATCATGAGATTCCTCTGATTCTCACTGGGCATTTTGAAGAAATTTGCCAAAAACTGCCCAATAGCAAAGACATAGTGCCAATATCCCACATTGTCTGCCAAAAGCCTAATAGCAAATAAGGACATATTACACATTGATCTCAAAGTACATTCTGGCCTAAGACAGAAATGATGATAGAGAGCAGCAGCTACAATCTTCGTCTCTTCAAGTCCAGGTTCAACCTATATCAATCCTACACGTCCTCATAATGTCAGTCAGTTAAGTGCCATATGTGATACATGCATTGAGTGATCATGTCTCGAAAGAGACATGACTGGGAAGAAGATTATCCCCCATAATGTGCACTTCTTAATTCTCCCTACCTCTTATAACAATTTCACCAAACAACTCATTTGCTTGACTGGCTTTTGGATTTTGTATCGGATGAATTAACAGTAAAAAATAAAAAAGTCTTGAGCTTAGTCCCAGCACACATTCTATAATCCTTAGCAGAGTCCACAATCCATTCATAAATAAACATAATTTTGATGGGTACTATGCTAATATAAATATAAATTTATAGAATAGCCTACCATTATTATAATAATAATTATAAAATAATCTGACAAGTAGGTACTGAAAAGTTCTCAGTCCAAGAAATAGTTTATTTATTTATATATATATATATATATATATATATATATATATATATATATATATAATTTCTGAGAAGAAGTATTGTAATTATTTACATTGTTTGGACCGTTGTCCTCATCTTTGTTGCCATATTCATGATGCAGTTATACACTCCAAACTGCTTCAGGTGATTGGACTTTTGAACTGAACCCTTTATTTTGTTTACTGGGGTATGTTGTGCTTGTTCCATGGGTCATGCACTTCCAGATGTCTCCATTTAACTAAGTTTTTTGTTCACAACTCTTTGGATGAAGTCACTGGATTTAGCCAATGCTTTTATTCACTAGACTGTGTGTGTGTGTGTGTATATATATATATATATATATATATATACATACACTGATGTTTTGCCATAATTTAGAAAATGGATAAGGTCAAGAAATTTTCAGCACCCCTTTATTGTAGAGAAGGTTTCTGAAATGATACAAATATTAAATTGACATACGAGACTAATTCGAAGCAAATGATGATAAAACCAGTGTTGTACTTACTGTCTTTGTAGTTTTTCAAAATCTGCAAGTTTATTACTTTTCATCTAAAAAAATGAAAAAAAAAAAATTATGGGCATCTTTTCTTTCTTTTTTTAAGAGAAAGCTTCATCCTGTACAAGGCACAAGAGCCACTCGAGGTAAATGGTTACAGAGTAAAAAGCACAGTTTACATGGATACGTGGGAAAGATAACACCTAACCCAAGACTTGAACAGGTTAAGATCGTAGTGATCAGAAAAACATCGTCTTGGGAGTCAATTCTACAGGGAAGTGGTTTGTGGGAAGAAGCTGCTTGTGTAAAACTTATCTTATCACATCTGTGTTCTACGTGCACAGGGTATAGTCTGGGAAAAGATTAAATCTTCTCATAATTGAGTGTTAGTACTTACTTCTCACTTTCCTTTACTACCTTCAAAGGTACTTACCAGTCACAGAAGTTAACTTTTAGACAGATGTGGAGTAAACATTTCTCCTCATTTTAGATAGAAAGCATTTGATCTCTGGGATCCCAATCCTGAAACAGCACCTTCTTCATTGCAGTAAACAAGGTAGGGTTAGTGTAATACCGATATCAGCATGACAGTTGTCACAGAGACTGGGGAAAAATTGTTGTCCTTGACCCATATGCATATATATAGATATATAGCGCTCACCACAACCTTGCCTTAGTGAGGAAGCCGGGTAAAGATACCTGAAGTTTGCTTTCTATGTTTGTTATCAACAATGTGTTATCTGCATATATTATGTCATTAAAATTGTGCTCACCAATAATAAATCCTGGTAGGACATGTAGTTACCAATATCAATTGGTCTTTTTGCCACCCAACATTCCCATAGTTGCTCCAGCTTGTCACCTTAAAATTTATTCAATGCTTCATTAGATCTTCATCATCATCGTTTAATGTCTGTTTTCATGCTAGCATATGTTGGACGGGATTTTCTTGATGATTCTTTTCCAGGCCATCTGCTTTTGTGTAAAGCCTGGCTGTAATCTCAACATCCTTAAATCATCATTGATAAGCTGGGTCTATGTTTTATATGGTCTAAAAATCCCTTTTTGGCATCGACCTCGATAAACCTAAAAATGTTTTTTTATATCCATTCTCTCAACATGCTCAAACCATCCAAGTCTTGCTTGATGTATAGCATCTGTTATATTGGCAATACCCAGCCTATTTCTTAACTCCTCTCATGATTTTTTTATCCCTAAGACTGACATTACACACCCACTGTGCCATTTGTATTTCAGTTCAAGCAATTCTGCTATAGGTACCTCCAGAAATTTGCTGAAAAAAAAAAAAAAAAAAAACACACCAAAGTATGAAGAAAAAAAAACCCCAAACTAAATAAAAACAAAGTTTTATTGGCAAAATGTTCATGTTATTAAGATGATCAAAGTATTTCTTTAATTATTTTTTTAAATGTTTTGACTCCTAACACATTTGAAATTTTGGTAAAAAAAATCATTTTCTTTTATCTGTGAGTGACACAATTTTTACAAGGGTTAACTATGGCAAACATAATATTACGCAAGTCACTTTTTTTTGCTGGTGGAAAACACATCAATTTAGAAATTCTTACAAAAATCAAATAATAGGTCAGATTTTGATGAAAATTTGAGGACTTATTCATAAATGACTGAAATCATTTTTAAAATAATTATTTTTAGTAAATCTTGGTCTATATATATATATATATATATATATATATATATATATATATATATTACATATGTTACCCCCCCGCCACACACACACCAATTAATTTCTTGAAATGTCTAGAAATTCGCGAAAGTTTGCCCATATACCTAACATTAATTAAATTCAGGAGTCATTGGTGAATGGTAATCAACTATTTTTTTTTTTTTTTTTTAAATAGCCCCTTTTCAGAAAATCTGCTCCAAATTGTGAAAACAGAAATGCAATAAAACTATACCATTTTTATTTAGATAACCTTTTAATTGGTTTTATAAACAATATATATTAAGGATATTATAGTGTGAAGATAAATTTTTTCAATGAATAATAAATTTTTACAAGATTTTTTTTATTATAATAATTTATAATGTTTCAAAAATCTTTTAAAATTTCCTCCTTCATCGTTCACGTTAGGTTGTTAAGTTATTACGTGAAGATTATATTTACTAATTGAAAATTGAAAAGCTTAATACAAATAATCGAGCCATGCAATTTTTAAAATAATTAAACATTTTATTTGTGTGCATACTGATGACCTGTATTTTATTTTTATGGGTGGCCATATGTGATATATATCATTAAAAGGTTACATGTTTCAAAGGTTGCGCTCCTTACATAAAAATATATATATATATATATATATATATATATATATATATATATATATATATAAAAAAAAATAAAACTATATAAATATTTCTGGCAGGGTACAATTCTTTCATTTCACTGCAGTGATTCCTGTGCCCTACATTTCAACGGGCTTTGCAAATCATCCCTTCAAAATTTAAAGCAAGTTTTATATTCTAAATCCTAGTTTTCTAATTTTGTTAAAGTAATTGTGAAAATCACAATTTGTGGAGGTATCTAATAAAGAAGATGAAAAATAGATATTAAAAATAAAAATTAATAAATGCCATGACATTTCATAAATTATCAAGTTACCTCTGTCATGTTATATATTTTCATTCTCTGTTATTATATTGTAAAACTATTTTAAGAGAAAGTTCTATATTATTTTAATTTTTATTTTTCATAAAATATCTTCAAATGTAAGGCTATAAAGCTAAACTAAAATTCCATAAAATGTTAGATAATTGCTGAAAATATTGTGTTAAATTTGAATTTTACTATATAGCTTAAAACCAAAAAACGAAGTGTACAATTAAACTACATAAAATTATGTCAAATTTGGCCCCCATACTTAGCATTTTTTGACGTCTTTCATCTGTCATGTTAATTATTGCCTTTGATAGCACAATGCTAACAAGGCTACTGTAATTAAGAGATGCTTTTATAGTACATTTCAGGCAGTAAGCAAGTAATACTTGTTTCAAATCAGAGTAAGATACGTTTAAATTTGCTAATTTGAATAAATTAACATGTCAGCAAATTATATTTTATTTTTGCAAGATTTTTTTAAAACAAAAAAAAAAGCTTCTGATTATAAAATGTGTTAATTGATCAAAAATGGCCAAAAAATTGAAATTTTTTTAAAAAATTTAAAATTCCAATCAATATAATTTTTATACTTTTACTTTTAAAAATTCAATTTAAATTTAGGTATCAAAAATGAGCCGAGGTACCTGTGCTAATATCAACTACCTTAAGCAGCCAAGTTTCACTACCATATAGCATAACACTTCTAATGCAAGCTGTATCTAGCTTTGCTTTCATCTTATGTGAAAATACTCAAGATACTTGTAGTTTAATTTCTTTACATTTAGAGAATTTGTGAAAAAAGAAAAAGTCACCTCTTCCTTTAGTTGCTTGATTTCCATTCGTAGCTTGACAACTGTTTCTTGTAAAGATTTTGGATTTGATTTTTCTTTGAAATGCAGTGGAAGAGGATAATGTATTCTGCAAAAAAGAAAAGGTATTTTACTAATCTGTTTAAGGAAGAAGAAAAACACAAATAGAAAAATTTCTGAATAGATAGTTTTAGTAATGAATTAGAACAATTATAGTGAAACTGTTGCTAGGTCTGCTACTAGAAAAGTAAGTTAGACAATTTTTCTTCCCAGAATCCATTAGTGATCTGAATATTGTTGCTACATCTGGTCTGGTGTTTCTTCTATATATCTAAAAATTCTTGGCAAAATCCAAAGAAGAATCTGTACTGTTATCAGTCCTGACCTGACTTTAGTTTTGGTCACTTTCTCGTTCCTGTAATGTAGCTTCCCTGTGAATCTTTTATAAAATATTTTCATGATAATTGTTTTGATAAGTTCTCTTCTTTGGTATCTAATCTTCATGAATGTAAGCTTTGTACTAGATCAACAACTAGGTCTCATTGTTTGTAACTTCTGTTCTTTTTCTATAGTTTTTCTCCATAACAAAACTTATCCTTTAATCATCATGGAGAACCATTTTGACATTCTATTAGAATGGCTGATGCTAACCTCCAAGTGTGCAATTCATTGTGCCTACTTCAATTCAGGTTTTCTACTGAAATGAAGTGGAAAAATTATATGAAATCAGTTGCTAGCTCTGTTGCTAGGAAACTTGGTTTACTATGTTGTACCAGACAATCCTTCTTGCCAGAATCTATCTTGCACATTTATAAATCTAGCATTTTTATCCATTCATTAAATACTGCTACCATATCTGTTCTGGTGCTTCTGCAATATATCTTGAAATTTTTGAAATCCAAGTTTAGGTATGCAATGTTAATGGTCCTAATCTGGCATCTCAACTTTAGTTACTTTCCTACTTCCCTGTGTCTTTTCAATAAATATTTTCATGACAATTTTACTAATGAGCTCCTCTACTTTGTACCTCATTCACATGAATTTAAGCATATTACTAGATTGTCAACTCAGTCTCATAGTTTTACTGTTGAATTAGTAAAATGTAACCATAAGTTCTAATAAATTCTTTTCTTGCATGTTTCACTTTACGGTTTCTTGCTTCCCTGCCACCTACAAGCTTCAAAAATTTAAATGTAATGCCAATCAACATATTCCCTATTCCTTAACCCTGTTCTTTTATTGTCCTTTCTACTCACTAAAGTCTTCTCATTCTCTTTCACTCCTAGTAACCCCTTTTGTCTTAATGGCATTATTGCTTTGCTTGGGGTAAAATGATTAAAAAAAATATCAATGCATTCAAGATGGAATTGAAACTGTTCATTTTTCAGAAAATGAAAATTTGAGCAAGTTTCTGAAAAAAACAGAATGGCAACAACCTACCCCCATTTATTAAATAAAGGGTACATTTCTAAATTCCCTGAAGTTTACCTGCATCAAGTACCTGATGAAGGCTAGAGTAGAAAAAACAACTGAAACATTGTGATAACAACAACAAAAAAGAGGACAATAGTCAATGTAAAAAATAAAAATAATAACTCCACATCCCAGAAATTCATGTAAAAAGAATTACTTTAAAATTTAATTGAAAAAAAAAACAAAAAAACATTACCTCTTTAACTTGGTCTTGAAAGCACTCCTAAAGTAACATGTTTACATTAAAAAAAAAAAAAAGTTTTACTGAACAGTACCAAAAAACTTTTGCTACTAAGTTTGACATCACTGAGACAGACGTCATAGACCAAATTTCGTTCTTACAAAAGAAAGATCAGACATAGAGGTTAAAGTGGTTGGTTTAATGCATTGTGATTTTTATTTAATAGTAAGATCTTTTTACAGTCTCAATGCCTCGAGTGTTTCTTTCTGTTTCTTTGAAACTTTCTGTCTTTGTTAAACTCTTTTGTTAAATTTCTTTTGTCTTGGTTCAATTGATTCTGTTGGGCAGGTTTTCGTTTGAAGAGATTTTCTTCTTGACAAAATAGCCCAATTCACTGAATTCAGTGACATAATGTGTGCCTGTGTGTCTACACATATGTAAGTCAATGACGCCTATCAAAATATATAAAAATTATTTTACTTCAAAAGGCCAGTAGAATTTTTGTCAAAGAAGTGCCCTCTTTCTTTCTTTCTCTCTCTCTATATATATATATTAATGTATATTTGGGCAGTAATCTTTCATTTAAACATGTTTCATTAAAAAATGACTGACAAGGAAGATTTTATTTATTTTTTTATTTAATTTTTTCAGTATTCTTACATGTTTTCTTTTGGCTGGAGATAAAGAGTGTAAAAATGTTCCATAATTTTTTACTTTCCAAGCGCATTGAAACTCATACAATATATTAATCATTACTAGTTTAGATTTGATGGGGTTATTTTAATTAGAAAGAACAAGGTTTACAGTCTTCCATTTTCTATAATATATTATAAATTTTACGTGTTTTTGAGGAATTATAGCAGAAATATGGTGTTTAGAAATTTTTTGTATAGAAAATTTGTCCAGTTTATAATTAATGTGTATTTGGTTGCAATAAAATATGTTGAGGTTTCTTGTGTGTTATTTGTTATTTTTAATGCTAGTGTCATGTATTTTTTGTAAGATTAATTTTATTTGTTTATCAATGATATAGTTTGGAAAATTATTGTTGACTAATGCTTGTTTTATGCATTTTAGGTCATTTGATGTGCTCTACTTGAGAAGTTCATTATTACTGCTATTTTATACCTTTCTGGGCATTATAGTTAAGAAGCCAAACCCAACATGTGAAACACAATATAAAAAAAATAATTCAACTGATGACAATAAACAACAAAAAAATCATAGCTGATGTTAGCAGAAAATGCTTAAATATAGAAAGATATATTTACAAATATGAAGTAAAAATTAGAAAAATCAATTAGAAATATTGCAAAAGTAAATAAAAAAAAATGTTAGTAAATGCGTTTTGTGCTGCTTAATATATGACACCACTACACTATCTGAGAGACTCACTTGACACCTATTGAACCATTGTGCCATCAGACAACACATTAATAAGCAGTATAAAAATCACAGTAACATTAGACAACTACTCACAAACAATGCCAAAATACTAGCCAAATCAGACTTATGTTTCTTGAAGCAATACATATATAACAAAAAGAACCATCTATAAATAAAAAAATATATAATTTAAGACCCCACATTCTCAAATATAAAACACACACACACACACACATCACTACTCTCTTTGCCTACATCACTACACTCATTAGTTCTATAAAATTTACCATTTGTCTTTACCTACCCATAACTAAAAAAAAATCAAAAGCAGTCTGGCAAATTTTTGTCAGATGAAAAGGAGGCTTCAGGCAACATAGATGTCATTCTACAGAAGGATGCTGAGAATACAAAGGATGGAACAGTTGAGTTAATTCTAAGGAAAATGAAAACAAAAAGGACATTTGTACTTAAAATCAGAAAGGAATGGTGAAAATTTCTAGAAAATGAGGAAAGAGAGCTTGGAGAATTTGATACTCACAGGAACTAGTGAAGCCAAGATGGGTAGATGAAAACTGAATAACATCCATAATGTGTTTGTGCAAATAGACTAGGAGGGATAGCAAGGAAATAAATATTAGTTAGAGCTATGACAGATAGGAAATTGTGAAGAGCTATGATCATTCACATCCTGAAGAGACATAACAAATAAAAGAATAAGTAATGATATACAACTGCTAACAACAGTGAGACATGTGTATATATGTGTATATATAAATTATATGCAATGAGTGTGTCTATATACATGATATGAGTGTGTGCATATATATATACATTATACATGAGAAGAGTGTGTATATAAATCATGAGATGAATGTGTCTCTAGACATTATATACGAGATGATGTGTGTGCATATGTTTACATTATATATAAAATAATTGGTTGGTCATTTAGTGGTATATTAATTTCTATGGCTTATTTAATGTTGAAATCTAAATATTTTGCATGCAATTTTATTTCCTTTTTAAAGATAACAGTTTAGTGATATATGTCTTACTAATTAAAACATAGCTTGGAAGAGAAGAAGTGAATTTATATCTTTTCCCAGGGGTATTTGTGCATAAGTTAATATAATGAACTTAACTGGAATTGGAACGTGGCTCCTCGATTAACCATGCCATTATTTATTACACCTCCTGCATATCCAAGCTTACAACACCTGGGATTTTCAAGCAGTCAACCATCTAGGTACTAACCAGGCTCAATGTTACTTAACTTTGGTGATCATATAGGAACCAGTGTTTCAACATGATGTGTCCATAAGCCCATATATGAGGTGAATGTGTGTGCATACAGATATATGAGATGATTGTGTGTGTGTGTGTGTATGTATATATATATACACATCATATCCAAGATGACTGTGTGTATATATAGTTCTTATACAAGATAAGTGTGTACATACAGAATTATCTTTAAAATATCTGCTTAATTAAGAACCAATACAACACAGTATTAAAATAAAATTAAAATAATAGAGTAACTAGCATTTTTAGTATCAACATCATTGGTTTTTTGTACACAAGGAAATAATATTTTGTTTATATAAATCTTTAAAATTAATGTTTTGGTGATTTGATTTCTGTGGATTTCTACTATTGATAATCATTTTACTTTCTATGTCTGGCTCACCCAGGTTAAGATTTCACTTACCTGTCAAATTCAACTGTGTAAATTAGAATCAAATATCGTCTTGATTTGAGATTGGAGGGGCAGACAGGTTTCGCCATCACTGTAGGTGTCATTCCGTTTGTTCCTGAACGTCGTTGTCGGAGTAGCTCAAGGTCAGAGTATGTCAACAAATCCAATGTTACACTGTCACTTTTCTAGAATATAATTGGATATTTCAGTACTGTAAGCACATAACACAGTAAAAATATTGTAAGCAGATTTAAAATATTATAAGTATATTAAAAGTTGTTAGCATATTACAAAGTATTGTAAATATAGTAAATATATATATATATATATATATATATAAAAATTTATTTGTTTGAATATTATTTATAATTGATGTTCATATTTAAGTGGATAGTCTGTTTTTTCTATAATTAAACAGTACATTTGAATTATCCACTGGCCTAGATGTTTGAGAAATTTTGTTTGGAAAATATCTATCTTCTGGCATGATTTGAACCTGCATACTCCCATATACTGGGGAGATGCCACCATTACATCTGGTGTGTTTTACCACTTGATCACAAAAAATATCATGGTAACAAAAGTCCGAATTAAGCTTTTTAAATACATATTCTGATTTCTTTCAGAACATTTATCCTCTGCTCTGTTCGAATCCTGCTGGAAGACAGATATTTTTCAAACAAGATTTCTCAAACATTTAGAAAGGTAATTCCTGAATTAATTAAAATTATGTTTACTGGCAATATCCTAAATTGAAGTGTATTCACATCTTCCATAAACATATTTCTACAATTCATGACCTGATTTAATTTTCATCCATGCCTTCTTTTTGAATTTTTTTTTTTTTTTTTTTTGGGGGGGGGGGGGAATCTGCATTGGCTTTTTGCATAAGAGTGGTTATTAGGACTTATATGAAGTATCTGCTTAATATTTGCATCTTTATGTTCACTTTTCTCTGATTCCTACCCCTTAAAAAAAAAAAAACAAAAAAAAAACAAATGTCAGGTAATTTGTTGTTTTTTTTCTCATCACACAGGATGTTTAAACTCCTGTAGGATGAACAATTAAGCTTACAAAGGGTGGATGAACTCTTGAGTCAACAGCCAGCTAACTAGAGGTGGTGTCTCAATAAAACAATGTGGAGAAGGCAACAGGAAACCACTCCACTATTCCTCCCGCGTATGTTTATGAACTTGCACAATAATATTATAAACCTTAACGATGTGAAAGGGTTAAGCCTAATGACACTGATTCCTCACCCAATAAGGAGCGACATGCCCTACAGATGTCACCAGACTGTCATCCTGCAACTGTTAGCATTAAGAATGTAAAAGGGACAAATTTCCTCCAAATTTATCCCTCACCTGGAATAGAAAGGCATGAGTAACAAGTGTCACTAGACTTATCCTGTAACTGTTCATCACAAACAAAAAATAACTCTTGGATCATGGAACATTAGGCCCATGAACAACTGTGTACAGCTGGAAAAAGTGAAGCAGGAGATGACTAGATTGAACATAAACATTTTGAGCATATGTGAAACAAGATAGCCAAACAATGGGGACTTCTTCATTGACGACCACAGAATTAAATACGCAGGAGGTGAAAATAATGAAAAATGACTAGGCGTTATACTGAATAAAGACACAAGAAAATGCGTTATGGGATACTGCCAGATATCTGAAAGAATTCTAATAGTTAAAATGAAAGGGAGACTTCTACACACACACACACACACACACACACACACACACACACATATATATATTGGTAATAGAGGTATATGCACTGAAGACAAAGTACAGAACAAGAAATTGAATCCTTCTACTCCATGCTTGATTATGCCAAGGCACAGTGCAAATCACAAGACATCAGAATCATCATGACCAGATAATAATTAACACCTGGTTCGAAGAGCACCCAAGAAGACTATAGACATGGAGAAGCCCAGGAGGAGAAATTAAGAACCAAATTGATTATGTTACTATCACAAGAGATTCAGAATCCATGTTAGATTATGCCAAAGCACAGTGCAAATCACAAAAAAATCAGAATTATCAGGTGAGATCTAAATGCAAAAGTTAGCCAAGGGAGAGAAGGTGAAACGGTCGGTGATTTTGGACTAAGACACTGCAATGGCTGTGGTGAGAATTGGGCCTAATGATGCACAGTGAATGACCAGATAATAACCAACACCTGGTTCCAAGAGCATCCAAGAAGACTATGGAAATGGAGAAGTCAAAGAGGAGAAATTAAAAACCAAATTGATTATACTACTATAAACAAAAGATTCAGAAATGTAGTTCTTCTGTGCAAAGCCTACCAAAGTGCTGACTGCAGAAGCAACCACCTGCCAGTCGTATACAAACTAAGGATAAAATTAAGGAGACTGAAGAAACCTAACACAGTCCTAAAAATGCAATACAATAGACTCATGAATGACCTGAACCTGCAAAAAATGTATACAGAGAGCGTGAAAATGAAATATGAAAGACAAATTGGAAATGGAAACCCAAAATGAGACACACTAAGAGTAGCGCTAGTGATGTGAGCAAATGACATCATCCTCCTGTCCCCCCCCCCCCAAAGCACATTGGAAAAAAAATGAGTGGATCCCTGAAGAGATTCTTGACTTGATACAAAAGAAACAAAAAAATGATGCAAGATATGGAACAGAATACAAGCAACTACACAAGGAAATAAGGATCAAATGTAGACAGGCTAAAGAAAGATGGCTCAACGACAAATGCACCAAAGTAGAGAGAATGAGCACAACAAATAATGGAGCTATACATAAAAAAAATAAAGGAACTAACAGGGCAAAAGACCTGCTCAGCAACAGGATGTATAAAAGCAAAGGATGGTACACTAATATTAGAAAAAGAAAAACTACTTCAGAGAGTACATCAAAGATATCTTCCATAAGAGAGAGCAACCAACAATGCACAAAAATATGGATGGACCAAATTAAAAACCGAAGTGGAATTGGCAATAGCCAAATTGGAAAGAAACAAAGCAGCAGGACCAGATAATATTGTAATAGAGATGTTGAGGTCCTTAGAAGGCTTTGGCATAGACAGGCTCACAGAAACATTAAACAAAATCTACAACAGCGGCAATATACCTGAGGACCTAAGCAGATCAATTTTCATAACACTACCTAAGAAGCCAGGTGCAAAGAAATGTGAACTCCACTGAACAATCAGGTTAATGAACCACATAAGAAAATGCATCATCTAAATTCTGATGAACAAAGCATGCAGCAGAACTGGCCCAGAAATAGGACAAGAATAGTGTGGCTTTGTTAAAGATACTGGAACAAGGCATGATATTCATGCTCAGAATGGTATCTGAAAGAACAAATTAAATGCAGAAAGATAGTTATCTATGCTTTATAGCCTACACAAAGGCATTTGACAAAATGTACCACAAAGACTTGATAGAGATTCTTGACAACCTTGACATTTTTGGAAAAGATATAAGGATAATCAAGAATCTATATTGGCAGCAAACCGCTTGCGTAAGAATAGGAAGTGAACTCAGTAAATATATAAAAATAGAAAGGAGCATAAGACAAAAATGTGTTTTCTCAATCAAACTATTCAATCCGTACAGCGAAGCAATTATGAGAGAAACAAAGGCTTTGCTGGGATTCATCATCAGCAGCCACAATCTCAACAATATAAGACACGAGGATGAGATGGTGCTGATTATTAGTTTACAAATTACTGTTATTTAAATGAAGCTATTGTTGCAAGTTTTCAAAGCAATGGATAAATCTGAATTTCATGTGTTGATAAAGCATTGCTTTCTAATGGGAAAAAATACTGTTCAAGCAAAGCAGTAGCTTGATAAGCGTTTTTTGGACTCTGCTCCATCAGAAACAATGATTAAGAGGTAGTATGCTAACTTTAATCGCAGTTGTACAGACACAAATAATGCTGATCACTTAGATTGACCAAAATTGGCAGTTGTCCCAAAAAGCACCCCAAAAAATCCACAAACTCATTTTAGCCGTTGAAGTTGTGTAAGATAGCAGAGGAGTTGAACATATCAGAAGGCAGTGTATTCCCCATTTTGCATGAACATTTCTCATTGAAAGCTGTGGTCAAAGTTTTCAATGAGAAAGCTGTGTTCAAAGTGGGTGCAGCTTTTGCTCACAGTCGATCAAAAACAACATGTCAGTGATTCAGAGAGTTGTTTGCAACTGTTTCAACACAACAAGAGTTTTGGTGTAAATATGTGCCAATGAAAGAAACATGGATCCGCCACTTTACATTGAAGTCAAATCTGCAGCCAGATGAGTGGACAGCAGCAGGTGAAAGCTGTCCAAAGCGACCAAAGACGCAAACATCAGCAGACAAGGTTTTGGCCTCCATATTTTTGAATGCGCAAGGTATTTTGTTCATCAATTACCTTGAGAAAGGAAGAATAATGACTAGTGAATATTATATATCATTATTGGTGTTTTTGAAGGAAGAAATTGCCAATAAACAGCCACAAATGAAGAAGAAAAAGTGATCTTTCACCATAACACACCATGTCACAAGTTGATCGCAATGATGGCAAAACTACATGAATTGCACTTCAAATTGCTTCCACATCCACCCTATTCTCCAGATCTGGCCCAGTGACTGCTGGCTATTCACAGACCTCAAAAGAATGCTCCAAGGAAAGAGATTTAGGTTCAATGAAGAAGTGATATTGTAAAACTGAAGCGTATTTTGAGGCCAAAGACAAATCCTTCTATAAAAAAAGCATCAAATGTTAGAGAAGTGTTAGAATCTGTGTATCACCCTAAAAGGAGACTATGATGAATAAAGTAAAATTTTGTTGTTATTTTTCTAGTTAGGCCTGGGATTTATTGAATGATATGTTATCTGTCCTTCCATATGGAAGTGAATGTTGGACAATCTCATCAAGGATGAAAGAGAGGCTTGAAGCAGCAGAAATGTGACTTTACAGAAGAATGCTAAGAATATCATGGACGAAGTATGTGAGCAATGATGAGGTGTTGGAGAGGATGAAAAAAAGAAGAAAACTCATAACTAACATCAGGAAGAGACAGATGAGGTTCCTGGGACATGTAACAAGGAAGGAGTGCCTGGAAAATTTAATATGCACAGGAAACATAGGAGGAAAGAAAGACAGGGGAAGGCAGTGTGAGATCTACTTGATAGATCTGAGCAAACGGGGCTTGGAAGAGATACCAAGAGAAAAAATATTGAGAGTGACAAGAGACAGAGTGAAGTGGAAGTTCATGTTTGCCTACACGAAACATGGAGAAGAAGAAGAATTATAATAAAAACAGATTATCCACTTAAATATGAGTATCCATTGTAAATTAATGTTCAAACAAATAAATTTAAATAAATGTTGGTTAATACCAATTTCGTAAATTTCTGTATAATTTTGGATTATATATAAGAATATAGCTTATTGAAAAAATATCTAAATCATATAAAATTTAGTCTTGATTCTGTAACACTAAGAATACAAGCAAAGAATTAAAAGAAAGAAAATGAGTAAAAATAACAATGCTAATTATATTTACATGTAGTGCTCTTTAATAACAGTAGCAGCATGTATGCATGTGCATCACCAGCAGCTCTCAAATATAAGAATACATGAACCATAAGGTAACTATCTCTCTTTCAGGTTTTCCTCTTAAGTCAGCAATATGAACTTTCCATAAAGAGCTCTGAACACTTCACACTAAAAACACACCAACACAGTAAGTCCCACTCAAATATATCTATGAACATTTTGCTGTGTATGCAATTTACTTCAAACAAAAGAAACATTTGTTTTAAACTTTTCCAAACACTTCCCAAAGAAGCAGCACACTGAGGAAAAATCTAAATATGAAATTTAGTTTAAAACCTGTAAAGAACTTAAAATGCAAGCAGAGAAAAAAAAAAAAAATGAATAAAAATAACAATGTTAATTATGTTATTAAAATAGGATATTGAAATCATGACAAAGTTTCAAATTTGTTAAGTGGAAATGTTACATGAAAAGAAATTTGATAAAATAGATAAATTATTTCATTCAAGGCTTCATCTATATAATAAAAAAAGAAAGAGTGAAATGTATGCATGTGTATTTGTTTCAAAATTTGTGTGTAGGGAAAAATAAGATTCATTATTTATTTAACAAACAAATACACATACATACACTCCCATCAAAAATTTAAGACCACTTAAAAATCTTTGAAAAGAAATTTTTTTTTTACAGATAGATTTTAAACTCCTCCCACTTAAGGTTACCAATACTACAATCTAAAAGGTCATGGAAACAAAAAGCTACATTCCAAACATTTTATTTAGAAATTTACATTTTAGATATGATGAAGACTTTAATGGATAAATGCATTATCTATCTTATCAAAACTCTTTTCATGTAACATTTCCACTTATCAAATGTTAATTATATTAACAAATTTCCTTAGTATAAATTACATCCATGTATAATGAATTAGTTTTATTTCATACTTTTAGAATCTATCTGGTTTATTTCATACTTTTAGAATCTATCTGGGGAACAATGTACACACACACACACACAAAAAAGGAAAAGAGAAAAAAAAAACACTTCAAGGGAAATAACTGAAATTGTCCGATTTTCTTAAATAAAGCTATTATCCAATTGTAATTGTAATTGTGCTTGTCCCTCCCTTTATTAGTTTGCATGACCGTTATGCCTTGCCACAATCTCATAAACAATGGACTATTCTTTATTGTGTGGAAAGAGGGGAAAGGACACTACTTGCTTTCAGTGAGAAAATGAAAAAAAGAAATGGAGAGAGAGAGAATCAGATTAAAATGATAATAGATGCTACACTTCGATCTCAGCCTTTTGACTGAGAAGTGTTGACACAATTTAAAATCGCCATTTTTCAGATGCACAATATCAAATGACAGAAACCAAGTAAAGCAATCACCAAAAATCCAAGCCTGCTGAATTATTTTAAATTAAGAGAAATGTTCATAAGCTGGAGGATTTGGATAGAATGTAAAAAGGAAGATAGAAATGTTTAACATCTCCTTCCAATGCTTCATAAATAATTGATTGCAGAGAAAAACAAAAGAAATGTTGCTACTTGGTTTCTGTTAGAAAATGAAAGAAAGAAGGGAAGAAAGAAGTGTTTAAATGCTGTTTCAGGGAAATGGAAAAAGTCATCAATTTGAAATCATTTGTGCCCACTTCTTAAAATAATTACCAGCATTTATAACATGGCTCTTCACAATTTCCTATCCTAAGTGGGTGAAAACAGCATCAATATTGGAATACAACAAACTCCTGAATGACCTGAATGTGAAGGATAAACATATGGATAGTGTTAAAAGTATATAAAAATGGACGAAATGAAAATGGAAATTTGCAGTGGGACATGTTAAGAAAAGTATTATTACCATCAGCAATGAAGATTCTCCCAAAGAAAATTAGACAAAGAAAAACAAAAATAGATGACAGATGAAATTCTCAACATGATGAAAAGGAGACAAAAAAAAAAAAAACAAACAAACAACAATATCGACGTATGATACAGAACATAGGATTCTACACAAAGAAATTAGGAACAAATGCAGGTGAGCTAAAGAGGAATGGCTTAGCAAAAAGTGTGCAGAAATATGAAGAATGAGTATCACAGGTAATGCAGATATATATAAAACATAAGAGAACAGGACCAAAGACATGTTCATCATCAACAGGATACAAAAAAACTCCCAGAACAGGACACTGATAATAGAGAAAGAAAAAAAATACTTCAGAGATGGAACAAATACATCAAAGAACTCTTTCATTATGAAAGAGGACAACCATCAATACACAAAAATATCAAAGGACCAGAAATATTAAAATCTGAAGTGAAATCAGCAATGGTCAAATTGTACAGAAACAAAGCAGCAGGACCAAAAAGAATTGTAATAGAAATACTGGTTGTCTTAGATCATTTCAGCATTGGCAACATTGCAGACATAGCAAAATATAAAACAATGGTGATATACTGGAAGACCTAAGCAGATCCATTTTCATAACACTGCCTAAGAAGCCAGATGCAAATAAATGTGAACTTGATCAGACAATTGGCCTAATGAGCCATATAACAAAACTTATCATCCAAATTGTGATGAATAGAGTGCATTGCAGAATTAGACTGGAAATAACACAATAACAGTCCTGATTTATTAAAGACAGTGAAACAAGAAATGCAATATTTATGCTCAATGATATAAGAAAAAGCAATACAAATACAAAACGATGTCTACCTATGTTTTATAGATGAAGCAAAAGTGTTTCATAAAGTATATCACAAAGAACTGCTAAATAACCCTGACATATTTGAGAAAGATATTAAAAAAATCCAGAACCTATACTGGCTGCAAACCACCTGCATAAGGAGAGAAAATAAATTCAGTAAATACACAAAAATAGAAAAGGTGTAAGACAAGGATATGTCTTCTCACCAGACCTATTCAACCTATACAGTGAGGTGATTCTGAAAGAATAAGAAGTCCTGCCAAAATCTTAACAACATAAGATATGCAGATGATACAGTGTTGATAGCAGATACTGAAAGGAAACTTCAAGAACTCCTATAGATGACAGTTAAGGAAAGTGAGAAGAAAGGATTAAATATCAATTGCAAGAAAATAGAACGCATGGTTGTTAGCAAAAGGAACAGCACAGCATGCAAATTATGAATTGGAGAAACCAAAATCAAACAAGTACAACAATTTGAATATCTAGGAAGTGTTTTAACAGATGACAGAAAGCGTAACACTTAAATTCAAAGGTATATTGAGATAGTGAAAGATGGCTTGCAAAAGCTAAGCAAAGTATTAAGAAACAGAAAAGTTTTTTTTTAGAAACAAAGAAAAGAGTATTGAACTCTTATATAATATCAGTCCTTCTTTATGGCAGTGAATGCTAGACAATCTTCTCACAGATGAAGAACAGACTTGAAGCAACAGAAATGTGGTTCTACAGAGGAAGCTGAGAATACCATGGACCAAACCTATGAGCAACAACAAAATATTTAGAGAAAATAGAAACAAACAGGACACTTATACTTAACACCAGAAAAAGTGTTGAAATTTCTAGATCACATAGTGAGGAAAGAGGGTTTGGAAAATTTGATACTCACAAGACAGGTTGAAGGTAAGAGGGACAGAGGAAAAAAAACACTACTTAGTGAGCTTGAGTAAATGGATGGTGGAACAGGGTTTAGGAGAAATAACAAAAGACAAAATTTAAAAGCTAAAAAGGAAAGGAAATTGTGGAGAGCCATAATTGCCAATGTCTTGAAGGGATATGGCACATAAAAAGAAAATCTAGCCTATTATTTTTAATGTTCCTTCAGAATGTAGATGATCTTAACTCTCCACAGATTCCTTTTATTCATTATCTGCCAATTGTTATACATTCTTGGGAAAGATGGTGGAATGGTTTTCCATTGCCTCTTCTCTATAGTTTGGAATTCAGAATTTTCCTTCACTTTGACCGGTTGACACTTTAGATGTTGCTGTTGAACTTATAATTGGTGTGGGTAGAAGAGACAGATTCATACATATCCCAAGGTCGTTAGTGTGAAAGTAGATGCAACAGACTAGCTTGTCAATTCCACTTTCAGTACTGATACTCATTTTTTTTTTATAAGCATTTCACCCCGAGCAAGGCATGTCACTGCCACTACTACGCAGGGGGCTACATAGAGTGGAGAAAGGATGATTAAATACAGGAAATGTCAGAGGGTGGGTGATAGGCAGGTAAGGATACCGAGAATGAGGGTTGGGTAGATGAGAGTGTTCTGAGAATAATTGAGAGTTAGTGTGATAAGAGGTGTCTATTGACCCTACATTTAAACACCTGGAGATTGTAGCTGTCGGGAAAGCAGACTTGTGGAAGGGAGTTCCACAGGCAGGAAGCGCAAGAAAAGAAGCTGTTGGAGTAGAATTTACGGTTACATCTTATTTGTTTAACTGTAAAAGGGTGGGACCTAGTTGTTAATCTAGTATCTCATGTAAATTCGTGCTTAGGCGGCACCAGTGCTCTAAGCTCATCGGAGCAGAAGCCATGAAAGTACTTGTAGAAGAGGCACAGGGAAGCCACATCACGCTGGTGAGAGAGTGGTTGCAGCCGGTCTGCCAAGTCAGTATCAACCACGTTATAGATCCTCCTTTGTATTTTGTCAAGAAGCCCAAGGAGAGCAGCAGGGGCACCCGACCAGATATGGCAGCAATATTCAATACACGGGCGGATGGTAGATTTGTATATGTGCAGAATAGATTTAGGTGGGAAAAACTTCCGGGCTCTGCACAGAGAACCGACTTTCATAGCAGCAGATTTAGCAATGGATTCGATATAGTCATTCCATTTGAGGTCCGCTGAAAGTGTAAGACCAAGGAGGCATAGTATTTTACTCTCTGGGAGGCCAGCCTGTCCCATGCTAATGGGAGGTAAATGCGATTGTCTATGGTGGTAAGTTGATAACAGCTTCGTTTTAGAGGCATTGACACTAACTTCACATCTTACTCATACAATACCTGTCAAAAATGACAGATTATTTATGGATCAGAACTTGACAATGAATCAGAGTATCTGTGACCCTTGCCTTGGATCAAAATGCCATCTTAACGTGTTGAACCTGCCAATACAATTACAGCCAATAATAGTGAGAGGTTGGGATAAAATTATCCTACAAGAGGCCCCAGCTTTACATTTTAGACACTGAGTGATTTTCTTTTAAAAGACATGCTTCTTATAAGCCATAATTTTTTTTTTAATTTAAGACGATCACCAGTTTTATTCTTGAAAAATCCAAGATGTCTATAGTTGTTTTCCAGTCAACAGTAGTAGTAGTTATAGTAGTAGTAGTAAAATAAGCAGTAGTAATTGTGAATGCACAAACAAAGAAGCACATTTTGTGTATGTGTGTTCGTGCTTTAACTTGACAGAAGTTACAGACGGAAACAAAGAAACTAAAATAGACATACTGTTAATCCTATAGATCCCATTCACTACTCCCATCACCCATTAGTTTATAGGGGTACTGCATGCACTGCAATTGTAGCAACAGTTTATGGGAGCACCACATGTACTGCAATTGTAGCAACAGTTGTGTGTCTTGGGCAAGATAGATTGATAAAGCTCAACTCTCTTCAGGCTGGTTTTAATTCAGTTTATCTTCTCCCAGACTTGTTAGCAACCAAGGCTAAAAGCCCATTCTGTCCTGTTATTCACCCATAGCTGGAGAGGGAAGAAGAGATGGAATCATGCCTTTACCAAGGTTATGTGCATTGCCCTGTAAGCGAATGTATGGATCTTAACTAGAATTTGAACTCAGCTCTCAGATTCCTCATTCTAAACAACTATCCATTACACAACCATGCATCCAGATCATATAAATTACTTAAAATGTCACGTCTCTTCAAGACATGGGCAATCATGACTCTCCATGGATTACTTTTCTTTATTATTTATGAATTGTTATGCATTCTTGAAAAAGGTAGGAGAGTGATTTCGCATTGCCTTCTTCATCGTTTGAATTTTTCTTTCTCTTAGACTAGTTGCCAACCAAAGCTAGAGAACTCTATTTAACCCATAGCTAGAAGAGAGGGATTTGTGCCTTTTCCAAGAGCATATGTAAAAGTGAAAGCAACAGGCTAGTCTAAAATTTGTATTCAGATTGCCAGCTTCACTTTCTGCACACCCAGATGGATTTGCCAAAACTGAAAATATCTAAAGTTCATATTTCCCATTAATGTTACCTAAATTGTGGTAATAGCTGTTTATTTCCCAGTGATGAGAGTTTAGGCTTGATTAAAAAAAATTTTTAATTATTTTAAAAATAATTTAATGATTAAAATGACAAACTTTATTTAACAATGCAACTTTGTTTTTTACATATATTTTCTCTAAGTTTTTGTTCATTGATTGGCTTGTGAAATTGAACAAAATTTAGAGTTTATAAATCTCAACAAAAAAGTAGAGATTGTATATCTTGACAAAAAATGTGAGCAAGAATTTCAACAATGCTAAATACTGTGACAACTTTTTGTTTGATTCAATTATAAGAGATGAGTGTAGAAAAATAAGCAATTAAAATGATGGAATTTCTAAGCTGAAATTGGAATTGTTAAAATTAATAAATAATATCAAATATAAAATTAATTTTTTTAGTAATGCCTAACCTGTAAAATTGCAGTTTTCAACATATTAGCAAAAATGGAGAATTGTTTAAAATTGCCAGTTTTGTGAGTGAGACCTTCAATATCTGAAATAAAAAGGAAAGAAAATCAGGAATGATAATAGAAACATCAATAATTACACACAATATGCAGATATTTTTCAAAGAGATGTTCACATTATTTGACTCATTCGTTTTGTAGGCCTTCTTGGCAACTCAATTCTACATCATCCTTTATTAAAAAAGCAGGGATTTTGTAAATTGTATAACTGAAGGAGACTAAACAAATTTTTTGAAAAGTGTAGAAACAACATAATCAACACAAAGAATGGGTTTAGAAGTCTGAACAACTCTTACAATGATAATGGTGCTAGTCAAAATTATCGAAGATCCATTTCCAATAGACTTCTATAGTAGCATTATCTCTGATGGATTTCTATAGAAGTATCATTTGCAAAAAATGACTTCAATAATTTGAACAATTGATAGATTTGTATTTTATGGCTAATCAACATCTTTTAGATCAATCAAGGCCAAAAACTAGTTTTTAACAATTTTATGAAGATAATAATGATTTACTGATACAAGTTTTACTAGTTAATAAATAGTTGGGAAGAGCAGAGGTGGATTCCCAACGGTATTTGTGCATAAGGGAATATAAAGAACCTGAATGCAACTGGAAATCAGCTATGTGACTTCTAATTCTGAGCCATTATACATTACACCTCACGCACATCCGAGCTTACAGTATCTGGCATTCTCGAGCGGTCACCCGTATAGGTAGAGACCAGGCTTGATGTTGTTTAATTTCAGTGATCTGCAAATAACCAATGTTTCAAAATGATATGGCCATAAGCCAGTCTGAACAACTCTTGCAATGATAATGACTTGTAAAAATAATAGGTTTATTTATAATGGAATTCTATAGTAACATCATTCTTCTCAGTAAACATTTTAATAAATGAATGAAAAAATTAGTTCTGAATGCAAATGTTCTGGAGTATATGATGAAATCCATAAAGATTTTTATTTTGTAAAATCATAAAAAATGTTGTCTATAAAATTTTACAAACACTTAAATACAGGATAAAAATATCAATATTTTTAAAAAAATATGAAAAATATATATAAAGATAGGGATTTATAAAGAAATAGCATATTTATATACAAATTAAAAATCTGATCCTAGTAAATTGAACAAGTTTGTTTTTACACTATTTACATTGTTTGGAATATTGTTCTCATCTTGGTTACCATGTTTACGACATATCTAATCAGTTTTTTTTATGTCAAGATTCAATACACCAAAGAAATCACCATAGTTTTTTTAAACCCATGTACTTTTGATCTTTTCTAAGATCATCTTCAGTGGTAAATTACAAGGAAAGTATGTTATCATAACTACAATAAAATCTGCATTCCAGTGTCATAGTGATTTTTCAATCACTGTTCATAGTGAACACACTTCGATTTTATTGCAGTTACAATAGCATGTTTGTCTTTGTAATTTACCCCTAAAGATGATCTTAGAAAACATTGAAAGTACTTAGGTCAAAAAAAAAATAAATAAAAAAAAAACTTCTTGGTGGATTTCATCTTGGCATCAAGAAACTGATTAGACAACTGGAAAAGATTTGCATAAAAATAATTAAACACAATATATCTATATCATTCAACAAAACATGTCTCTTCATCTATGTCTGAAAATAGTACAGTAGATTGGGTTCTTCAGCTTTGGTTGGCAACCAGTCTAAGAGAAGGACAACTTTGAATTCAAAAACAGTATGTACTCCTGATAAAGCACATATGCAGCTAAAGAAAGAATTTTGGGGTTCACAATAGCTATAATCTTATCAGTGTAATAATAAACTGACCCACTCATATACATAGAAAAATTAATATAGCCTATGACTTTTGTTGGAAAAAAATGCAGTTCTCTATTAAATTTTAGCTTTCTTAGTACAAAACCATACTTTTCATATATAAGATACTATAAATCATATAGTCTATTGACAAAAAAATGCATTATATAATTTAATAAAGTTAAAGAGTTAAATGTTTTAACTTCAAAAGGAGTAACACGTATGTGGGTAAAATAAATAAGTTTTTAGACTTACATTCAACATCAAATGTTCCACCCCAATGATCAACGGTCAGACTGTCTTCAACTTCAATTGTGAAGCTGTTTCCATCTTTGTCAACTGTCATAAAGATGACATAATCAATGCCTCGGAAGGAAAACTGTCCACTTGCATTCAGGTTTTCTTCTTCTGTTGCCATGATTGTTAAATAATGGAATTAGCTGAGGAAAAATAAAAGTGAAGAAAACACGAAACAATAAAAAGTAGAAAAGTTCAACAATTGGAAGATTTTATGTATATGTTATGATTGCATTCCATTCTCATGTCCTATTCTATAAATGTATATCCTTTGCAAGTAGTTTATTCACATTGGTCCCCACCCAGTGTCCAACTCTCACCTGTGGCTCCAAATAGTTGTTTGCATGCAACAGTGACTACACCACAGTAAACCACTTTGACTGCCAGGCAAAGCAGGTGAGGGTAGTTAACAGATCAAAAACATACCAAGTTTGTCAGACTGGTTGCATGTGAAAATTGTTTCTAAATGGAATGGGTGGATGAGATCTCATAAAGATCCAACAATCTGCAATGTTATTGGTCCTGACTTGGCAATTCAGCTTTAGTCACTTTCCCATCATAATGTAGCTTTCTCCGTGTCTTTTCTATAAATATTTTCATGGTAATTGTTTTGATGAACTTTCCTGTATGGCACCTACTCTTTATGAATTTAAGCACAATACAAGATTCGTAGAATAGTCTTACCATCTTAGAGTTGAAATATCGAGATGTAACCATAAGTTCTATGCTGACAGTTTCATCATTTGCACTTCTCACTTGTGGAACTATTTTCCAGCTTCTTGCTTTCCAATCAACTTTGATCTTCAAAAATTTAAATGCTATATCAATTGTTCTTCTTAATTCTTGTTCTTTTGTTGTTCATTAAGGATGAAATTTTTTAAAGAAATTAAAAAAGGTGGTATCAACAAGTGATGTAGAGTGTATCAGAGCATAGATGGAACACATAGAAATCCTGGTCATCTACTGTGTCCTGGAAGTCCCCCATTAATGACAATTTGTTGTGCTATCGGTCAAAGACTTCCCAGGGTAAATGACTAGGATTACCTCAGAGCAAGGATTTTTCCCCATACAGGTTCAAATTTGAAAATATATCAGGATCCACTGATGTATTGCAAAACAAGCTCCTTCTTGGGCCTGAATGACAACCAAGAGTGGTAGCTACCTCAAAAAAAAAAAAAAAAAAAAAATCTGGACAATTAAAGAACATGATCCAAGAAAATGGAAGATGATGAATTTTTGATTGTAATTGAAAGGAAAGTAGGCACTACACGTACTGCAGCCATAACAGCAGTGCTTGTCTCTAGGGCAAGATAACCTAGTGGAGCCCTTCCATCTGCAGGCTGGTTCTGAATTTTGGGTTTTCCTTCTCTGAGTGGTACCTATCTTAAAAAAACAGGTCAATAACAGAACATGATCCAAGAAGATAGAAGATGATAAATTTTTGATGATCGTAATTGGCAGGAGAGCAAAAAGTCAGATGAGAGTTTCACAAGCGAGAAGTGCCAGAAAAAAACTATTAGAACAGAACATTAGGCCAAAGTAAATTAAACAGAACTGACTGGGATTGGGATTTGAACTTGGCATTCTGATTTTACTTTCTGTTAAGCAATCTATGTAGAGAAATTGTTTGTACTCCTGAACTGTTTCTTTTTCTTTTTTTCATTGATTAATTATTCTGTTTTAATAACATATCAACCATCAATTATTTAATGCCAAAAATATTTTTTTAACATATGGCTAGTAATTCTTTTGGCCATTGATTCCATCACTTTCCAGTTATACCTTTAGAATGAAGTTATTTAGTGCTATAATTTGTAGTATAGCTCAACCTCCTTCAAGTAAACTAGGATAGTCTGCTATTATCTTCTGGACTAGTCATGTCATAAAATCATTGATATATAATGCCAAGGTCAGTACAATTAGTGAGAATCTTACATTATATATCCCCTGACATGTTGTGTATTCAGGAGGATCTTCATTTTTAAGAAGAAATAAGTAAATAATATAGATGTGTTCTATTCTGATTCTTGATAAAATGATTTCTACCTTCCAAGAAAATCTGAGACCATGATGCCATTTTCCTAGAATGGATTTATAAAGTTTATTGTTTGTGTGATAGTTCCATTACTCTTGTGTCAAGTGTCTTGCCACTTGTTTAGAATGTATCAGTTTATAGTGGCTTCGAAATCTGATGAGATTTTAAAATCTGAAATGTTCATTTTTAAGAATTCCTTTGCTGAGATGTTAGCTTTTCCATTTCCACAGATGCCAATATGGCTAAAGTATCCAAAAGATTTTTTTCTTTCAGGTGAGATTGAAATGTTTAGTAATTTAAGAGATTGTGTTTTCATTTCTTAGTAATGCAAGTATGGATAGTGCCAAACAAGGGTCAACTGAAAGCACACCAGGTCCAAATCTAGGGTCTTTTCACTCCTGTTGGAGGAACCCCTCCATGATTGACCATGTATATACAAGGGTTGAAATATAGAAAATTCAGTGTTAAATTTTAAATATTTACCCGAGATAAATATCCCCCACAAAAAAAGAAAAACTTTTCGAGCGAGGAAAAAAAAAAACCTTTGATTTTTTTTTTTTCCACAATTCACAATAACCACAATTGTTGACCACCTCAATTACAATATCAATTAGTCCAGGTACTCACCCTTGGCTAGGAGTATTTAGCTACCTCCCCACTTAAGAAAAAATGTGGCACAAGGCCTTTTTAATGTGAGTGATCCGAACCATATAGCTCGGGCAAAAAATAATTGTTTATTCCCCAGACGAGACTGTCTACGATTAGAGTCACTCTACCTTTCGGTGCAGCTTCTGGGAGTTGGGAGTGGTGAAAGCACGAAAATAAAATTTACTGAAATTTTCGAATACATTGTTAATGTTAATGCTATCGAAAAAAGGAATTGTTTTTTTAATGTTGAGGATGGTAAGCAAAAGCTAAAGCACAATATATATCATATATAATCATATATCACATCTTGATAAAAAAGACTAAAAAGAGTAAAATATTTTTAGAACAACTTTTTAAAATTTTTTAGAGACTCTTTAACGGAAATTTGTCTCGTCTAACTTCATTGACATGCATAGCAACAAACATTTATCTGTTCTTTTAAATGTTTACTAACAACAAAAAACAAAACATGCAACTGTATAAAAACACAATGAATAGAGGGTGAATGCAAAGCAAATTGTGGTTAACCGGTGCAGGGCAAAAACAAAAACATTTTCATTGCAGGAAATGAAGCAAAAACGAAAATTCAAGAAAAAATAAAAAAAGTTGTAGGATAACATACATAAACTGTCTGAATGGCTTAAACGTATCAAAATTAAATAATCAGAGTTAGTCAGAAACTGAACCTTCACTAAAACGAAAATAAAAATAAAAACTGTATTTGTTGCTAACGAGAGAGAAACATGTAAATACCAATTTTTAAATTAATACTAACATCTGAAGGTTTGTTTTTACCTCGAATTTTAAATCCCTTTCTTTCTGAGAAATAGATATAATTTGAATTACTCGTATCCTAAAGACATTTTTACTAAATTATTTGGACAAAGCATGGACCAAGATTCAAGAAATATTAATTGCAGACAAGTCAAAACATGTTTAATAAATGAACGAAAAAAGAAATTTCGTTTTTGAATATTTTGTATGGAGCACCAATTCGGTAATAATTTTATGGGTGATTTGTTTAATATTTTCCACTTTTGTGTATACTTTGTATTTTTTTTACGTATATAATTTTGGTTTTATAAGATTTTGTAACCCTGAAACTGAACAGTACTTTTTTAACTGAATTTTATTTTTCCAACTTGCAAGATTTGCAAAAAGATTAAAACCCACTTTTTTTTTTACGCACCAAACCGTTTTTATTTCCTAAATAAGGCGTTTTAAAAAATCTTTAAAATAAAAAAAAAGATTATTAATAGTTTTTTGTTGTTTTATTATACCTGTTTCGAAACATAATAGCTTTTTGTACCAAAAAACCAACCCAAGTAAATATGAAAAAATAAAAATTCTCTGAAATTAAAAATAAATTTTAAAAAATGTTATTAAACAAAAAGCAAACATTACTGATATTTCGGTGTGGTAAAAATTTAACTTAAAAAAAATCAAGTTTAAAAAAGATTTTATTATTTTTATTTTTTTTTTAATGTAAAAAAAAACAAATAAACAACGAAAAATCAGATAAATTAAATTTCAAAAGAAAAATAGTTTTAAATTGAGTACATTTTCATCGCAATTAATCGAAAGATTATTTATTTAATTAAAGTTTGGAGTTTCAAATATTCTTTTAAATTATTTAAAACGGAAATAAATTTATGCGACTAGATTTTTAAAAAGAAGTGAAGTAGGGATCTTTGTGCCGATAAAAAATGACATTATTTATTTGTAAACTAAATTTTCTTCTTGCTTTTGACTTGTGAAAAAGAAAATAAAGAAAATCATCAGTTTTTAACAAGAAAAATATTAAAGCACATGAATTTTTAACGACTGATAAACAATGTTTATTTACGAAGAAGATAAAAAAAATCCCAAACAAAAAAAATGACAAAAGTAAAACTTTTTTAAAAGTTATTTTTGTAACATATTCAATATTGTAATATAAATTTAACAATGAGCATTTAATACTAACCTCTAAGTTGGTCTGATCGAATAAAAATTAATAGTCCTATTATTCTGAGTCTCGCGTAGGATATATGGAAATTTTATAAAAACTAATACTTCTCAATTCGTGTATGAGTTTTAAAGACACCGCCATTAGATACAAATAAACAATATCAAGCGATTAACCAATGAGCCACTTGCAAATATATGGAAGTTTATTCATGTAATAAAAGTAGTTTATATTGTGATTCGTTGGTTAAGTAAAAATAAAAGGTAATTTGTTACAATTTAAGACTTTTTCGTTCAGTTTCAAGGTTAGAGTCTAAAATAGGGGTCATAAACCTGCGCAAAATTATAAATTTAAAATATGTACATTTCATTTCGGATTCCCATCGAATTCGTTTCATTCACTTACACTTTACACATGAAAAGGATACCTTTTAGGAAAGGTAGTTCATCCCTTCTCTCTCCAGTTATGGGTTGAATAGCAGGACAGATTCGGTTCTGTAGCCTTGGTTGGCAACCGGTCTACCACGGAAAGTAATGACAACCGGTCTACCACGGAAAGTAATAGCAACCTACTGTGGAAAAATCTTCTGTCTAGTCAGTCTTTAGTAGGTAGATGGTTAAAAATAAAATCAGGATTTCACACGTCATTGTGAATTTTTGTAAAAGTGAAGAAGAGAAGAGAGTTACTTTTAATTTTTAATTCCCTATCCACCACAAGTCATATCTCGAAAGAAACAAGCGTGTACCACGTATGGCACTTACAGACATTTCGTTTATATTTGGGATAAAATTATCACATATTTTGTGAATTTTTTTCTGAATATATTACTCACAAAAACAAAATGTATTCCCATTGGGTTGGAGATCAATATTTCTTTCTCACTTAAAAAAAAAAACTAACTATTTTCGATTTTTTGTGTTGTATGATGATATCTATTAATTTGTTGGGGCCTCTTATGCAAGGTTAATTTAGGTTTGAATTTCACATGGCACAAGGCCATTTCCCAATAACTTCCTAACTAAATTCCTGCATACCAACAATTATTTTTTATACGGTTGAAATCATTAATTAAATTAGCAAATGGAAATTTGAATGAAATGGTCAAAGCATTAATTGTAATTATATAAAGTGTATTAACAATACCAAGAAATACATACTTTGTACAGACGTTGTAAGTGTCTGATTAAAATGTCTTTCATTTTCTGCATAAGATTGTGTTCAAGCTTTTGAGGTAAGTTGTAATGTTCTTTGTCGCTGGAAGATTTATCAGTATCATAGGTAATTTGTGTGAGGAATAATATTGACAGAAGATTGGTGAAAATGTTTGAGTTCGTGAGTACGTTCATCTTTGTAGAGTTCAGAAGAATGATTTAGTAAGAGACGGTGAGTTGGTCTTAATGTTTCACATGTTATGCGTGTGAAGATTCTTGTGCCAACTGTAATAATTTTTACAAGTGTTTTTTAAAGAAATAAAAGGCACTTACTTGCGTCTTGCAATTAGTGCGGATGTGTGAGAGAATTGCTTGATATTGAAGAACGCGAACCCTGCAATAGCATGCCGCTATTGCGGGCAGCTGTGAACTGCCTTGCTTGGTGTCGCTCGTAAACTGCTGCCAACTGTCTGTGGGTGTAAGACGTGTCTGCTATATATACATCCCGTAAAAAAGCGGGAAAGCAAGATTATCACGTGATTGTCGCGTGTGTACATGTACAATGTGTAAATGTAGCTGTGTGGAAATACACGTGATTCTCAAATTTATCATATGTGATTGTAGAAACAGATTTATACATCCTGTTTTAAACCTATTTAGAGTGGATCATATCCATGTAGCATTTTGCCTTGTTGTTTTATTAGTTAGGCTGGGGATTTTTTGAGTGATGTGTTACTAGTTACATTGTTATAATAAGAGTTTGGTTGAAAGGAATAACGACAATTAGGTATTTAAACAACGTGTATTTGTTTGATTAATATACCAGGTATCGGAGAGAGTTGTTCGAAAATTGGTGAAATGCTTATTTCTGTTGCTGATCGTTAGGATAGTGATTAGCTGTAAAAGAGCAACATCGGGAGTTGGTCGATTTTTTTGTGTTAGTTTAACCGAGATCACAGTATATCGTCATTCGCACATGTTGGTCGATCACAGTCACGGTGGTAGGTTGATTTGTGGTAGGGTGCGTTGGATGTCAAGGTGACGAGGAATTAACGTAGCTGGGAAGCCTGTAATATGAAACTGGATCGCAGTGACGTCTGCAAAATGAATGACTGTAGCTAGTCGGGTATGACGAAGTGATAGAGGTGGATTGCCGAGGTGACTTGAGATTGATGTAGCTGGTTGGCCTAGTTTCTACGAAACGGTAGTAGCACGAGTGGGTTGCATACTTGCGGAGTCGGAGTCGCTTGCTTGCGAAGTCGGATTTTCCGAGGTGACGACGTTGACGACATTGGCGACAAGGAAGGTTTGTAGCTGGGTGATGTTGAGATGATATTCTACTGGATTAGTCAAGTGGTAATGGCCGTGTTGAGAGGAGCAGTCATGACCCGCCTGTGCTTGATGGTCGTTGCTTTTAAGTAAGTTTGCCAGCCCCCGGGACATCTCCTTTTTTGGCGGGAACGTTCGCGATTGGCCAGAATCGCTTTCATTGCGGGAGCTTGCTTTTTGGAGCGGATATGATGCTCGGAACCTATGTGCAAGAAACATTTTTTTTTAAATTTTGTTCTCTGCTTTCATGGCGTTCACCTCCAGCTAGCATCCAGAATGAATCAGAAAGAGAGCTAATAATTAAAAAATTTAATGATTCCATCTAATATTTAAAAAATTAAATTCTATTTTTACAGAAGTCTAAAAACATTTAAATGTAAAACCCTGGAACGCAATCAGTCAACTACTAAGATCAACAATAAAGGTAATGCAGATTAATAATATATTGTAACGTCAGATACACCATCAAATAATGGTGAGCTATGAAAGAAAATGTTTGTTCTCACATTTTCATTTCCCCCATTATTCGCATCATTATAGCCATGATATAATTGCATTTCATTTCACGTATGGAACGGAATTGCTGAAAGAAAAGGAGTGACAAACGTGTTTTTTTCTTATCAGAAATAGTTTTATTAAGTCATACACAAAATTATATATATATATGGCCCACGCAGAGAAACTATAACGTGTATGCAACAACAAGCAGAGTGAAAAGCGGAAAAAGACCTGGAGCTGCCGAAGATTCTTGTTTATTTCTGGAGAAGTCATGTTTAAAATTCCAAATTTAAGCAGACCAGATTCATCTGTTATGTCACTATTGAGGAAATATTCAGCAAATGGGAAACGGCGAATCTTGGCTTTTTCACAAATTGCGGACTGCTAACCGAGATATTTTCTATATCTGGTGAAGATAAATTTCCATAGGAATACGTCACCATAGGCTTAATAGCTGTATCACTTGGATGGTATGTGGTAGTAGGGGATAGAGTCAAATTTAACCCGAGCCGGGGTGCCTGGACTAAAAACAAATGCTCTGTTTGACTGACTGACCACTTTTGTCGCACTACGAAGTAAATTCACTGTGGCCGCCACATTACCCATGAGACTTCTTCTCAACCAAAGAGAGATAATTGTCTTTGGCATCCTTACAAAGGTTTGTAGGGAAAATCAAAGAGACAAATAAAAAAATATCTTATAGAAAGCTTTGTTATTTCAATAGTCATAGGCAATAAAATCATAACTCTATTAAAAATTATCATGGGAACATTTATCTTCCACTACTTAAACCCACACATTCTAACAACCAATCAGAAACCTGCTTCTGTTAGCATTAAAAACCTTAGTATTAAACTCATTTATTTTGCTTACTGAAGTCATCAATAACACACACACACACACACACACACACACACACACACACACACACACACACACACACACACACACACACACACACACATTTATTCGACAAGAGCCGTCTCTTAAGATGTAAAGTCAACAGCTTTTGTGACACCTTCTTTATCAGCCTATGGTTCACGCGAACCACATATAGCTTTCTTCTCTCTTCGGTCGTCCGAAGCATTCAATACTGCGGTTGATCGATGAATTGGTTTCTTCGACTGATGACCTGTTCTAACCCCACGTTGGGATTAGTTTGATCGCAGACAGGCTAAGATTCGATTTGTCGTCAGTATCCCCGCCTCGGGCTGGTTCAAATAGAGTGAAGACGTACAGTAATAAAATAAACACTCGAAGTAAAGTGAAGAAAAAATATCACTGTTTATCTCGAGTATTGTATACAATAGTTTTGTTAGCAGTAGCTTACATACAGGGTTGTCAATCTAAATTGTCCCCAAATCAAATGCGATACTTGGTTAACCTGATAAGGGTTGGTTTGTGTATTTAAAAATATTTGTTTAGTTAATTTTAGTAAGTTTGGCTCAAGGCTGATGTCAGAGTTATGCTTAGGCAGTTAGCCACTTGCGAACTTGGGCGATCTCCCGCCTTTATCTTCAAGCCTTCTCTCCGAAGTCTCCATCCGATCTCTCGGTCCGATTTCTTCTTAATTCATTTCGCGCATTCATTTTATTAGTGTCTGCCAAAAACTGGTGTGGGTGTGTGAGGTAGTTAGGGAATTGATATTTTCCCCACCTGTAGTTTTTACTGCCTTTGGTCCTGGAAAATAATTATTTTCCAAACTTGGTAGTCTCCTCACTCTCGGGTAATGGTTGCAGGCAACGTTCTGCCTGCAACCTCTTCTTCCTTCCTCAGTGGGCTGCCTGTATCCACGACTCCTTAGTGGCATCTCCACCAAGCAGGAACACTTCTGGTGCATTAGTAATGAGGACCAGGGTCAATCTCTCTTGTCTAAATCGTACCAATTTTAGTTCAGATACCGATTGTTTTCCATGTACACATCGAATTCCTACATTATACATGGTCCTGTGATATAATCCATTCGAGTGGACGTCCAGATATATACAGTCGCGAAACTTCTTTTTTTTTTTAATCCTATCACCCCAAGCAAGGCGGTAACGCCACTGATGCGCTGGGGGCTACGTAAGAGTAAAACGATTGGAAAAGAGAAAAGCCGGAAACCACATCCTAACCAGAGAACAGGAGATGAGCCTCTTCACCTGTTCAATAGACGTGGGTGGAGTGTGAACCGGGCGATAGTTTAGTCTATCTACTCCAATTGAAGAGAAAAAGAAAGAAAGAAGTAAAAAGTTTGGAAAAGAGAAAGCCGGAAACCACATCCTAGCCAGGGAACAAGGGATGAGCCTCTTCATCTGTTCAAGAGACATGGATGGAGTGTGAACCGGGCAATAGTTTAGTCTATCTACTCCAATTGAAAAAAAGAAAAAAAAAGAAGTAAAAAGATTGGAAAAGAGAAAGCCGGAAGCCACATCTTAAACAGGGAACAAGGGATGATCCTCTTCACCTGTTCAATAGACGTGGGTGGAGTGTGAACCGGGCGATAGTTTAGTCTATCTACTCCAATTGAAAAAAAAAACTTACTGTATAAAAAGAGAAAAAGACTAGAAACTCACGCCACCCTATCACAATAACAATAATTTACACACCTCTCTTTCTCATGATCTTGGAGAACTTCCTATAAAATGTCTTTTAAAAAGTTAACGTCACTCATAGTTTAAGAAAACTACTCATTAAGATGGTTAACCTCTTTTTGCTCCAAAGCGTCATGTATGGCTGATTTCCTATTTCACACTGCTGCTGAATGTCTTTACGAATCGAAATTTATGAAAAAAAAGAGCAGTTTCAGAAACCAGCACGTGAATTTCCAGATTCTTTTTATATAAGATTTCTCAACAAATAGTTTGAGTTTTACAAAATTTAACCTTTTAAGATTGTCTGATTCCAACCTCATTTTGATCGACGTTTATCACAGATTTTACGCAATTAATATTTGTGCCCTTTTCTTATATAGTGACTTTTGAAATGCCATCTAGTGGTTGGTGACAGAGATTCTTTGGCAGACACGTGAGGAAACTCCACATAGTCTTCAAGAATGGGTTACCTATGAGACAAACGCTTGCAGCTGACTGTTAACACTTGGTCTTGGATAAATGATACATTACAGCTATTCTGCTGCCAATATTAAAAGAAGTAAGGGAGAGTCAATCAGTGAGGAAAAAACTTAAATTATATTACAATTCATCAGCAGCCAAAAACAGAGAGAAATACAAAGATGGTGAAGTGTAGGGTGCGTTTTATTTGTGGGGTCACCATTTTTGTAGATGCCTCGGTGATGTTTAGTTTTGTAAGAGCCTCAGTGATGCTCATCAAATTGGCCTTGTGCCAAACACAACCGAAGTCCCCACGATTTAAAATATAAGAAGGTTGAATGAATGGTTGGAAAAATAAATGTTTTGTTTGTAAAATGAGTGGAATTTTATTAATAGAACTGAATAAAAAAAATTGTAAATAGAAGAAAATGTTCAAAGAGAAAAATGTACGTAGCTAATTGTTTAAGAGAAATAGCAGTAAGTAATTAAATGTGTGCATGTAAAAAGATTAATCAGGCTACTAATAAAGTCTGTGTTCCTTCCCCTTTTTTAAAGGTTGGCAACAGAGTGAAAAAGGAAGGTGAAGCAATAAAGGAGATTGTACTTATTGGACGTTAGTTTTTAGCAGTCAGTTGAAGATGTCTTGTTGTTGTTTTCTTTGACGGCATGTGAGCGAGAGCGAAGAAAGGAAAATTGAAAGGAAGGAAAGAACGAATGTATGATGGCACTTTATATGTCCGGGATCGGCTTGAAATTTCTTTTGTTACATTTTAACATGTCGTCTCTAATTTCTGCTCCCATTTGACTGACTGATTTAACCGGTCAAGGGACATGGTTAAGTAGTGAAATCTAGTCATGTGACTGGATCGAAACGACATGCCCATTTCTTTAGGTGTTAAGAAAATTTGATCGGGATCATAGATCAGTTTGCTATTTTCCGTCCAATCAGAATCCAGAATCTTAATTTCCACACTGACTTGTGAAATTTGCCTTGGTCTGGGTTTTTCCAAAATGTTTTCTGTCGTTCTGATCCCTTTTTGCGGATGTGCAATTTTTCTTTTTGTGTTTTAGTTAATTGTTGGATGATATAGGATTTGTATCCTATAGTTTATGAAATTGACCTTGTGCCAAACACAACCGAAGCCTCCAAATTTAAAATAACAGAAGGTTGAAAGAATAAAAGTGTTTTGTTTGTAAAATAAGTGGAATTTTATTAACGGAGCAGAATAAAAAATTTGTAAGAATTAAAATGTTTTAAAGAGAAAATGTACGTAGTTAAACATTCCAGAGAAATAGCAGTAAGGAGTTAAATGAGTTCAGAACTTATAGTTGTAAATAGCAGAATGTGTGTATGTAGAAATATTAACAGATTACTAATAAAGTCTGTATTCCTTTCCTTTTATGGCCGGCGAGAAAGTAAAAAGGAAGGTGAAGCAATAAAGAAAATTGTACTTATCGGACGTTAATTTTTAGGAGTCAGTTGGAGTATCTTCTTGTTGTTGTTTCTTTAACGGCGTGTGAGTGAAGACGAAGAAAGGAAAAATAGAAAGGAGAGGAAGAACGAATGTGTATCAACGAGACATGTCAGTTTCGACGTTTTGAAATTTCTCCCTTACATTGTGACAAGGTCCTTATCAGATCCCTGCTCCCATCGGACTATCTTTGGCCGGTCAAGAGACGTGTATAAGTACTTAGATCAGGTCACGTGATCGGCTCGAACCACATACCATTTTTTAGGTGTTAAGAAAACTCGACCGTAGTCATAATTCAATTTGCTTTTTCCTATTCAATCATAATCCAGAATCTTAATTTTTGCACCGGCTTGTGAAATTTGCCTTGGTCTGTGTTTTTCCAAAATGTATTCGGTCATTCTGATCCGATTTTGCGAGTGTGCAATTTTGCTTTTTGCGTTTCAGTTAATTGTTAGGTGATATAGGATTTGTATCATATAGAAGGAAAAACCTTTTTTTATCATTTCATCTCAATCAAGGCAACAAAGCCACTAAGATGCAAGTGGTTGCTGAGTATGAGAAATTATAAGAAAAACAAATCATTAAAGAGAGAGAACAATAAAAGAAAAAGAATTAAGTCAAGAGATAGTGATTGACATTCAATTTAAATTTCTGAAAATCAAAGTTGGCTGGAAAGCAACTAGCCAGAAGAGTGTTCCACAAGCATGAAGTGCGATAGAAGAAACTATTAACATAGAACTTACGGCTACATCTAGTCATTTCAACTGTAAAATGATGGAACCCTGTCGTTATCATACAGCAAAAATTACAATAAAAACATTACGACGGTGAAAAATGCTGAAGCCAATAGGCCATGGCAGTACCAATAACACTGCAGCTTCTTCTTTGGATTTTATCAAGAATCTCGAAGTACACAGCAAAACACCAGACCAGACCAGACCAGACCAGACCAGACCAGACGTGACAACAGTATTCAATGCATAATGAAAGGTAGTATTATAAATGTGGCAGATGCATTCTGATGGGAAAATTGTCTAGCAGAAAACAGTGAACCAACTTTCCTGGTAGCATACCTAGCAAGTTATTCAATATAATATTTCCACTTCATGTCAGTGGAAAAGTTAGTGAAAGAATGTGCAATGAGTTACTTTTCTAGAGCTCAGTATTACCCATACTGACAGAAGGTAAAAAGAGTTTTCTCAAAGACAAAATAAATTCCCAGTTTTGTATTTTATTTATAAACACATTTTTAATAACATATGATCAATAAGAATCTATTTTAAACTTACAAACAAATAAATTTTCGTTTTTAATATTGTCAGAAAAAATATAATCTAAATTTACGAATACATATACGTACATGCTTGTAAATATAATGTTTACAATTTGGTGATCTTTACAGTACATCGCGGACTCTTTATTTGTGAATTTGTTTTGTTTGCTTTAAGACATTATAAAATAAAATGATTTTGTAAGGTTAAATAACAAATACAGTTATTAAAATTAATTTTCAATCATAGAAAATAAACCAATTTTTATTAAATTTACTGATATTTACATTCAATTTGCTTATTTATTATCCTTCACAACAATAACAGAAACAACAATGTTCTGCTTTCCGGTTTATCCATATCCGCTTCCGCAGCATCACCATTTGATATTTTCGGATCGTAATTTACTTTCACCATTGGTTAAAATATCACAAAATATTATCTCTTTAAACCATACCTATTTGAAAAATTTGTTACGCCAGATTTTCAGACCATTTGATCTGATATAAGTATATTTTTTAGAAATCGTCAGGCTTCATTTTGGCGGTTTTTAACAATAATTTATAGAATACAAAACCTATATCATCTAACAACTCAAACGAACAAGCAAAATTGCACATCCGCAAAAATGGATTAAAACGACTAAAAGCATTTTGGAAAAACTCAGACCAAGGCAAATTTCACAAGTCAGTGTGAAAGTTAAGATTCTAGATTCTGATTGGGTAGCAAATAGCAAATTGATCTATGACTCTAGTCAATCTTTTTCATACCTAGAAAATGGGTATGTTGTTTGGAGCCGGTCACATGACTAAAATCCAATAATTCACGTCTTGACCGGTCAAATCAGTTTGACATGAGAGTGAATCTGAAGGACATCGTCGCAATATGACTAAAGAAAATTTAATTTGCCGACCCGAACATAAGGGCGCGTCACGTATTCGTTTTTCCTCTTCTTCCAATTTTTCTTTCTTTGTTTTCACCCACACACCATCAAAGAAAACAACAATAACAAGTTACTTCAACTGACTTCGATAAGTACAATCTCCTTTATTGCCTGACTTTTCTCTTCGCTTTTTCTCCAGCTATAAAAAAATAATAAAAAAAATAACACAGACTTTTATTAGCAACCATTTTAATCTTTTTACACACACGCATTCTGCTACTATCAACTCTAAATTTCTGTGGGACATTTAAATACTTACATTACTCTTTGAACAATTACTTACATGCATTTTCTCCATGGAAATTTTCTTTTTCTTTTTACAATTTTGTTATTCTATTAATAGAAATATTACTTTAATATACAAACGAAATATTTTATCCTTCCAGATTTCAACATCCAGCCTTCAACCTTCTGATATTTTAAAGGGGGGGGGGCTTCGGTTGTGTTTGGCACAAGGCCAATTTGACAAGCATCACCGGGGCCCCTACAAATTTGAACTTTAAAAATTATTTTTATTATTTTAAAGACGATACTCTCGGTTTAACGTATGACTATTTACCTCGTTTCCACACTAAGAATGCATGTGACACAAGATCGGTTTTTAATGTGAGAAACCCGAGTCTATAGGCTCGGGCACTGGTCAAATATTATCCAGCCTCCGCCCACGCAGTAACTAGATACTTAGCTTGTTTTAGCTGGTCTTAATTGAGCGTTCGGACCCGATAAAAGTGGAAGGTAAGTATTACCTTCGATTAAATGTATAATCGTTCTTTTCATACACGTTCTTTTGAGAGAAGTGTATTTTTATGTAAGCAAGATAGTTTGTGTGAAATTTGTTACAAATATATCTTTTTTGGCTCAGCTATTAAAACCCGTCAAAATTTGAAGAGTCCCTTTCCAGTTTATGAAAATGATTTGTTCGTATATAGTGACCAATGAGAGACACAGTTCAAAACTAATAACATCCCTGAATGGTGAGGCAGAGATGAAACTAATTTTTTTGTATAAATAAGGCTCAGATCAGTAGATACGACGAGAAGACATTTCCAAATGAGCACTTTGACGTGGTGTAATGGTTAGCCAGCTTTTCTTGCTAGATCAATTGCGGTTGGATAATGAGTTCGATACTCACTTCGCGCCCTTACTTTCGGCTTTACGCCACAGTTAAGCTACACTTAGAAAAACCAGAGTACCGCGACGTTTTGTCGTGGTTAGCAAGCTTTTCTTGCTAGATCAATTGCGGTTGGATAATAAGTTCGATACTTACTGGTTGCCCTATACTTTTGGCCTTGTGCCACATTTAAGTTACGGGTATAAAATCAGGGCAACGATGTGGTGTAATGGTTAGCAAGCTAGTCTCACTAGAACAATTATGATTGAATAGCAAGTTCGATACTCTCTGGGTGTCCGGTACTTTCAGCTTTGTACCTTATCTAAGCTAGCTTAGAAAATCATCGAATTTGTCTATATTTCTGAAATGAGATAGTATTTACAGTATTTACATTATTCTGACTACTGTCCTCATCTTTATTGCCATTTTTATGACGTTTTGGCTGCTTTACGCTCCAGGCTTCTTCAGGTGTTAGAAATTTCTAACCGAAAAAAGAGTCCGTTCGAAATTCCTAGCACCTGAAGAAGGCCGGAGCGTACAACGGCCGAAATGTCGTACAAATGGCAACAAAAATGAGTATAACAATATTTAACATGGCGTACAGACGAAAGAGCTAACTGATTATATTTTTAAAAAATTATTACAAATGAAAAAGATTTAACTAAAAAGCATTTATTTTATTCCGACGAGTAAGGGTTAAAAAGAAAACGATGTTGTTTTTTATTAAAGAAATTCGCTTTCCCAAGATTGCAAATTGGCTACAAATAGGAATAAAATGTAATTATACCATATGATTGTTGTTATCCAGCGAAACAGCTGAGAGGTCAAGTGTCAAACCCACCTTGTTGAAAGAGAGGAGACATTACTAAACAAGGCTTAGACGAAAAGCGATTAAGGAAGTGAAATTTGTATATTTTAGATTCATATTTTCTCAGCCAAAATTTGTAAAGGATAGCGGACATGAACAGAGGTCATATGTCAACCGACCGTGTTGAAATAAGTACAGCAACACCGTTATCCGTAGGCGAGAGAAAAAAATTGAATTTTTTTATTTTTCTATATTCTTCTAAAACCTTCGGCGAAATATGGCTGATATAATTAAAAGTCAAATGTCTGAACCACCGTGTTGAAACCAGTGTAATAGATCCGCAAAACGTAGGCGGGGAAAAAAAAAAACAATTGAAGAGAAACTTTTTTTCCCTCTGTTCCCGGTAGAATACAGCCGATACACACCTTCATGTTCAGGAGGTCAGAATGTTAGGTCCGCCTTATTGAAAAGTGTAAACAAGGTGATTAAGGAAAGGGATTTTTATTCGTATTTCTCCAGATGGGAATTCTGTCTAGAACAAAGGTTAAGTTGATTTGTTGAGAGAAGAAAAAGGACAATTATTAATTACTGGAAAATGACTATTTAAAATTTCCCTGAGAGAAGCTGAGGTCATGCAATAACTCCACCCAAAGCGGAGGTGGAGAACAGTCCATGATTGGATGTGTGAAACAGAGAAGAAGGACTGGTTGAATGTTAGGATATTTGCATAACACCCCTTATCCGTCCTCACCACGCCAGTAAAAAGGGACACGCATAAATACGAGAGTCCCCAGGAGCTTAAGAGAGTTCCCGTCAGTTCATGGCCAGAAATGTAGCGAAACGGAGTTAGTCACCACGCCGCTGGTGCCAACCGTAGCGTTCCTTTCGCCAACCGTACAGTTACCGACAGTTCCCGTGAGATCCCGGTAAGGAGTGAGACAAAGCCAGTTCGAGTCACCACAGCCTGCCACCAACCGTAGAGCTCCGACCGGAGGTGAAGTGATTTTGCAGTTAAAGTTAAAATTGCCAACCAAAGTTTGAAATAATAATAACCAAAGTTATCCGCTAAGGAAGAGAAAAACCGTGACGAAAATCTTGTGCTAAACTGATGATACTAATAAGAAGAAAAACGCTGACGAACACTTTCGCAAAGTACTAACAGTAGTGTTTGAATTTACCAGTTACCTGATAATCAAGTCTTGCCCGACTTAGAGAAACTGGTGGAAACTTTAAGTTCCGTCGCCAATTAATAGGAACAGGGGTTGGGAAAAGACGAGCTGTATATATTTTTCTCTTAATTTGTGTATATAAATACTATCTACAGTTTATTCAGGCGTCATTCATTTTATTTCTAAAATTGGTGCCGTTTTTTTATTTCCACAAGTGTATGCGCGAATCCAACTTGGTTTACCTCGTAAATACCCATTGAGAATTCAGCTTAACTCTCTTAAGATCAAAATCACAATGTGGGTAAAAGAGATGAAGAGGTCAATCCAAGGATCAGCTGTCGTGTCAACGCCATCAACGACCGACGAGTGTGAGCTGACGGCTTGTTCTCAGACCAGGATTGATCCAGACACAAGGGACAACAGGCCACGAAGGCTCCGGTGGTACACCGCGTCACAGAGGACAATAGTCCGAATAATGTAAATACTGTAATGTAAATAATCGTATTGTTACTTAAACTGATTTTTCATTGAAAATATTCACTGGGGTTATAAATTTATTTGTTATTTTTTTCCTACCATCCAAATAAAAATTGTACATATGGGGGCAAGTTAGAACTTTATTGAGACTTTGAGGTATAATGGTGGATGTAGTAAGAATGCTAAGTAAGAACGTGTTGTTTGGATCAAGGGTTATTGTGGTGCACTAGGGTTAGTGATTGTGGCTAGCTAAATTTAAGTTTAAGATAGATGAAGACCAGCCTTCCTTATCTTCATTGGCCATGTGCCACACTTGTACAATAAATATTGAAGACATTTCGACAGTAAAGGACAGAAGACTTTTCGACGGCAAGGAGAGTTGACTGCAAGGGAAGAAGGCAAGTCAACATTAAAGAAAGAACTGACATCAAGAGAATATCAAGAAGGTTCTGTTACCAGCCAGAGGCGAGAGAAATTGAAATTCCACTGAAAATTATCATGAGGTTGGACACCCTAAAACAAAAGGATTTCAAATAAATTTTCTCAAGAACGAACTGTGTAAAAAGGGACTTATTTTAAAAATAAAATAATTCTGTGTCCCAGAAACACCTGTATAACATTTTACAAGTAGGTCTTTTCGTTTTTATTCAAAGGTGGTTGCACCGCCGTTTTATTGCCTTCTTATTGTTTTCTCTTTTCGTCATTTAAAAAACACCTGTTGTCACAGCTCATCCTGAATTCGAAATATGAGTGATGATAAAAAATATTAAAAATTAGAAATTTAATTGTTTTAATAGTGTCAAGCGGCAATCGTACAACAAAACGTGTTTCCAGGTGAATAGGGAGCGTAATAAAACCTAGTAGCAATTGCTAATTGGTCAATTTGAGATCCCACCATTCTAGGAATTCAGCATTCCAGGAATTTGAATTTCCCTGACGAAAAATCCTCCCGTAACAGCACGTGAGGAACTCAGTATATAAACAAAAGCACGCCTAGAATTCGCCAGTGAGGAAAGGTAGTTTCTTTTATACAAATAAATATTGTGAGGAAAGGTAGTTTGTATGCATATTGTATAAAAAGAATTTTTTAAAAATTCATGGAGTGGTACTTTTTAGGTTCCCTGAAAGTATGAGGTATTTTGATGGTGGCCGTGGATTGCTTGACGATGGATGGGTTTTTAAGGTGAATGGACAATTGTAAAGAGTGATTGGGTCGTGTTTCTGATAGTTACTGATGACCAGCCTCAGCCAATATTAGCCTAGTGCCACAATAGTATATTATACAATAAATCCCGTGAGGAAAGACAGCGCGTCCAATGAGATCAACCCAGCAACAACCTCTAAAAAGAATTGAAATTCAGACGTAAGAGGAAAATTCTTTGCAAACTGAAACTCACATAAAAACACCGGTTCAACAATAACTAATAAAGGTTTAAAACTTCTAACTCAGCAAACTAACATCGTCAAACAAATTGAAAATAATTCCAAAATCTATCAATTAAAATTCCACTTTACCAGGAATAAAAATTCTACAAGATGACTCCATCAATTTTAGTACAAAGCAGGAAATCGTCAAATTCATCAAAAGACAGATTCAGTGAATATAATAAAAAAAAAAAACATAATTTCAATCTTCAATAACGCTTAAAGGTAATGAACTCTTGTTTTTTTAATATTTTTGCATAACACCTTTTTAAACAATTATTTTATAAACATCTTAAACATTTAATTTGTAGGGGACGAAGGTAAGTGCTTGGTTGATGTGCTTCCGTATTTTACGGGTATTGCTCTCGAGATTAGTTCCCCCACAAATACAACACAATTGTTTTACAATCGCGCAAAAGAAATGGAATAAGTCACAACGAACATTAAACAACAAACAATTTAATATGTATAAAATAAAATTAGCATGTGGAAACAAATAAAATACAAGATGTGAAAATTGCCTTTTGGAAAATAAAGTTTGGCAAGAAGTTAAATTTGTTTAAAGGTGTGTGTAAGTTTATATTAACGGAGTCCGTAAATAAGTTGTTCTTACTTACATTAAGTTCATCTCGGGTGGCGACAGCATGTCGCGTTGATGAAAGAAAGTTTGTCGGGTTTTTCCTTTCACGGCCATCTGTAGCTAGGTCATGAACTTTGGTGTGGAAGAATGACTTGGCCGGACAAAGTATCGGTTACATGCTGACTTAATGGCTAGCTTGGTGACTGACCTCTTTCTTCCTAACTGTGTGTTATTTATATACCATAATAGTGGATCAAAGAATCTTCCTAACATTTAGGTGTGAAGAAATTTATTGACCAATCAGATTTGTATTTTACTATTTTGTTTTGGGGCCTAAATATTTTTTGTTAATTGACTTCCGATCCTATTTTTCTAGAATGTTCTTATTCTATGTATTTAGCTGATTGTCCTATTGCTGATTTTCCTATTGCTTATTTTAATAGAAAAAAATGTGTATCCCATATACCCCCCCGCAGATTGATAAATATTGAAAATATTTATTAATATGTAATATAAGTTTTAAAATGTTTCGGCCAATGTACCTTTCTTCCAGCTTTTGTGGTGGTGTTTGTCGGTGTATTTGTCGGCGTGGAGGTTGGTTTGGACAATGTGGTATTTTTTGTACTTGTAGAGTATTCAGCCGTATTTTCCTTTATTGGTAAGTCTAAGTACGCTGGTTTTAGTCTGTCTATGGAGACAGTATCAAATTTGCCTTTTATGGCGAGTTTAAAATATTTGTGGTGTCTTTCAACTACCTGGAAAGGTCCGGAGTAGGTAGGACATAAAGGTTTTTTGACTGCATCATTTCGAATAAAAACGTATTTGCAGTCGTGAAGGTCTTTTGGTGTGTAAAGTTCTTTAGTTTGTGTTCTTGTGGGTGTGTAAACTAAATCGTTCATTTTGTGTTTAAAATCTTTTACAAAAGTTGTAGTTGGTTGTAAGGAAGTGTTTTTTTCACAAAATTGACCTGGTAGTGTTAAAGATGTTCCAAAAACCATTTCGGAAGCTGTACATCCCAGGTCTTCTTTGATAACATTCCTTATTGACAATAAAACAAGAGGCAAATTTTCAGACCATGTTCTGGAGTTGTTGTTAGCTGTTAAAGCTGTTTTAAGTTGTCTATGGAATCTTTCAATTAATCCATTTGCGCAGGGGTGATATGCTGTTGTTTTTATATGTTTGACTCCCAATAACTTTGTAAATTCATCGAAAAGCGTTGATTGAAATTGGGAGCCTCTGTCTGTTGTTATTACTGAAGGACAACCAAAGACTGCGATCCACTCTCGTAATATGGTTTTAGAGATAGTCTCTGCTGATATATCTCTAAGTGGGACGGCAACAGGCTATCTTGTAAATCTGTCAATGATAGTAAGTATATATTGACAGTCATTTGCTATTGGCAATGGTCCGACAATATCGATGTGTAGGTTTGTGAACCTACCGTCTGGTTTTTTGAATTGTCCTGAAGGAGACTTTGTGTGTCTGTTTGTTTTGCTCTTCTGACAATTCAAGTATGTTTGAGTCCAGTTTTTTTTATGTCAGTGCGCATATTAGGCCAAACAAAACGGTTGCTGATTAATTTTGCGGTTGCTCGGCGTCCAGGGTGTGAAAGGTTGTGGAAATGTGTAAATAACCTTTTTCTTAGTGATGGTGGTATATACGGTCTAGAGTGACCAGTTTTGACATCGCAAAGTATTGTTTTTGTTCCAAATGGAACAGGCTGTTCCTTCAGCTGTAGGGAAGTGTCGTTTAGTTTGTCTAATGTGGCATCTTTTTTTTTGTTCATCTGCAATGAGCTCGAAGGTGAGATCTGCCGAATCAATAGATTGTATTGTAGAGCGCGAAAGTGTATCTGCCACAATATTGTCTGAACCTTTTATGTATCGGATATCCGAGGTAAATTGTGATATATAGTCCAGTTGTCGAGTATCTCTGGGCGTATATTTCTCGGTATTTACATGTAAGGCGTAAGTAAGTGGTTTGTGGTCAGTGAAAACGGTGAAATCTCGTCCTTCGAGTAAGTGACGAAAGTGCCTTATGGACAAGTAAATTGCCAGTAACTCCCTTGAGAAGGTGCTGTATTTTCGTTGTGCAGCGTTCAATTTCACTGAGAAAAAGGATATTGGTTTTTCCAAGCCATTTTGTTTTTGTTGTAGGACTGCTCCAATTGAGTCTCCTGACGCGTCTGTTGTTAGTGAAAGTGTTGTAGTGTTGTCATTAGAGATGTAGGAGAGCTTGGTAAAATCTGCTAATGCTTTTTTAGCCTTGTGAAAAGCAGTTAAACCTTCTCCTTCAATTTGAATTTTTGCATTTTTATTTTTTTGTTGTTGCAACATGTTTGTTAGCGGGGTTAATATTCTGGAACAACGTGGAATAAATCTACGGTAGTAATTTATCAAACCGAGAAATCTTCGAAATTGTCGCAGTGATGTTGGTTGTGGGAAATTTTGTATGGCTGTGACTTTTTCTGGGATAGGTGTGATTCCCTGTTCGTCTATCATGTGGCCTAAAATGTTTAATTTCGAGACAGCAAAATCACATTTGCTTATGTTGATTTTCAAGCCAAAATGTGCTAGTCTCTCGAAAACTTGTAATAAATGGTCTTTATGTTCATTGATGTCATTGCTAGCAATGAGGACATCGTCGATATAAGCAAAAGCAAAAGGTAACCCTCTCAATACCTCGTCAATGAGTCTCTGGAAAGTTTGGGCAGCATTACGTAGTCCAAATGGCATTCTGGTGAATTCGAAAAGTCCAAAAGGAGTTGTAATTGCTGTTTTTTCTATGTGTTCTTCGGCTACTGGAATTTGGTAGTAAGCTTTAACCAAATCTAGTTTTGTAAAGATTCTGGTTCCTTGCAAGCCCATGGCGAAATCGTGTAGATGTGGGATTGGATACCTATCAGGAACTATTTTTGCGTTGAGGTTCCTGAAATCCCCACAAGGTCGCCATGCACCTGTTTCTGGCTTCTGAACCATATGTAGCGGTGAGGAGTATGGACTACTAGAAGGACGTATAATGCCTAATTGTAACATGTGCTGAAATTCGTCTTTTGCTACTTTATATTTCTCTGGATGCAATCTGTGTGGTGATGCATGTGTGGGTGGTCCAGAGGTTCTGATATAATGTTTGGCTGTATGACGAACTTCATCAGAATGTTTAAAGGGCGTAGTAAGAGTTGGAAATTTTGTAATCAACTCTTGTAGTCCATTCGCATCTGGTAGTGCCGCACAGATTCCTGTTGACTTGTAGATTGAGGTGATTCCCTTTGCTGTTAGGTCTGTGTTGCAATCGACGAGAGATCGCGTAGCCATGTTCACTGAAACGTTGAAATGGGACAAAAAATCAGCTCCAAGAATCGGTGTTTTTACTTGGGCTATTGTGAAGATCCACGGAAAAGATCGGCGTAAACCCAAATTGAGCGTCAGTGCTATCTCTCCGTAGGTGTCAATTCTTGATCTATTTGCTGCTTGGAGTGTGAATGAAGATAGTTGGTGGTTTTTTCTGGGATCCGGTGGAATAACGCTGATTTGTGCGCCGGTGTCGACTAAAAATAAATATCCGGTATTTTTGTCTCGGATGTAAAATAGACAACTTCCTTGTTTTATACCAGCAGCTAATGTCGTCTTTACTTGCTGCCGGTGTAACCGTTTCCCTGGTTTTGTGTTGAAGTGTGTGAGGTCGAATTGAAGTTGCATGGTTTTATGCACTTCCTTGCCTCACATCCAAATTTGAAATGATACCAACAGGTATCATAGGTGCGTCGCTCTCTCGAAAATGAGCTCGACCTACTTCGACTTCTGCGTCGTGAGGAGGTTCTGTAAGGACGGGAACGTTCGGATGCTTGAAACTTCAACAAACTTTGAACCTGCAGAGTTAGATTTGCCATGCCCTGCAGCAGTTCAGTATACCTGTCTGGCGTGGTTGTTTGTGATGTTGTGTTTCTTGGTGTTGGTGTATTCCTTTGTGTTGCGTCATTTGTTGGGTTGTAAGATGTGGCGTAAACGTTCTGGTTTTGGTTATTGTCGTGTATTTTATCAGCTATTTCCGATATTCTATCCAAGTCTAAATCCTCAGGGAGTGATGCGAGTATCTGTGTTGTATGAGTGTGGAGTTTGTCTGTCCATAGTTTTTTTAACACCGTTTCGGACATGGTGCTGCTTCCCAACAAAGATTTCATTTTCCTCAAGAGTTGTGAGGGTGTCATATGTCTAAGGGTCAAATTGTTAAATAGATCATGTAACTTTTTTCCATCCGATGTACCCATACGTCTTATAATGGCGTTCTTTAGTGTATCATATGGTTTGTCCTTCGGGCATATGGTCTAGCAAATCGACCACTTCTGCCGCCACGTCGGTGGGAAGTTTTTCCACGACGTATGCATACTTTGAGGTTTGCGATGTAATTTTTTTAGCGCTAAAAAGTGCATTTAGCTGAGAAAACCATACTGGTATGTTAGTTGGGTTGTAGCTGGGAATGCTAGCTGATATTGTTGGTGTTGTGGGTTCAATGTCGTTGTTTTCCATCTTTTACGCGTTGTGATAATTTTTTTGTGCTGTTTTCTAATATGAGAGCTGTTTTTGCTTTTTTTTTATGTGGGTTGCGTGCTTTCACCAGTCGGAAAGTCACCAATTTGTAGGGGTATTGGTAAGTGCTTGGTTGATGTGCTTCCGTATTTTACGGGTATTGCTCTCGAGATTAGTTCCCCCACAAATACAACACAATTGTTTTACAATCGCGCAAAAGAAATGGAATAAGTCACAACGAACATTAAACAACAAACAATTTAATATGTATAAAATAAAATTAGCATGTGGAAACAAATAAAATACAAGATGTGAAAATTGCCTTTTGGAAAATAAAGTTTGGCAAGAAGTTAAATTTGTTTAAAGGTGTGTGTAAGTTTATATTAACGGAGTCCGTAAATAAGTCGTTCTTACTTACATTAAGTTCATCTCGGGTGGCGACAGCATGTCGCGTTGATGAAAGAAAGTTTGTCGGGTTTTTCCTTTCACGGCCATCTGTAGCTAGGTCATGAACTTTGGTGTGGAAGAATGACTTGGCCGGACAAAGTATCGGTTACATGCTGACTTAATGGCTAGCTTGGTGACTGACCTCCTTCTTCCTAACTGTGTGTTATTTATATACCATAATAGTGGATCAAAGAATCTTCCTAACATTTAGGTGTGAAGACATTTATTGACCAATCAGATTTGTATTTTACTATTTTGTTTTGGGGCCTAAATATTTTTTGTTAATTGACTTCCGATCCTATTTTTCTAGAATGTTCTTATTCTATGTATTTAGCTGATTGGTTGAGAAATATAAAAATGTAATTTAAATTCTAATGCCGTTTTGATCCTAAATTTCTATAATGTTTTTATGTATTTTCCTATTGCTTATTTTAATAGAAAAAAAATGTGTATCCTATAAATTTCATGCTTAATTTTGTAATATTTTTGGTATCTTTGTGGGTATAATTGACAAAGAAGTGGATACAAATATTAGCGTTGAGAGGAATATTTTATTTTCTTATTTTTACATACTTTCGTGTTAAGTGTCTGCTAGCAAGAGAATACATGTTGCCTGCTTAGAAGCCAGAGAGGGACTGCCAATCCTTTAGGTCAAGCATGGGTCAAGGAGATAGAGAGAGTAGGGGAAAGAGAAATAGTAGCAGAGAAAGAAAAGGGAATAGATTTGGGTATCTTAGTTCTTGGGAGTTATTTAGAGACAGAGAGGGTAAAAGAAACAATGTATTCTCTGCATGGTAGTAGTATCTGACCTGAGGTCATTTTGGTTCATTCCTACAAGTTGATACATGAAACATTGAACATTTCCACCATTGTTATTAATGAAACATGAACTCTATACCTGCACTTAAAATTCTGCACATTCATTCTTTACACACAAATTTGTATTATTTAATTTGTATATTGTTGTTTTAAATTATAATTCATCTTGTGCCAGTGATTTTATTCAGAAAATTCTTCTTGACTCGTGGAAAAATAAATTTTGTTCATGAAGTTTATTTTCTCATTCAAATCCTAAAAATATCACGCAAAACTCCGCAACACTGTCTTCTTCCGTGTTGTTTTTTTATTTCATTTTTCGATTATGATACTTTAAATCCTACCTTGATAGGCGCTCAAAGGAAATTTTGGACAAGTTTTGTAACTTGTTTGTATCTTTTTTTCGTCATTGCGAACTGTAAATAAATGTATTTTTCCTTTTAAAATTCTACGCATTTGTTGTCTTGTATTTTTAAAAATGTTGCGCCTATGGCTTGCTATTTACTGATATCTTTTGTGACTGGCACAAGAGCTTGGATATGGTAATATTTTTAGAACCTCACATATACAAGGTTTTCACATCAAATTTTATTCAAGCAATTTTTTACTAACCGTCTCTGGTTTCATTCTAGCAGTTTTTAAAGAATATGTGTTAGCAACTTTCTTTTAAATATTTTTTTAATTTTTCAAACACGTCCCTTAAAGTGTAAAAAACCTTGTCTATTTTTCCTTTACCCAGACTTTACATTTAATTTTACATTTCTTATACACATTCTTACTGTCTTCTCATTCTATGGGCAGTTAAAAGTCTTGCTGAAATCTTTGACTTTAAAAATTTCGATTAATGCTGTCAGATTTCTTTAGAACTAAAAAAGAACGGAATTTTTAGAAGCGGATAAAAATCAATTATATAAAAAAAATTAAATGTACAAGCAGCTTTTTCAAAAAATAAGTTATTTTGAAAAGGAATTTGAATATTTAAAAAATTGTTATAGGAATAGATCTTGTAAAATAAATGAATGTATAATTTTGTAAACACAGAAAAATAAGATATGGTTATGAAGGTTAACAGTTTGTTTGTAAAGTGAAGCAAAACTTTCCAATATTTGGACACCATATGAAGTTTACCGGATAGAGTCACTTATGATATTTTCCACTAAATCGAGGCTTCGGGCAATCCCATTTTAATGTTTTTTTTCTTTCTTCTTAAAGCAATGGAAATTCTCATCATTTCATGGACTCAAGTTAACGAACATTTTCCTAATAAGAATTGATTGAAATGGAACAAATTTGAATATGGACTGGGTTAAAAATTATCTACTCCAAGGCAGAAAAGAAGAGAATGTGTCAAAGGAATCAAAAGGTTTGATAGTTTAAAAGTTCATAATACAAAAAAAAAAAAAAAAAAAAAAAAAAAAACAAAAACAGTTAAATCAACAAAATTTTATTTTATTTTATTTTTCATTTGAAATTTCCCTTTTCAGCCCAGAAAAATAAAAAAATGTAAAATTGATTTTACTGAAACTGGAGAGACTCTTTATTGTATTTTTAACTTTATTGACATAAGAAATCAGTAATGTCAGTTTTTGCAGTAACGCAGTCTTAGAGTGAATTTAATTTTATTTGACTGAAAGAGACATGGCAAGAAAACAAAATTTTTAGGCCTGGAGTAAAATTCCACTTTTTTCCTCAGTATCTTAATTGGCTATTTTCTTTTTTCTAATGCCTTACCAAATCTAGCTAATTTTTAATACTAATTAAATTAATTATAATTATTTTTTGCCATTGATACCATTCGACTAATTTCAAGGTATTTTGAATGTGATTGTGAAGTGATTCAGCCAGTTAATTGCCATACATGATACACGCTTAGACGATTATGTTTTGAAGAGACATGACTGAGACTGGGCAAGATTTTCCCGCAGTAGGTTGTCATTACTTTCTGCGATAGACTGGTTGCCAACCAAGGCTATAATAGAACCAATCCTGTCCTGCTATTTAACCTATAGTTGGAGGGAGAATTGAAGGGTTCAATGACCTTTCCCAAAAGCTTATTTGCGCGTATGTGATTGCAATGTATTCGACTGGAATTCGAACTCGGCTCTCCAATTTCTCGTTCCGAGTTGCACCACAACGCAAGCTTGTTCACTAGAAATTATGACTGAAGAAATAATAATAGTAAGTAGTGACTTCGATCTTCACTGGGTGCCTCATACTTTCGGCTTTTGCACCACATCTCTAAACGCTTGGTCACTTCATCGTTGTCTATATTAATTAGAGAACTGAGTAGCAAGTTTGGTCCCTAATTGAGTGCCCTTTTTACACGGCCTTCTGTCACATAAAATTTTAAAATCACCATTCCACCAATTATTATGAGCTCCAGTAGTGCAAATTTAAAAAATTCGATGAACCAATTTTATATTAAAAAAAAATTTAAAAAAAAAAGCAAAAACTGTTATGAGAAGTTTTCAATTATTTTTTAATTTTTAGAAGTTTTTTTTTAATTCTCTTCAAGTCTGATCAAAATAATGACAGATAAAAAAACTGCATTTTGGTTGTTGTTGTTGTTGTTGTAATTGTTTTTTTTTTAAATTCTGATTTTTATTTTAAATATGAAAATTTCAGCATTTTTAGACAAAAGTTCTTTAAAAAACGCCCAAAAAATTAAACGTTGAAAAAAACAACAAAAAAAAAAGAAAAAGAAAAAAGTGCAATAGAAACCCACTGGAAGAAAATAAATAGTTTGAACCGGAGACCTATATTTGACTTAGTGACTTAATTCTGTATTTTTTATAACGTCATATTTATGCGGAAGTAATTTTGATTAACTTACTAAAACATATATTCACAAAACAAAGTTAATATATTTTTAAATAGTTATGTAAATCATAAATTTTCCTGTTTAAATTGTTTTCCTAATAGATAAAAAAAAAACTCATCTCAATTACTACTACTACTACAACGACATCAACAAGTTCGTCTTTTTGTCAGGCAATGATTTTAAGCAAATTATTTTCAGTGAGTTCGATTCTCACTAGATATTCTATGTTTGTGGATTTATGCCCAAACTAAACTTAGTAAATAATTATAACAATGAAAAAGTGATACCATATTAATTATGGATAACACTAACAGAAAACAAGGTAAGAAAAATAACAAAAATGAGTGAAAACAAAAAGTTTAATAACCCTTTTTAGTTTTTTGTAACCTTCTGTTTTTATTTTCCCCCAAAAAAAGAAAAACATTTTTTTTCTTCTTGTTAAAGCTTTTTCTTTGGATTTTGTCTAGACATAAAAATGTATTTTCCTGTAAGCACCATGAAAATTTATCCTAATTTCTAAGTTAAATTTTTTTATACAGTTTGTTTTTTATTGTTTATTTATATCCGCTAATTTTTAATTGCAAAGCCGCCAAACTGGAAAACACTTCTTACGAATCATGTGTTTCGGTTTCACACGATTCATCATTCGAAAGAACTTTTTAGTTTTCTTAGGAGTCCTTCTCATTTTTGTCATTCAGTTTAAACAGTTTGATATGTTTTTTTTTTGTTTGTGTATTTTTTGTCTGTTTTATCGGTTCTTTTTTAAACAAATAATGAATTCTTCATTTTTTTTATGTTGCTGCTTTTAAGTTTGAAAAGTAAATGATTTCGGATAAATTTCTGACAGTGGAAAAAAAATAAAAAATAAAGAGAAACGCAGTTTAAATGCGTTTAAAAAAAAAAAAGGTTACCTAACAATAACATTAATATATTCACTTTTTAATATGTGTGAAAGAAACTGAAACATCATATTGACGTGTTCCGTACGTTCTGAAGAAGAAACTCCGTCTTGGAACGAAGCACATTTTTTACTTTTTTTTATGATCCTTAATTCTCTTTTAAAAAGAAAATCCTAAAATTAATTATTTGATAATTCTCTCCTGGTCGAATTATTTCTAAAACGATCTTATTCTTCTAAACCACAATAAAAAAAATATATCTTTTCAAATTCGTTGTTTGTAACTCTTAAAAAGAAAAGATTTCGTTGTACTATTTTAGTATTTACCATATGTTATATTAAAAAAATCCAGTAAGCGTTCCACTTCCTTAAAAAAAAGCAACCCTTAACCGTTAAGATCATTTAGAACATTATGAGTTACCTCTAGGCTAAAAAAAGCTCTGACTTGTGCCTACTACCAAGGCAACAGTCCTTAGTTCTGTTTTCTTGTCGGTTATTGAATTTCCTTGTTGAGGATGATTTAGAAAATTAACGAAATAGTTAAAGAAAAAAAAAAAGAAAAACGCACAATGTCATTTTGAATTATTGTGTACTGGAAATAAATGTAAAAATGACAATTTTTCTTTATTTGAACTTGCTATTTACGAATCCCTACCACCCTAACAACACTGGGGCAAGATGCGACACGAGGTTAGGTTTAACGTGGGGAACCCGCGTACACGCTGCTAATGGTCAAAAAAAATTTACTCAGCCCCGTATATGCGATGATCAGGTACAAAAAAAGCTTGTCTTTTACTGGTTTGGGGCGTGGGAACGCCTTCTCAAACATTAAATTTCTAAAAAGTAGAAAGAAAATAAATAAATGTTGCATTTAACTTTTAACACAGCTTTTTATGAAATTTCTAACATCGGAGATTTTATTTTTGCTACACATACACAAATGAGCTGAAATGACTGAAGATTGTGTGGCACCAATCTTCCATTTGGGAGGATTTTTTTTCTTAAAAAACAAACTTGAATTTCAAATTTTGGTTTTAAATCTTGGATCAATCACTTTTGTAGTGTCTACACTGTAGAATCAGAATCAGATCCATATCTCCACAGAAAATCATTTTTCATCCTACCTGTGAAAATATGAATGAATTTTAGTGAATTTTAAAATTTTTATTTGTAGCTCTTTATTGTCCTACCCCACCTAAAAACACCCTAGCAACAGGTTTGTGCAAAACTTTCTTATTTATTTTTGACTATGGCAATGAATATTCTGCTGACAATCTTCTTTGATTGTTAAAAGTAGTTGCTCAATAGAACTAACAAAATAAGGAAGACATTGACAAGAGATAGAATATATACATCTCCTTATTATTGTCATAGTTGACTTGCAAATACCTGGGACAGGTAAAGAGAAAAAAAATAAAGTGATGTGTGATAGAGATATGCTTCCTTCTACCACCACAGCAGGTGTGTTGAAATAGATTTATAAAAACAAAGGAGGATGAGTATCTTTAGTCAGCAAACAAATTTTATATAATTTTTTTTATATGCTTTCCCACTTAAAAAATTTAGCTTCCCTGTGCATTTTTATAAAAATTTTCATGTTAATTGTTCTGTTTAACTTTCCTCCATGGTACTTGATAAATTTAAGTGCATTACTAAATTGGCTGCTTGGTCTCATCATTTTACAGTTGAAATAAGCTAAATGTAATCGTATGTTCTATGCCTAACAATTTCTTCATTTGCACTTCTTGCTTAACTTTGATTTTCAAAAATTTAAATGGAATATCAATCGTTATCTTTTGTCTTAATTCCTGTTCTGGTCGTATGGTCACATCTTATTGATATACTGGTTCCTGTACAATCTCTGAAGTTAAGCAATGTCGAGCCTGGTCAGTATCTTGATGGCTAACTGCTTGAAAATAGTAGGTGTTGTTTACTTGGATGTGCGGGTGTTATAATGGATGATGGCTTGAAATTGTTAATCAGAGAGCCATGTTTTAATTCCAGTTGGGTATGTTAAATTTATATTCACTTATGTGCAAATACTACTGGGAAATGTGTGAATCCACCTCTTCTTCCTCCTAACTATGGGTTAATTAGTAAAACTTGTACTGCTAAATAATTATTTAAAAAAACAATTCTTAAAATCTAAAACTATATTCTGGCTCTAAATAAATTGCTGATAAACTGTAGAAAAGGAATCAAACAATTCTTGTTCTTTTATTGTTCTCTCTCCTTAATGTTTTCTTTTTTGTATTCTTTCACACTCAGTAACTTCTTGCATCTTAGTAGCTTTATTATCCAGTTTGCAGCTATTTAGTAGTGTAGCAGGAGTTCTCGGTGCTTGAGAGTCAATAAAGTTCCAAGCCTGTCTACTTGAGTTACCCCTGTAATATTTTATTATATGATTTGTTACATTACCAATATAGTATCAATATAGGCTGAAATTAAATTGATCAATATTTACACACCTTTTGTTGATTTTATGATCATAGTTCTTATGTGAATATTATTCAGCATTTAAAGAGCTTTCTAATGATATACAACTTGACTATAGATATGAAAATGTTAGCATATAGTGGCAAATACCAAAATCTGTCGTTTTGAACTTGGCACAACTTAGTAAAACCCTTGTAACTCAACCACAGTCAAAAGTCCACCACCAAAAATTTTGTACATATCTTGCCATAAGGCAGACAAATTTGCTGTAAGTTTTAAAAAAATTTGAAAGTTTTTTTTTTTTTTTTTTTTTTTTTTTTAGGATAAACAAGGTCAAATGTTAAGGTCAAATGATCTTATTTGACCTTTAAACAAAAATAAAAAAATAAATAAATCACCTTTTAGATTTATCCAAGTATTTTAAAATGGTAAATAATTTAGTTTTGTGTGTGAATAATAACTGAGATATTGATATTTAAACTATTTTTCAAAATTCACCTTTTTGGCAAGGGTCAGAAGTCATATCTCAGGAACCATTTGACCTAGAGATGCAAAATAGGTATCATTCAGTTTTTATTATGAAGCTCTATAAGTAACAAATTTGAAAAAAAAATCAGTGCTGGTGATGGTCTGACACTTGTTGATTTGACATGGAATGACTCAAGAGTAAAACTAATTGAATTAGAACCTATATATTAAATAGACTTAAATATAATTTGCAAATTGTTTTGAAATTCATTGTTAATTTTTTCAATATAACAGCTGGAGTGAATCAATGCTATTAAAGAATATTTTGGTCAGGAGTTAATGGGAGAAATAGGATGTTCCCTTCTCTTGTCCTGAATATTGTATAAGGTGTATTTGAAAGTAAACAAAATTTGAACCTCCTTTGTGAAATTTGAAAGAAACATTATTACAACTATATAAAAAAAATTGATAGAACAGAATAAGGTTTACAAGATTTTCCTTTTGTGAACCTTATTATAGAAGCAAGATTAATTATATATATTACATAAAAGCAGATATAAATTTTTTAACAAATATAACAACAAGGTAAAATACAATTCTTCTTTAACAAATGTGAAAAATACACATTCTTTATTCTTTCAAAAAAATACTTATTTGAAAGTTGAAACCGAGGTTTTGGCAGATTCATCAGTCACTAGGACTTTTTTTTTTTTAACTCCATTTGATTATTGATTCTAGAAAATTTTCACTATACTTGTTTCTTTTAGGTTCTACTACTTTTCCTGTTTCTTTGTTTGCTTCTTACTTATGTAAGAAACTGCCTAGTTCATCTAATGGGGACAATCAAAATCTTTGTCCTTCTGAAAAACCTTCTCTAGTTGGTGCACTTTTTTTGCTTCTGTGTTTTTTTTTTTTTTTTTTTTTTTTTTTTTTAACCTTTCAAAATTTTTTTCACAACTTTTTATATAGGCTTTCTATTGGCTCCAGATCAGTCTCAAATTTAAAATTTGTATGGTTTATGGCCATATCATGTTAAGCAATGCCAAGTCTGCTCAGTATTTACATGGGTGATATCTTTGGAATACCAGGTGCTGTAAGCTTGGATGTGCAGTTGGTATAATAGATAATCACTCAGAATTGTTAATTAGAGATCTGAGTTCCAATTCTTGTTGGGTTTGTTATATTTACTTGTGTGCAAATACCCTTGGGGTAAAGGTGTAATATAATAATCTGGCCCGACCCAAGAAGGCTGAAGCGTGGGTGTTTTCGGTCATTGAAAGCAGTGGATGTCATTTTGACCCTATTTCCGACAGAGCGGAAATAGCTCAGAGCAAACAGACAGGTTTCTCTGAGAATTTACGTAGGCGTCGCGTAGGCGTCGCGTGATAAAGGCAAAACCGGAAGAAACGAGTCCCCGGTTTTGGAAGATATATAAAGACTGCGAAAACACAGATAAGTCAGTCTCCAGAAGTCGACAGTAGAAGAGAAGACGAACCCAGTCAGACTTGACAGTCAGAAGTCGAAACAGAGAAGTCGAAGAAGTCAGTCTCGGCAGAAGTTAAAGAAGTCGAAGAAGAAGCTAGACGAGTAAGCAGAGAGACTACACTCATGTCGAACTCCACGTCAGCCCCTGGAAGCGCTCCCTCAACTCTCTGTTCCTAGGCGACACGGTCCATCGTCGTTAATAAAAAAGATTATGATATATTTTTATATATATACGTGTTTGTCTGTTTATTGGTATACAACAAAGGTATGTAACCACCTTTTCTTCCTCCCCCAGCTACAGGTTAATTAGTAAGACTTGTATCACTAAACCATTATCTTACCCACCGCAAAAATTATTAAAATCTAAAATGTTTTATGTTTTTAAAAAATCTGCAAATGGTTGATAAGCCGTAAAAAAAAAAAAATTTTGAATGATCAATAAATTATATGAATGTACACCTGTCATCAAAAATGATGGCAAAATATTTGAGGATGATTAGCTGTTTCCTCACAAGTTACTCCTGCCTGAGTGTGTGATTTATATATATTATATATATATATATATATATATATATATAATGTCATATCGTGGAGGAATGACACTACACAGATATAAGTAATACGTTTATTCTCAGTAGATACAGTAGTACGCATCTGTGTAGGGTGGCAACAACTAGTGAGCTTAGTAGACAACACTCGTACTAGCTGTCAGCTGCTGACTCCTCTGTCGCTACTTGATATATTGTGAACCATATGTGAACAGTATGTCATGTGTTCAAGCTACGTCACAACATCTCCCCACAAAAGTTCTAATGTCCTCTGGACATTATATTTTTGCCTCTTCTGGTCTACTTCCATTGTTTCAGTTGGGATTTGTTTATGTTTGCTCAAACATATTTTAGGAATTGGAGAAGTTTTAGGTACATCGATCATCCATATGTTGTTCACCTCTTTCATTTACTTCTGGTGTAAACCTTTTTTTGATTTGGTTGATGTGTCTCCCGACCTTCCACTTCGGATGTTTAATTGTATATACCATCTTTCCAATTTTATTTTCTATGATGCCTTCTAGCCAGGTTGTCTTTCCTAAATGGTAGTTAAGGAAATAAATTCCCTCTCCTGGACTATAGCATTTCTTCAAGATATTTTTTTCTTGATTTTCTCTTCAGACGGGATTAGTTTATCAAATACCGAGTGAATTTTCCTCGCGAACATTAGTTCTGCTAGACTCATTCCTGCATTGGTATTTGGGTTTGGGGTAATTCTATAAATTGATAGGAATTTTTGAAGCTCTTCGCTTTCTGCTTCTATACCGTCTGCCTTTTTAATTGCTCTCTTAAAGACATCAATGAATCTTTCCACCAATCCGTTAGACCTACGATGGTATGGTACCAATTTTAGAGAATTGTGCTGTTGGTCAACACCCTGAATCTTGCAAATATCTCTTGTAAGACATTAATTGTAAACTTAGTTGTAGGATTTTTGCATTTTACTATTTCAGGCCATTTTGTGAAACTGTCCACAATCACGTAATAGTATACTCCTCTTATTGTCCCAGCATAATCAATGTTCTTGATGAAAACATGGTTTGTCTCTCTTAGGCCATGCGTTGAATTTTATAGTAGGTGTTTTCACTACCAAAGCAAAATTCTTGCATAATTTCACTGTGTTATCTATATCCTTATCCATACCTGGCCAGTACACAAAACTTCTCATAAGTGATTTCATCCTGCACATTCCAGTATGGCCTGTATGAAATTCTTTAAGTATTAGTTAACACAGCAGGTACTACCACCCCATCTTCGTACATCAATATTCTGTTGTATATTGAAAATATGGTATGTACATTTTTTTTTTTTTTTGTGCATGTCAGTTCATTTTTAGTTTGCGTAATAAATTTGTTGTATTTCGCTTTAAATCTAATCACCTCTTAGTTCTTTTACCGTATTGTATAATATGTATTTTATGTCCAGTTCAGACCTTAACGACACAATTATTGTTTCTTCTAGTTGGTTCGTAGTTTTCGATATTAATCTTGATAAGCCATCCACATATGCTATTTTCTTTGATGGTAAATATTCCATTTTAAATGAGTAGTTTAACAATATTGTCACCTACATTTAGCAGTGTGTGTAAGAATTCCTTTCTTAGAACCAAATATTGTTAATAATGGTCGGTGATCCATTTGTAAAATAAACTGCCTTCTGTATATGTATTTATGGAAAATTTTTACCAAGAAAATAATCATTAAACTCTCTTTCTCCATCTGAGAATAGTTTAAATCTTCTGGAAGCAGCATTCTCGATTCATGATGTACCAGTTTTAATTTACCATTGTCTTTTTTTGTGTAATAGCACAGCCCCAACACCATAATTGCTTGGGTCGCTCATGACATTTGTTTTTAGGGTTAAATGTGTCAATGTTAAGTCTGAGGTCACCGCCATTTTTTAATTTTGTGAATGCTTTTTGGTATTCCTCTGACCATTTAAATTTCACTTTTTTTTTTTTCTTTTTTTTTTTTCTTGGAGAAGATGATTTAGTGGAGCTCTTAATATGTGCATGTTTGGAATGTAGCTATTATAATAATTTGCTAGACCCAAAAATGACTGTAAAGCAGCTACGTTTGTTGGTGCTGGCATATTTTTTATTGCATCCGCCTGATTAGGATCGGATTTTCTGCCGTTTTTGTCGATCACCTGGCCCAAGTATTTAATTTTCGGCAGAAAAAATTTGCATTTTTCTAGGCTTAATTTCAAGCCATATTCCTTTATTTTCTTAGATACTTCTAAAATATGCCTTGAGTGCTCTTCTCTATTTTTTACTTTTAATCAGAATATCGTCTAAATGTTGTAGCAAAATTGAGGTCTACTAGCATATTATCCATGACTTGTTAAAAAATATTTGGTGCTACTTTTATAGCATATTGAAGCCTATTTGTATTAGACCTCTGTGCTTATTTATAGTTAACCATTCTGCGCAATTTTCATTTACTGGTATTTGTAAGTATGCTTTTGACAAGTCAAATTTTGAAAATATCTGTCCTTCATTTAAATTTGCAAAAATACCTTCAAATTTTGCTTTGACTTTTGTATACAAAGCAAGACCCTCAGAAAAAATTTCTAGGGATTTTTGTTTTAGTTCTTTTTTTACTTTGTCTGAACTTATAGTACTACCGTTAATTTTATTGCAAATCGAATTTAATGGTGCGTTAAATCAAACTCCTCCATTAAGTCTACCAAATAGCTTTTGTGAGTTTTGCATAATGTATGCTTTCAAATTCCTTTCTGTTCCATTAAAACAAATATTTATGAAAGCTTCTTCCATAAATTTTAGTATTTGTTCTGTAACCCCTCTTGCTGTTTTTTTTTATTTTTATTTTAAGGGGTGGGCATTTAATTTTTTTCCATGTATTGGCATTAATTATTGTTAAGTCCAATCCTGTATCAATCTGTAGTCTAAATTTTTCTTATTTGCTTAGACATTAATATATTTTCTTTGAACGTTAGTTGTTGCGTTTTCATTGGTGTAATATATCACATTTTTCTTTTTTGTTATTTTTTACTTTACTCCTGCAGTGTGAAGATTTTTATGCTATTTTAAACCACAAGCAAAACATTTTTATGCATGAATGGACAATATTTTTTTAAATGTAACTCTCCGCACCCATAACACAGACTTATCTTGAAGTGAAAATTACCTTCATTTTCGTTTTTAATCACACAAATATTAGAAATATCTCGTGTTTTGATTTTAGCTGTGTCTGCTCTTAGGTTTAATGTAGGCTGACACTCTTTCGTTAATTTCTGAGGTGTAATTTTTTGGTCCTGTTCAAGTTTTGCTAGTAATCTTGTTCAAATTTCTTTGTTTGAGGGTGTGGTTGGAAGCCTTGAATAAAAATCAAGCATTTAAACATATCAGGAGTTTTTTCGTATAACCAAAAATTCTCACAGTATTTGTTAACCGTGCTTGCAAAAGTCGTATAATCTTCATCATCTGGTTTCGTAAGATTTAAACTTTAAATCTTACAAAACCAGATGAAGATTATTGTTTCAGTTTTAAACATTCCCAACAAGTGTCAAACAACAAATTTTGTTGTTCAAATATTTTAGTTAATATTTGTAGAATATTCTGGAATGATACTTCACTAAGTTGCCTGGGCAAAAGTTTTGTGTTCCATGGCCCTGAATTTTCCTAGCAGAAGTTAAACCTTCTTTTTGTTGGACTAGTTTTCACAATCTTTCTTAAAAATTTCTTCATACCTTACGAAAGTAAGCCTTAAATGTTACTTCTTCTGGTTTATAAATAAATTCACCTACTGAGTTAATTACTGAATCTTGCGAGAATGTATTAGATTTGCCTGAGTTACTTTCTTTTTTAGCAACATGTGCCAACAGTTCTACGAATCTCTGTTCCTGGTATTCCATATTTTGTTGTAGCTTCTCAAACCTTTCTTGTTCTTTCTGTTTAAAAAATTGTAGCATGCAACTTTTGAAGTCCTCCATTGTATATATACTTTTTTGGAAACGCCACTCTGTAAGTAGTTAAGTTGAATGTAACCAGCCAGTTTTTCTCTCACTAAGCTTAGCCAGAAGAGAGATCAGCTGCCAGTTTTGGTCAGCTAGAGTTTTGGAGATGCACCCATATACCTACTGTTGATTTTGATCAGAGCCTCCACTGCTGTGAACTTGCATCTGGTAAATTTAAGCTTAGCAAATAAATACATTTTCATTTGAATGTGACTCAGAATTTTAATTGTAAGTTTGAAAGAAAAATAAATGTCTAAAAAAGAATCATGGCATATACTGATCATCAGAAGGAAGATTAAAAGTTAAAAATAGAAATTTAGAATTATAAAAATTTTGCAGAATTAAAAATTATACACTTACTAGTTTATTAGCTGTCGCTGACAGCAAATTGATCAAATTTCAAATCTAAATTGTCCATCTAAAATATTACATTCATTATTTTACTTACACTCCTGTCAAGCAAAGTAATAAAGCCACTAAGATATAAGGGGTTACTGAGTGTGAAAGAATAAGAAAAAGATTATTAAAACAAAAAAAACAATAAAAAAACAAAAAAAATGAATCAAAAAGACAGTAGATAATGATTGATATTGCATTTAAATTTTTGAGTATCCAAGTTGGCTGGAAAACAAGAAGCTGGAAGATTCTTCCACAGGCAAGAAGTGTGAGAAAAAGAACTCGTTATCAAAGAATTACAGTTACTTTTAACCAATTCAACTGTAAAATGATGAGACCTTGTTGCCAGTCTAATATTGCGCTTAAAAGAATTTTGATTTTTTTTTGTATGTCTATAAACATGCTGATTTTCGTAAATATGGTTGTCCATACATGGCATTATCAAAAAATAAGATTGATAACTAGCATAAATTTAAAGTCAAAGTACCAAAAATTTGATAAAATGGGGAATATTTTCTTAAATTAGTGGGTAGTTAAAAGTTATATAAAAAAAGGTGCTTATGTTATATTCCTCATGTCATTTTTACTGATATGTCTACCATAGAAAAAATTAGATAAACTATTGTATAACCAGGAAACCAAGAATGATGGTCGCCTTGACATCAATGTTTATATAGAAATATAATCTTTTATTTTTATTCTCTTTGGCGACAGTCTTGTGTAGAGTGATAGTCAGAGGGAATTGTGCACATACAGTGAGTTGACTGGCTGGTGTTGACTTCCTTGCATTCTCTCTGAGTCCTCAGTGTTCTGTTTTTGACTGAAAACTCCAATCTTGTATAAGCTGAAATACATTGAATTCTGCTTAATTGCATCAGCTTTGGATAGGCACATTCATTACTCATTTTTGCTGGTTATTGCCTTTGGACCAGATGCCTCTGACATCATCACATTCCTCTGACATTATTTTATATTTTCTGACCTTGAGGACGGCTACCCTGACGCCAAATCATATTTCTGTTGGCTCACTAAAATGCAATTACTTTCCTTTAACGTTAAACACACTTTTTTGTCATTGTCTGCATTCCTGCTCTTGACCAAAATATTTTTGTGGGTCACAGAATATATCATCTTAAATAAACACCTTCATCTTCATGTGAAAAAATGCATTTCTGTAATATTTTAAATCAGCTAATCTTTTTCAAATAAGGTTTCAGAAAAGTATATTTTATTTTCGAAAGATTTTTTTTAAGAAAATTACATTGCTAATATATGATGATGAAAAATGTTGCTAAAATTAGCAATTTTTAGGAATTAAAAAACTCCTTTGTGTCAATTTAAATTAGATTTGAAATACAGCAAAAGTATATTGCTTATTAGAAATATTAAATTTAATCTATTAGTTTGAAATTAAAACTAAAATAAAGATTTTTAAAAAATTTATTTTAGGTTTCAAGTTTTTGGGAGGTACTTAGTTAAAATGTTTTGTACTCAGTTTTAAAAAAGTTTGCAAAAATACAAAGTATTTAAACAAAATAAAATATCTATGTACAAATTACCATCAATAGCAAATGATTTGTTTTGGTCACAGAAAGGATATATCACAGTTTTAAATTAATTTAATGTTGTTGACTTAGTATCAACCAATAACATATTCCTTTTTTTCTGTTATGGGTTGGTTTTGTGCAATGTATTGGTTTTCATGGGAAACTTTTGTGTCCCTGGGATGTACAGATGAGAAAGTTACTGTGCTCTTGAAGATTTTTATGAATCAAGGATGCAGGAAAGGCATTTCCTGTATATAATAGCAATAAATAAAATTAAATGTTCAATTTATCTTTCATGACTAAGAGCTTCATAGATATGGTATCCACATTTTAGGGGATTTGATAGTAAAACTGAATTTATTTACAGAAATCATTTATGAAATTACTCAATTTTCTCTAAAAAATTTTTTTAAGTCAACTTATTTCAAATTTATTTTTAAAAGACCACATTATATCATACAATTTAATTTGAAATGGTTTCGTTCTGTGTATTATATTAAATCATTGCAAAATATTGTGATTCATTAGAAAATTAAAAATAAAATTTTACATAACCATAAAAAAACATTAATCAAGTACATAGTTTCCATTGTTTTACCATCAGTTTCCCCATCATTCTACAAACTCATTGATGCCATTTTTGGTAGAATTTTTGCATTTTTTGTTGAAAGGTTATGAGGCAGTTTTCAACTGACTGTACAGAATCAAATTTTTTTTTTTTTCCATTTAAATTGTTCTCTAGAAGGCAAGTTAGGAGAATACATTTCAACTCTTTAAGCTTTTGCAAAGACTGTTTGGCAACATGGGGTCTTGCATCTACATTGTGAGAAATGACACCATTTCAGCTTGCCAAAATGGGCCATTTTTCTGGAATAGCTACATAAATTGGTGAATTGGTCACAATACGTCTTTGCCAGTATTGTTTCACCAGTTGGAAGAAGCTCAAAATAAATTCTCTATACAAGCTGGCTTTAGCCATGGTTTCTACACATTCACAAACTTATTTCCAGCTTCATTAACATTGAACCTTATCATAATTTTTCATTGACTGTAACAATTCTGTCCAAGAATGGCTCTATCTCGTGGGATAGCAGCAAAGAAATTACTGCAGAAGCACTAGCTTGTCAGAGAATGTGGCACCCATGTATTGAGTTTGGACAGCAACTGAAGTCCCTTCAAATGGTGAAAGGCAATTGAGATATTGATTTTCAAACTCTAAGAAATATATGGTAACTGTAAATAATTTTTGTGTGAAACCTAGAGTTTAGAAAGTTAAATTGGACATTTAATTTTATTTATTGTTGTTAATGCTCTGTTTTTGATATATATCACTTTAATTACAAAGATGACTTGCCTGAAAAGCATTATCATTTAGAAATATGCTGACTTCTTTTTTTCTCCTTGCTAAATGCAATCTTTATTACACACACACATTCTTAAAAAAATGTAATGAAAGAAGTATAGTTTTGGAGTGTCTAAAGGAAACACAGCCATTTTGAAAGTAAAAACACTGTAAATAGGTAAATTATAAAAAAAAAAAAAATTAAAAAGGTGTTTTAAAGTATTTAAAATAGACCACTTTTAAGTAAAAGAATAATATATTTACGGAAAGTTCCAGAGATTAATGAAATGGAATTAAAAACCGAGATATTTATTTGTTTGATCATTTTTTTTTTTTAATTGATGCCTTGTATTTGAATAGATATTCTGTTTTTAATCAAACAGTATATTTTTACATAAAACTCTACCGGTCTGAATATTTATGAGAAGTTTTGTTAGGAAAATATATATCATTTGGCAGGATTTGAACATGCAACCCCTAACAACATAGGAGAAATCAATCAATTGATCTGATATGTCTTAATCGCTCAACCATGAATGATTTCACATTAGATGAAATCAGAAAATTGTATTTATGAGGCTTAATTTAGCTTCATCTACTGTGAAATCATTTGTGGTTGAGCAGTTAGGACGCATCATATCAATCGATGATTTCCTCTATGTTGTCTGAGTTAGCAAGTTCGAATCCTACACATTTTCCTAACAAAAATTTCTCATACATATTCAGGCTGGTAGAGTTATATATAAAAATATACCGCTTAATTAAGGCCAGAATATCTACTCAAATACGAATATTGATTGGAAAATAATGTTCAAACAAATAAATTATATAAATTATATTGAAACAGTTATTAGGTTAGCTGATAGGAAAGTTGTTTTGTGCCAGTTTACCAATTTTGTCTGTGCATTGACTATTGATGGTGTCCCCACTATATATCTCAAGATTCTTGACAAAAGTAAAAAAAAAAAAAAAATCTGAAACATTATCAGTCCTGATCTGGCACATCAGCTTTAGTCACTTTCCTACTGCTGTATATTTTCATGGCACTTGTTCTGACAAGCTTTCTTCTTTGGTATCTAAACATCGTGATATAATTGTAAGTGGTCTTCTAATAGTTTCTTTCTCACTTCTTTCCTCTCTTCTGGATTCTTGCTTTACTGTAAGCTACAATCTTCAGAAATTTAAATGTGACATCAATCTTCCATCTCCCTATATCATTGCATACACACACAGTCTGCCAAATAAATGTATATACACTTTGAGAAAGGAAAAACTTGTTTTCAGTAGTTTTAACAAATTTCAATAACACTGTTTACTGTACTATATTTTTCTGACAGTTGGCATTATGTCAGCAGCCCTTAGACAAGAAATTGAAAATGCATGTGCAGTAATTTCACTGCACACTTTGGCCAATGTTCTCCAAGAAGTAGTTGGTCATACTAATAAATGTCTGGAAGCTAAAGGCCAGTATTTTGAGCATCTCCTGTGATTGTAAGGTTCACTAATATTAATCTCACATTGTCTGAATAATATTTACTATTATAATATCTATGCAAAGTTTTTCTTTCTTGAAGGTTGTATACATTTTTTGGTGGACTTGTATATATGCAAACACAGCAAAGACAGGGAAAATGGTACAGATGAATGCAAGATGATAAATAATTTCAACTGTGAGTGATTTTTGGTTATTGCTAGTTTAAAACTTCTGACATTAGGGCCATTTCTCATCACTCCCCTTCAAAAATAAAAAGAAACAATTGAATTCAGACATGAAACTAGCTATTTGTCTATATTGTATCATTAATTAACACTAATCTGAACCAGTCTGTGGAGTAAGTTTCTATTTGTTTTTTTGTTTTTTTATATACTAGCAGTATAGCCCGGCATTGCTCGGGTGTAATGAAAGCTTTAAAACTAATCCATGGTCCTGGAGCTCAGACTCAGCCTAAAAAGATATTTGTGTGAAGTTTGGTGAGAATCGGATAAAAATTGTGGATTTGTATAAAGGACATACAGACAGATAAACAGACACACACACAAACATCTTGCCTTTTATTTATATATATATATATATATATATATATATATAATCAATTTTCTGCACTACTGTAAGAACTGCAACCTTGAAACTTCTGAATATCGTTTCTTATGTCTTTGTCTATGAGTGTATCAAATTTGATTAAAATTGGACCACTCCTTATATAACCCGATATTTTTTGATTTTCGATATTTATCGGGGGTACCTCGACACAAAACCTAGCTAAGAACACTCGCAGATGCTTATAGTACAACTGTGTAAATTTTCAAGAAAATTGGTTCAGCCATTTCAGAGTCTATAGGTAACAGATACACACACACACACAAAGTTCCATTTATAAATAAGTTTAGATGTTTGCAAGCCTGTTTGGTGAGCCATTTTCATTAAAATGGTTATAAGAGGAACACAATATTTGGTATTTTCTTTACTACTACAAGTGGTATTACATTGTAGTAAGACAAGTGTATATGTGGTAGTTTCAATATAGTGAAATGCCATGGTTTGGTTGGTCTTCAACAAGCAAAAATAAGAAAAACCTTGAAAAAAGTTTGCCACAGTCATTGAAGATCATCATTTGACTATTGATGAGATGTATAAAGTCACTAGTTTGTCTTGTAAATATATTAGAAATTATTATGAACACATTTCTGTCTTTCTAAATTTTGACTATTATGAATTTTAAATGGCTATTACTTTAGATATTGTTCCCTGGTTTGGAAGTATTTGCCTCAGTTAATATCCACTAGTATTCAGAAGTGATTTCTCATGACCTCCATTCTACATGAAATTACTGGCCTTTACTTATTGTAATTATATATGACCTACTTTAATGTTTAAGGTCATAGTTTCTGATTTTTCTATATTGCTTGCTTGATACTTATCTTTTCAGCTTAGTAAAACATATCATCACAAATTTAATGAAGAAAATATCTACAGTGTAGAAACAAGTGTGTATTACAATATAAATATGTATTTTTATTTATTTATTTTTTTTTTGTAACTGAATTATATAATGCAATAACTTTTCAAAGGCTAGGATGAGGAAGCAAACAAACAAAATAAACCCTGTAAAAGTGAAATGTATATGTGAGGCTGAAGAAATTTAATAGATTTTATAACAAGGAAAAACTTGTCAGATTTTGTATACTCTGCAGGAGCCTTCAGTAAAATATTTAATATCTCTCTATTTGGTATTCATATGTTACGTATGGATCACTTTTATATTATTCTGTGAGCTCATGAGACTAGAGCAGTGGTTCCCAAATGATGCAGTTGGAAAGGATAGCAGGTGAGCCTGAATATTGAAAGACAAAGGTTTAGAATCCATTTAAAAAAAATGAATATGCCAAAAATAAATGATTTCAAAATTTAAAATATTAGTATGGATTATTTGTAATTGCATCCATTAGTCCCAGTATAAATAGTTATAATTATTGACTGAATTTATCATCGTGATATTTTTGCATTGTATTAAGAATATAGTAACTAGGATCTGAAAATTGTAAATGAGTTATCAATGATGTTCTGGCTTTGAATTCAGTTATCTCCCTTTACTCTTTTTTTTTTTTTTTTTTTTTTGTTAATGTACTTTATCTCATAAAATTTGGTGTGATGTAAGCAAATGTTCATTCAAAAAATGTGGCCCAGAGGAAGAAAAAAAATTGGGAGCCACTGGACTAGGGTAAGGAAAGTAAATAGAAAATGTTATATAAGTGAGGTATATGTGTGACTGGGGAAAAGAAGTTTAGCACATTTTATGGTAAGGAAAAATGTTTCCAAGATTTTGTGCCTAGTAAGAATCTACAGTAAGATATCAAAATATTTCCTCACTCCCTGTAAACCCTTATCAACCCTTCTGGCAAAATGCTTTTGAATTTGAGGCTGTTAATTTTTTTTCATGTAATATTCGCACATTAAATATTTATTACTTAGTGGGGAAAGTGACTGAAGTGAAGGTGCCAGATTACATTATAGACCTTCGTATTTTGTCAAGAATCTTGTGATATATAGTAGGAGTACTAGATGAGATATGGCAGCAGTATTCAGTTAATGGATAAATGGTAGATTTATAAGTGCAAGATGGATTAATGAGAAAAATTGTCTTACATGATACAGTGAACTAACTTTCCTAATTGTAGACCGATCAGTCAATTCAATATAATCATTCCACTTGATATTGGTGAAAAACTTGACTATTGATAAAATGAATCTAAGTTATTCCAAATAGTGATAGGTTTTTTTCTTGTTTATTAATTATAGTGAAGAATGACACATTTTTCATTATCCAGATTGACCGGAGAAAAATGTAACCAAAGCGCTTAGTACTATCATGCCCAATTAAAGAACTCTTTTTCAACTGTCAGCTTGTTTAATCAACAACATTGTATATTCTTACATTAAAATGGGTTAACCTGAACTTATTACTCACATTCTAAACTGTATAAAAATGTAATAAAGAAAATCTCAGACTCAACAATCATCAACATCCAGAAGAGACCTGGCACAAAATAAAAAGCATATGGATGGCAGAATGAAGACAATATGGAATGGTAAAGTCAAAAGTTGCTTAGAGTAAAGAGTCAGGAAATTATGGAGAGCCATAATCACCTGAATATCGCCCTGTCAGTTGGGGCTGTAGGATACGCCAACTGCACCTCTGCAGAGAGGTAAGGACCCCCCTCCCAATGAGGCCACCTGTTGCCCATGGGTAGTGACCTGTAATATGCTAGGATGGAATCCTGGTGGTTGAGCTGTCATTGATCTGGCGACAGTGATCAATGACTAGAAACACACTACTTTGGCCCTTACTTGGTTTGACAGGCAGTTGGCTATGCCTGATCCGATTAATCAAGCCCGAGCATCTATATATTTAGGCCCGACCATATTATTCAATCTGTATTTATGGAAAATACCTTATCCTCTTATCTTGTAGGTGCTAGAAGGTGGTGACTCAGGGTCAATTGAGTTGAGGGAGTGAGATTTTGGTCACTGATATGTTATGTGGTACTTGGTATTGGTTATGAAACCTGAAATTAATAGGAGCTCAGAGTTTACTCATTGGCTTGACTATACTGGTAATGTATCCCTCGTCTCAAGCAAGGTGAATGGGTTTCCCCCCTTGGTTAATTCCCAACTCAAGTTGGACTCCATGGTAGATGAGGGAGCATAGGACCAATGAATAACTAAACCTTAAATATGGCTTTTCTAAAAACTGAAAAAACAAAAAGAAACCTCTCAGAATCAGATTCTGACACAGAAAATAATGAATTCTTAAAATTTATAGTCATAGAATCAATGGAAGATACATCTCTAAGTAAATTATCACCCTTTCTCATTGAAAGGATAATAACTAGCAGGGTTAATCTGAAATCGGTTAAAAAAAATGAGAAATGGAAATCTATTGGTAGAAGTAACTGAGAAAAAAACATGCTGAGAATCTACTAAAAATGGGAAAGTTCCATAAATATAAATGTAAAGCTTACCTGCATGAGAGATTGAACGGGAGTCATAAGAAGTCAAGATTTGAGCTTAGCAACAGAAAAAATAAAAACAGCACTGCAAAGAGATAGTGTCACCAGTTACAAAACAATTAGTATTAAGAGGAATAGTGAGAGTATATTGACCAACACATACATACTCATCTTCGACTCCAACACTATTCCAAGGGAAGTTAAAATAGCTCTCACGCTTGAGAGTGGAACTCTTATGTACCAGCTCCCTTGCGGTTTTAAGTGGCAGAGATTTGGACACCACAAAGACACATGCCAAGGACAACAGGTTCGTTGCAAATGTGCAGAAAGAAACCCATTCTATCTGGAAGAGGAATGCTGAAGAGAAAAAAATGTGCCAATTGTCATGAGAACCACCTTGTGTTCTTTAGAGACTAAAGTTTATAGGAAAGAAAAAGAGGTGGTGCAAATAAAGCACAAAAGAAATGTGTCCTTTCCAGAGGCTAGAAGGATTGCCAACTTCCATATAGGAGTGCAGTCGTATGCCTATGAAACACAAAAACAAATACCATGAACTAACAGACAAATTACTGCATTTGACTACAAATGAGTGGCCAAATTTTCAAGAACACCTTAGAAAGCTCAAGAGGAATCACAAGAACCGGAAATGGATAGTGAAAAGAATGATAAAAACATACCAAAGTTTTCGCATAAAACTTTCTCTAAACCAAAACACCAAAGATCCTCCATTCATCCATCAACATGCGAGGTGAACAATGGAAAAAAGTGACAAAAACCTCTCCAAACAGGAATACATCCACAGAGAAAACATCGGGCCAGTCAAAGTACCCAGCAGCTCAAGTGGAGCTTAAAAACAGGCATAAACTCTTGGAAAAAATGGAGGTTGAGGAGCCTTTACTCACAAAGGTAAAAACTAAGTAATCTCAAAAAAACACACAGCCCCCCCCCCCAAAAAAAAAATTAAAATTACATGGACAAATAACTCATCCAGTGGAATATCAGAGGAGCAAGAGTCTATCACTATGAATTATTGCTTTTTATAACAAAATACTGCCCAGCAATCATATGCCTTCAAGAAACTCATCTTAAAAACAATACCATCAACATCAAAAACTATCAATCGTACAACTATATCAAGCAGCATGCTGATAGACCTTGTGGTGGATCATCAGTAACAATAATATCCTACACAGTGAAATCACACTAAATGCAAGCAGTCACTATATCAGCAGCCCTCCACAAAACAAGAACTGTGTTCACTATATATTCCCCCAACTGAAGAACTCAAAGAATCGAAGCTAAATAATTTGGTATCACAGCTACCAAGACCCTCTATTATAATGGGGGACTTCAACAGCCATAATGTGATCTGAGGAAGCAAGAAAATTGACAAAAAGGGCAAAATAATAAAATCAGTATTAAACATCAGTTATGCATGTATAACAATGAATCAAACACATACCTACACCCAGCAACAGGCACATATTCAGCAATAGATTTAACAATATGTGACCCTCACCTGTTCCTAGATTATAACTGGAAAGTACATGATGACACATGTGGAAGTGACCACTTTCCAATTCTAGAAAATACCACCAACAAACTAAATAAGAAAACTCTGAGCTAAAATTTAGAAAAGGCTAATTGGGATGGATTTAAAACTTCATGCTTACTCGAACTAACCGCAGAAGCCAATAAAAACAAGAAGACATTCTATATTTTATCAACACACTGTTAAAAATAACCGAAAAACATATACCAAAATGCTTCACCCCTTCAAAATACAATATGCCATGGTTCAATGAGGAATGCAAAAAAAGCTGTCAGATTATGCAGAGCAACACTAAAGAAATTTAAAATAAACCTAATACAAGAAAATTTAAACATCTATAAAAATTGCAGAGTCAAAGCCTGAAAAATTACATTGCCTAAATAAATAATAATACAAAACCAAAAAAAGTATGGCAGATAATTCGGAAAATAACTGGCAAAAATTGCAATACCCTTACCAAACATCTTACCCATTATTGTAATATAATAATCTGGCCCCACCCAAGAAGGCTGATGAAGCGTGGGTGTTTTTGGTCATTGAAAGCAGCGGATGTCATTTTGACCCTATTTCCAACAGAGCGGAAATAGCTCAGAGCAAACAGACAGGTGTCTCTGAGAATTTACGTAGGCGTCGTGTAGGCGTCGCGTGATCAAGGCAAAGCCGGAAGAAACGAGTCCCCGATTTTGGAAGATATATAAAGACTGCGAAAAACACGGATTCGCCAGTCAGAGTCAGAGTCAGAGTCAGCCTCGACAGGAGTCAGGCTCGACAGGCAGTCTGGGCAGAGAGCCAGACAAGACCAGAAGTCGAAGAAGAAGCTAGAAGAGCTAAGCAGAGAGGCTACACTCCCGTCGAACCCATTAGAAGCGCGCTCTCAATTCTCTGCCCTTGTGCCACACGGTCCATCGTTCATCAATAAAAATATAAGTCATATATTTTTATATACACCCGTGTTTGTTATTTGTCGCTATATAACATTATAACCAAAAGATTACTGACGAGAAGGATATAGCAAACCATTTTGCCAAAACTTTCTTGCAAAATTCATCCACAGAAAAGCAAAGCAAAAATTTTCAAACCATCAAAACAAAAGCAAAAAATTTAAAAATTAAATTCTAAAACAAAAATACTGAAAGCTACAACCAACTTTTCTCTACTACAGAACTGATGGAATCCCTCAACAAGGCCCATAATACAGCAGTTGGACCAGAAAAAAATTCACTATTAATTCTTAAAGAATTACCCAAACTATCTAGGAATTACCTCCTACAAATCTACAATAGTATATGGAAGAGCGGTGACATCCCTAAAATATGGAAACAAACTACAGTTATACCAATACTTAAACCTATGAGAGACAATACAGATGCAAAAAAACTACAGACCCATTACTCTTAGATGTGTCTGCAAAACACTAAAGAGAATGATAAATGTCAGATTTGAGAGGCTTTTATTAAAAAAAGAGCATCTAGTGGTAGTTTTCTTTGATCTTGGAAAGGCATATGACACGTGGACGTATGGCATAGTAAAAGACCTTAAAATACTTGGCCTAGAAGGTCAAATGCCAATATTTATCAAAAATTTCCTGCAAGATAGAAGATTCAGAGTTAAAATAGGAGATATTTTCTCTGAAGAAAAAGAACGAGAAATTTGTGTACCTCAAGGTAGTGTATTGTCCGTGACACTGTTTAATGCCAAAATAAATGATATTGTAAAAAAAATAAATAGCAGAACAAACTGTGCATTGTATGTGGATTACTTCCTGATGTGTCATAAAGCAAGAAATATGAACCATATAGAAAGACAACTCCAGATACACATCAATAAGCTCAACAAATGGACTACAGAGAATGAACTAAAACATGTCCACCTCTGCAACCAACATAAACTTCATCTTAACCCAGTACTGAAAATTGATCACACTGAAATTCCAGTTGTAGAACAATACAAATACTTAAGTCATTTTTCATTCCATATTCTCCTTTATTCTCCATATTAAATACTTGAGATCCAAATGTAATAAAGCTATACAATTACTTAGAACCATAGCACACACTGATTGGGAAGGAAGCAAGGAAACACTTGTTATATATCGACAAACAACAAACGCGCATATATATAAAAATATAAAGTTATATTTTTATTAATGACGATGAACCGTGTAGAATAGGGAACAGAGAATTGAGAGAGCGCGCTTCTAATGGGTTGACGGGAGTGTAGTCTTATCTGTTGTGTCTCTCTTCACCGGCCGATCTCTGTTGCTCCTCTACTGGCGAATCCGTGTGCCGAGGTCTTTTTATCATCTTCCAGAACCGGGACTTTTTCTTCTGGTTTTGCCTCGCCCACGCACGCCCACGTAATTCTCAGAGACACCTGTTCTGTTTGCCTCTGTAGTTATTTCCGCTGCTGCCGGAAATAAGGTCAAACGACATCCGTTCCTTTCAACGACGGGAAACACCCTCGCTTGCATCAGCCTTCCTCAGGTGGGGCCAGATTGTTATATTACACACTATTAAAATTATATTGCTCTATAATCAGATCAAAACTTGATCACGCTTGCTTTATATATAGAGCAGCCAGAAAAACAGATTTGAAAAAACTTGATACAATACACCATCAAAGACTTAGACTAGTCCTTGTAGCATATAGCATCTCTCCTGTTGAAAGCTTATATACGGAAGTAAATGAATCATCTCTTAAACTAAGATGTGAAAAACTTGCTCTCCAATACTAACTAAAACTAGCATCATGCCCTCTAAATCCAGCTTACAGTAATACTTTCCAACCACAATACACAGAACTTTTCCAGCAAAAAAAAAAAAATCTATCCAACCTTTCAGTTTACTCATTAAAAGCATCAGTGAAGAAAATCCAATAGATACAAATTCATAAATCAATTATTTCATCTACACACCGTTAGATCATAAACCAACCTAAAATAATCTTAGACCTTTTCAAGATATTCAAAATTCAGAACAAACCCTATTGTATACCAGTCTGAAATACTGAAAATTAAAAATAATCACTCAGACCATCTTTACACACACACACACACACACACACACACACACACACACACATCTAATCTAAATTTATTTATAAATAGAACTTTGTCTGTGTGTGTGTGTGTGTGTCTCCATTACATATAGACTCAAACTGCTGAACCGATTTTCTTGAAAATTTACACAGTTGTACTATAACCGTCTGCAAGTGTTCTTAGCTATGTTTTGTGTTGAGGTACCCCTGATAAATATCGATAATCGAAAAAATTGGGTTAAAGAAGGAGTGGTCCCATTTTAATCAAATTTGATACACTCATAGACAAAGACATAAGAAACGATATTCAGAAGTTTCAAGGTTGCAGTTCTTACAATAGTGCAGAAAATCGATAATATATATAAAAGGCAAGATGTGTGTGTGTGTGTCTGTTTATCTGCTTGTATGTCCGTATTTTTTAAATTTTTTTTCAGCTGTTTTATTTTAGTTTTTGCTTCGGGTTTGGCTCTAAGTAGGTATTATTGTAGTTCTTAGTCTCAAACATGGTACCATTTACTCAAAGGACTTATTTAGCCTTCAAAATTCAGTTTACGACGAAAAAAACTTATTTGATATCGATACCAGGAAATTAAAATCTGACTTACATCCATACATTTTTCTTTCAGTCTACGGTTTTGCTTTAACTGGAAGCAACTATTGCTTTTTAGTCTTTCATGCCAATGTCCAAAGAGTCTGAATTCCGGGACCCTGGATTAGTTTCAAAGCTTTCATTACACCCGAGCAATGCCGGGCTATACTGCTAGTATGTATGTATGTATGTATGTGTATGTGTGTGTGTGTATATATATATATATATATATATATATATATATATATATATATATACACGCACACACAGAGGGAGTAAAAATTGAAAATGGAGTAGGATGTGCTGCTATACTAAAATGGAATAAGCAACAGAAAAGAATTACAAATGTAACTTCAATATATACTGCTGAAATAATTGCTATTAATTTAGCACTTGACATAATAACCGCAATAAATTCATAATTTTCATAGGCTCTTTATCTGCACTTACTGCATTAAGAAATAAAATTGTTAGTGACCCTTTAACCACACAAGTACTAAACAGAATTTATCACTTGTTTAAAAATAAAGAAATAATCTTTTGTTGGATTCCAAGCCATCTTGGGATACTGGGAAATGACAGGGCAGATTTGGAGGCAAAAAGCTTTGAAGGATGTAATAATAAACACAAAGGTTACTCTGATTATAAAATAGTTGTAAAGAAAATTATCATTAAAAAATGGCAACATCATTGGAATAAATTCATTAATAACAGACATCAAAGCATTTAAATCACTATTAAAGAATGGAACTCAGAATACAAAAATAGAAGAGAACAAGTTGTGATGACCCTCCTGCCCATAGGCCACACCTACATTACTAACCTTTATTTACTAGAGGGCACAGAATCCCCAAAATGCACTACATGCCAAGAGAAATTTACAGTGAGACATATACTGTTAGTGTGTAGATTTTGATCTAGTGTAAACAAAAAATTACAAAGTGAGTAATTTAAGAAAACTTTACTAAAATAAAAACATCCAAGATTGTAAATTTCCTAAAATTATTTGGATTATACTAAAAAATATGAGTAATTGAAAAATGGTTCAAATCTATATGTAAACATACACACTTTTTTTTACCAAACTATCACTGAATTTTTTTCAAAATTTTGTTGGCATTAAATGACCCACTGAGGTTGATATGCCATAAACAACCAACCAACCAGGCCCTCAAGAGGCACAGCACATAGAAGTTAATGTCATTGTTTGCAATAGCAACACTAGTTGTAGAACAAAGAAGTTTATTATTATTGGTGTTGAGCATTGAGATAATCAATGGAAATTCTATTCTTGAGGCATGAAGTCAACAAATCTCCTAACAATCCATGAACTTTTTGCAGAATATTCATACACTAAATGGCTGTTTCCTTGAGCTCTACAATCTTAGTCTTAATTCAAATTTTCTCTTAGCACTCAAGTTTCTAGGTGTTCTAAGTGCAGCAATTACTATGGGAATTTTTTTTTTTTTTTTTTTTTTTTTTTTTTTAATCATATCACCCCAAGCAAGGCGATAACGCCACTGATGCACAGGGGGCTACGTAAGAGTAAAAAGATTGGAAAAGAGAAAACCGGAAACCGCATCCTAAACAGGAAACAAGGGATGAGCCTCTTCACCTGTTCAATAGACGTGGGTGGAGTGTGAACCTGGCGACAGTTTAGTCTATCTACTCCAATTGGAAAAAAAATAAAGAAAAGAGTGAAAAGATTGGAAAAGAGAAAACCGGAAACCACATCCTAAACAGGAAACAAGGGATGAGCCTCTTCACCTGTTCAATAGACGTGGGTGGAGTGTGAACGGGGCGATAGTTTAGTCTATCTACTCCAATCTACTTCAACAATCATGTTACATAGTTTCCTTAAACCTCTAGCCAGGTCTTGGTATTTTTTATCTTTTCAGTTTCTTGTATTGTATAGAATAACAAAATCAATAATTTGACAATTGTGGTTTTCCTTATCTATAACAATATATTTGCATCATTATACTTCAATGACATGATCTGTCTGTACAGAAAAATCCTATATCTTGTGACTGTAATTTTATACCACTGCTACTGGCTGGCATACATATGAGTTCTTTTCAACATTGAAGGCACACTTCCTAATAAATTCTCTTCCTAATCCAATCCTGTCATCACGTACTCTTTCTATAGCAACTTGGGGTCTTCATATATATATGGCTAACTAGATGATCAGTTTGTTCAGATATCAGTTTGTAGATCAAATTTCACTGACATATTTCTGTAAAGAAAAGAGGGTTTTTGTCAAGTCAAAAAGGTATTGCTGATAATTTTAATTACTATAAAAATCTTTTTTTATACTTTCATAGTGCTTTGACACCAGATTGGAGATAAATATTTACCCAAGCTGTGACCCTAACAGGTGTAACTACCCACCTTTTATCTGTCTTGACCTTCATTGATTATTATTGTTAATTTATTCTCTTTTTCTGCATGGCTTTTTTCTTCCAACCTGAGATCTTATGGTATCGATGTTCTCTCCAAGATAGCACCTTTTGGTAGTGTCAAACAACACGGAATTCTGAAGTGATGGAATGCTGGGCTCTATTCTGATTTTCTTAATGTAGCTCTTTATGTTCAGCGGTACCCCCAATGCTCTCAGTGATACTGGGGCTTTGGGGTACCATGCTGGGACAATAGTGACCGACCTGAATGTCTCACATTCTGGCAACCTCAATCTGAAGATCCATGTGATTTATTACAGTTATTATTTTAAATAGTCTACCTAGTTGAATGAGGGACATCTTATTGAAGGATCAGTTATATTTGTACACTCACTGTATTTTGATCTTTACTGAAATAACATCTGGAGAATATTCCGAATGTTTTTATTTATTTATTTATTTTTTTAACTATAAATAGCGAACATTTTATTTTTATTTTTCAGAGCTGCTAGATTTTCTGAAACAGATTGAAAATAATGAGTATGATGAAAACACAGCTGATGAAAAACTGCTGAATCTGATTTCATTAAACAGAAATGATGTTGTGTTCCTTCAGTGCTTGTTTACATCTGATGGGTGCTCACTACTTGAAATGTGTTCACAATTGCATTTCCCACTTTGCCAGGAATACCTGCTTAAGAATGCACTGTACGATCCACACAAACTTGCAGATCAGGTAATGAACATTCCAACGCTTTTAATTCCTATTATACATTGGTTTATTTTCATAGTGCTTAACAATAAAGCATTATGAAAATCCGTTATCAAGTATAAAAATAATCATAAAATTAAAAATCCAGCATCAATTATAAAAATCAAAATCGGGCATTATAAATATCTTGTATCAATTATAGCAATAAAAATTGTGTATTAACAAATCTTGAATTTTAAGTTTTTAAAGAAAACAACAAACCTATATCATTGGTTTCTACCTATAACACGATAACATCCCATTTTGGGGATGGTGAACATTAATGGGTCAAATAAAATCAAACTTTTATTCAAAATTGAATTTCAAATAGATAGAAAAAAAATTTTTTTAATGATCCTCACAAGCATGCATGCACGCACACACACGACATGAACACATGATCTACCTGACCAAGGACGACAAACAACACAGAATTCAAAATATCAAAACATTCTCTTCCATAACTAACCTCCTCCTCCTCCTCCTTCTTCATGTGACCTGTTCCTTCCACTTGTCTGTCTCTTGTCGCACTCAAAATTCTTCCTCTTGGTATTTCTGCCATCAATTTGCTCAGGCCTATCAAGTAGGTCTCATGCTGCTTTCCCCTCTATCTGGCCTGTGAGTATTAAATTTTCCAGGCTCACATTTCTGCTGCCTCAAGCCTCTCCTCCATCCTTGAGATCGTCCAACATTCACTGTCATAGAGAAGAATTGATATAACATAGCAATCCAGCACTCTTTTCTTTGTTTCCAATGAGATTTTTCTGTCTTCCTAATAATTTCTAATGAAGCTAAAATAAAAGCAAAATGTAATAAATTTATAAACTTTTACCTAGTTATTTCTTATTTTATAAGTGAATAATTAATGTAAGTCACTGTATCAAACATTTTTACAGTATAAGAGTGAGCTATAGATTCATCAATCTGGTCAGAATTTTGGCAGTTTGTCTTCTTGATGATTCATTATTTTGACCAGAATTATTACGTCTATTTCATCAGTTTTCAGAGCAACTATCAGATTTGCTTCACTTGGGCATCTTTAGTATTTATTCTTCATTTACATTTACAAGAATATTCAAATTCATTTCAATTTGCAATCATTTATCTCCTATAAATCCGGATTTGGTTGGGCATCTATTTGTGATGTATATTTCTAATAGAGTACTTTAAATATGCAGTAAGTTGATAAGCTGTTGAACATCAATCAGTCAATCTGGTGCTTGGAATTCATCTGTATATACTCTTTTTCTTTTAGTATGTCCAATATCACTTTTTTTTTTTTTTTCAAACTATTTCTTTGAGACATTTAGACTTGTATACCATCTAGTCCTGCACAGCATATATATCAATTCTGTCCCAGGCCTACCAAAAACATAGTAGTATTGGCAATGCCAAGCTGGGAGATAACCAAAACTCTATGGAGATTTTGTTGTTTTTGCTGAGATTTCAAGTGTGGAATCTTTGCAACCATGGTAACTTCTTTGTTAAAAACTAATTTCATAGTAAATTTTGTCAATAACTAACAATGAGTTGAAAGAAAACAAGTTGAATAATTTAAATGTGCATAAGAAGTAAAGAATCATTAATCTTTCTATGTAGTTTGGTTGACAATCTTTCAGCAAAAAATTACTCTACTAGACTTTTGGCGAGCATAAACAACAGAAAACCCTTCCCTTTTAAAAAAAAGTTTTCTAGTCATTTTTTTTTTTTTTGACTTGAGAGACCTAAGACTTGGTCATATAGGAGGACAGATATCATATAACAGTTCAGTACTCTTTTTGTCTTTGTTTCAAACAAAACTTTCTGTCTCTTAATACATTGCTTAGCTTTTGGAATGCATCTTTGATCATCCCAATATGTCATCGAATCTCATTGTCACACTTTTCATTCTCTGTTAGATATTTAAATTCCTGTATCTGCTTGAATTTAGCATCCCTGACTTGTAATTGGCATTTTGGCTTATCCTTTTGCTGATAACCATGTATTCTGTATTCTTGTAGTTTGTGCTTAGTCCTTTCTTCTCACTTTCCTTTGCTACCTTCTTTAGGTGGTTTTGTAGTTTCCTTTCCATGTCTGTTATCAGCACTGTGTCATCTGCGTATATTATATTGTTAAAATTATGCTTGCTGATATTAATCATAGTGGAATTTCTGACTTTCTCAGAATTGCCTCACTGTATAGGTTGCATAAATCTGGTTAGAAGACACATCCTTATATTTGTATGGCAGCAAATACTGGACCATCTCCTCAAAGATGGAAGAGGTAACAGAAATGTGGTTCTACAGAAAGATGCTGAGGATACCATGGGCTGAACATGTGAGCAACAATAAGATTTGGAGAGAATGGAAACAGAAAAGCAATTTATACTTAAGATCAAGAAGTAGCATTTGAAATTTATGGGGCTCATAATTAGGAAGATAAGCTTGGAAAATCTGATACTCACATTACAGATTGATGAAAAGAGGGACTGGTGAAAGCAGCATGTGAAATACTTGAACTTGAGCAAACAGATGGCTGAAGAGTTTAGGAGAAATAACTAAAAAAAAAAAAAAAAAGAAAAGCCCAAAATGATTAAGAACTACAAATGGCATGAAAATGTGTAGGGCCATAATCACCTACGTTTTGAAGAAAAATAGCCCATAAAAGATGACAACTTCTTGTTATTGAATTCATTGGTAGCAGGAAGAGGGTGGATTGAAACTAGTCATTTGTTCTGTCTCTCATATATACTGTCCTTGCTTTTTGCTGACAAGTTTATAAAAAAAGTTTGAGCATTTTTCTCATTGATAATTTTTTTGCCTATTCTTCGGTAAGATATTATGACCTTTCTTTGTGGGGGGGATTCAGTCTGTCTAACTGCCTAATATTGAATTTGGTAATGATATAAACATGTGATAAGCTTTAAGAGTTTATCACATGCAAGTACTCAGTTTGAAGACTCCTTTTTCATGACTTTCAAATGTAACAATAACACACTCATTTATAGGGAGTAGGTCTCAAAGGTTGAATTCAGAGGCCATTTCACACTATTTTGTGCATTTAGTTCAGAAATGTTAGGTAAATCTGAAGAATAAACTGTAAGAAACAATGTGAGGAAATTTTCATGTGACTCTTTTTTTCACGTCATGTACTGGGTATTTCTCTGCTCAGTTCACATCAATTCAGATCCTTTTTGTCTGGGGTTTTCATCATATATCCTGGGTATTTCTCTGCTCAGTTCACATCAATTCAGATCCTTTTTGTCTGGGGTTTTCATCATATATCCTGGGTATTTCTCTGCTCAGTTCACATCAATTCAGATCCTTTTTGTCTGGGTTTTTCATCATATATCCTGGGTATTTCTCTGCTCAGTTCACATCAATTCAGATCCTTTTTGTCTGGGGTTTTCATCATATATCCTGGGTATTTCTCTGCTCAGTTCACATCAATTCAGATCCTTTTTGTCTGGGTTTTTCATCATATATCCTGGGTATTTCTCTGCTCAGTTCACATCAATTCAGATCCTTTTTGTCTGGGTTTTTCATCATATATCCTGGGTATTTCTCTGCTCAGTTCACATCAATTCAGATCCTTTTTGTCTGGGGTTTTCATCATATATCCTGGGTATTTCTCTGCTCAGTTCACATCAATTCAGATCCTTTTTGTCTGGGTTTTTCATCATATATCCTGGGTATTTCTCTGCTCAGTTCACATCAATTCAGATCCTTTTTGTCTGGGGTTTTCATCATATATCCTGGGTATTTCTCTGCTCAGTTCACATCAATTCAGATCCTTTTTGTCTGGGGTTTTCATCATATATCCTGGGTATTTCTCTGCTCAGTTCACATCAATTCAGATCCTTTTTGTCTGGGGTTTTCATCATATATCCTGGGTATTTCTCTGCTCAGTTCACATCAATTCAGATCCTTTTTGTCTGGGTTTTTCATCATATATCCTGGGTATTTCTCTGCTCAGTTCACATCAATTCAGATCCTTTTTGTCTGGGGTTTTCATCATATATCCTGGGTATTTCTCTGCTCAGTTCACATCAATTCAGATCCTTTTTGTCTGGGTTTTTCATCATATATCCTGGGTATTTCTCTGCTCAGTTCACATCAATTCAGATCCTTTTTGTCTGGGGTTTTCATCATATATCCTGGGTATTTCTCTGCTCAGTTCACATCAATTCAGATCCTTTTTGTCTGGGGTTTTCATCATATATCCTGGGTATTTCTCTGCTCAGTTCACATCAATTCAGATCCTTTTTGTCTGGGGTTTTCATCATATATCCTGGGTATTTCTCTGCTCAGTTCACATCAATTCAGATCCTTTTTGTCTGGGTTTTTCATCATATATCCTGGGTATTTCTCTGCTCAGTTCACATCAATTCAGATCCTTTTTGTCTGGGTTTTTCATCATATATCCTCGGTATTTCTCTGCTCACTTATCATTTTAGAACATTTCCAGGTAGTCAAAATTAATGATGGAATTTTTAGTTCTTACACCTAAGTTAGTGCAACTTAGAATTTTTCTCAATTAGGCTCCATCATTTAGAACCACTTAACATCATGCAAAAAATCTGAGAATACCAATTAGCCAATTTCAGAGAATTTTTGTTGCAGTAAACAAATTGACTGAAGAGCAAACAACCAGAACATTAAGAACTAGCTGTACTCAGCTATGCTGTGGCTCAGTTTAGTTAAATGGAAAAAAAGAAAAGAGAAAGTGCACATTTAATTTCCCAGTACTTGTGGGTACACAATATTTTTAGTTGTTCCATTGTCTATGCAGATATAGATTGTCTGGTTTGCAGAGAGTCATGTTTGACGTTGATCTGCTGTTTCTCATTGACGTCTTTCAGCCACTCTCAGCCTGCCACATTCATTCTGTTAAGAATGAAGCAGATGAGAAGCTGCAGAGCACGATTGCCATGCTCGCAATCGTGCATCCTCAAGTCTGGCTGCATGTCGCTCTGCTGCTTTCTTGGCATGTATCTGAACCATTTTTTGCCTTCTTCGCTCGTTCGCTGATGCCTGTTCTTCCTCACTTTGATTTGCAATTACTCATTGCACTTCTTCCGGTTTGCAAGTACGACGACCTAAGTTTGACCTTCTGCGAGGCATTATTGTCATGAATTGAAGCAGATCTTTTGCACTGAGATTAGGAATCTGAAAAGAAAAATTGGCCAAAATCACCATTTTAAAATTTTAAGTCCCTCTCTCTTCATTTTTGTCTATATAGGAAGGACAAAAGGAAGTTTGTATTTTTTCGCTTATTTTGAAAAAGTATTTCTGAAAAAAGTCAAAACAACAGAAAAGGAGACTTAACCCTTGATCTTTAACAAAAGCAAAAAAATGGGGGATTGATTTTACTATGAATGTGTATGACGAAGTGAGCAGCCCCAGAAAAATGTTAAATTGATAAATTTTTTTGATTTTTTACATGAAAGTTTAGTGTTTTATCAATAATAATCCATTGAAAAAAAATGAAGTTTTTAGAGTCTGTTGTTTAGGTCTGACAAATAAAAATAAAAAATGGCTTAGGTTTAAAAAAAAAATAAATTTATTTACTAAACCAACAGAATAAATGGGATATTGATAATAATTTGTCGAAAAAAAATGAACAGAAAGTTTTTTTTAATGAGAAAGGATTTCTGTTGTTTACGCCCACCAAAATAGAAATAATAATAAAAAAAATGGCTTAGGTTTAAAAAAAAAAAAAAAAGGAATTTATTTACTAAACCAATGAAATAAATGGGATATTGATAATAATTTGTTGAAAGAGAATGAATAGGAAATTTTTTTTTTAAAAGGCAAACGATTTTTGCTGTTTACCCCTACCAAAATAGAAATAATAATAAAACAGCTTAAATGTGGAGTTTTAAAAAAGGCTTAGGTTTTAAAAAAAGTTATTTACTAAACCAATGAAATAAATGGGATATTGATAATAATTTGTTGAAAGAGAATGAATAGGAAATTTTTTTTTTAAAAGGCAAACGATTTTTGCTGTTTACCCCTACCAAAATAGAAATAATAATAAAACGGCTTAAATGTGGAGTTTTAAAAAAGGCTTAGGTTTTAAAAAAAGTTATTTACTAAACCAATGAAATAAATGGGATGTTGATAATAATTTGTTGAAAGAAAATGAATAGAAAATTTTTCTTTTTTTTAAAAGGGTAGGGATTTCTGCTGTTTATCACTGCCAAAATAGAAATAATAATAAAAAAAAGGCCAAGTTTACCTTAAATGTGGAATTTTAAAAAAGGTTTAAAAAAAGAAATTTATTTACTAAACCGAAAGAAATAAATGATATGTCGACAATAATTCATATAAGAAAATGACTAGGACTTTTTTTAAATGAGATGTCGATAATAATTTGTTGAAAGAAAATGAATAGGGATTTTTTAAAAATGGGGTGTTGATAATAATTTGAAAGAAAATGAATAGGAAATTTTTTTAAATGCGGTGTTGATAATCATTGAAAGGAAACGAATAGGAAATATTTTTTTTTAATGGGATGTCAATAATAATTCATTGAAAGAAAATAGAAAACTTTATTTTTTTAAAAAAGGGAAGGGATTTCTGCTGTTTACGTTTACCAAAATAGAAATAATAATAATTAAAAGGGCTTAGGTATAAAAAAAAAACAAACTTATTTACTAAATCAATGAGATGTCAATAATTCGTTGAAAGTAAATGAATAGGAAAGTTTTTTTTTTTTTTCATGGGATGTCGATAAATAATTCGTTGAAAAAAAATGAATAGGATATTTTTTTTAAGGGAAGGGATTTCTGCTGTTTACCCCCTGCCAAAATAGAAATAATAAAAAAGGCTTTGTTTATCTTAAATTTGAAGTTTTTCTATGTTTTCTATGAAATAACAAAGTTGTCTGTAAAGGCGTCCATATTGAAAATGAAAGTTTCTTGGTTCAGCTCTAACCGACTTTGCAAAATATATATTTTTTTAATATTGTAATATTTATTAATATAAGGTATATAAAAACGTGCTTGTATTCGATTAAAGTGCTACAGTAAAATTTTAAAACAATTGGTGCAGTCGTTTTCTAGATAAGCGGATAGTAACAAACAAACAAGTACATTTTTATTTATATAGGTTATTGGCAAGTTATGCTCTAGAAACTATTTTGGCTTGTGATATGCCAATTTAAAATGTATTTTAAAAACTATTTTTGTTCTTTGTTATTTACAGGTAAGTATGATCTAAGTATGATCTAAAAGTTTAGTTGACTAAATTTGGTATTCTTGACATACCCATATTGAAAACAAAAGAACTGCTTCATTAGCATATGTGAACCAAATAAAATGTAATATTTATCAAAATTAAGCATAAAGGTAGTATTTGAAGCTGGTTGTATTTGGGCAGCAGTTTTTTTATACATACAATGAAAATTCTTAAGGAATTTTTAAAATTATTTTTCTGTTTTGGATAATTTTTCTGGTTTCTACTACATATTTAAGTATAAATTGTCTAATGTCTGTCTACTTTTGGCTTTCACAAGCAGTTACGAAAGAGGTTTTGCTTTTTGTGCTCATGCATTAAGTTTCTGTCATATATTTCTATGTAAGTTGAAGTTTTCCAAATAGTGCCAGAGAATCCTGAAAATCTAGACCAAGGCGTCTGTGCTTTTTGGACTTCTACTGAAATGTTAAATGTAATAATTGTTACTGTTTTTCTTTATGCTGGCCGAAAATTTTGATAGTTGAATTAAAGAAACATCTAGAATATGATAACTTAATGGTTATTTGTATTAGCTTATTGTATTTAACAATACCTTTAAGTAAGACAATTCCAAAAAATCACAAAATAATGAGGATACTTGATGGGGGGAAAAAAATGTCCTAAACATAATAAAAACAAAATTTTATCAATCTTTGTGTTATTATTAAGAGAAAAGATCAAAAGATTTTGATATAAAATTATTTTTCTTTATCCTTTTTAGAACCACTTAATTTTTTTTTTTTTTTTTTTTCATCAACACTGGATCATAAATTTGTATGGGAAATTTAAGAGCTTTTTGTGGTGAAAAATATATTGATTTTGAAATTCTTGCAAAAATCAGATAATTGTTGGATTTTAATGAAACTTTTGGGACTTATTTACAAATTAATCAAATTACTTTTTAATGTTTTATTTTTTGGTAAAAATCTTTCATTTTGCTTTATATTTGTTATAAGGATAACAAATATAGACATTAGTCTTTGATGAAATTTTTTTTATCAAACAGAAGTAGCAATTACAAAAATCTTCCCTGAATTGTAAAATAAAAAATGCAATAAAATTAAAACATTTTTAATTAGAAAAGCTTAATTGCTTTCATAGATGAAATATGTTAAGGGCAATATTGTCTTAATTTTTTCTTTTGATGAATAATGCATTTTTACAAGAATTAATATCACTTTTTAAATTTTAATTATAATAATTTATAAACTTTTAAATCTTTCAAATTCTGTATTTGTAGCAGTCAACTAGTAATGTTAAAACTGTAGTTACTAATTGTTGACAATGCTAACTCTTGGCTAACAAATTTCTGAAGATATTAGACTCCCACTCCTCAGCTTAATGGATGTATTCTAAGCAGTAGCAATCAAAACAACTCAAAACTTCTAAACTAAAACAAATAAAAAAGCAAATAAACCATAAATGTGAGTATAAGTATGCATAAAATAATGCAATGGAACTATCATATAGTGAAGGCAAACATTATGGAGCTGCTTCTGCTGATAACAGTCATGACTCCAGTAGTTATCTGCCTTCAGGAAACCTTCCTTAAGAGGGATGACAAAATAAATATTAGAGTACCATCAATACAATTTTATGAAAGACACTGGTCTTCAAGCATCAGGTGGTGCATCAGGAATGATGTTACACAGTTGAATCTGGCAACAAATTTACAGCTGATAGCTGCAAAAGTGACGCTACACAGACCAATTAACATCTGCTTGGTGTACATGTCACTGAATGAAGAAATAAATGAATCCAAATTGCAGGAAATTATAAGGCAACTTTTTACTCTCTCTAGAGGATTTTAACTGTCACAGTACCATATAGAGTTGTAAAGATACAAACCAGAAAGGAAAGAATATGGAATTGATTATAAATAATGATTTGTGTATCTATAATGATAAATCTCTAACTTACATGTGTCCATTCACTGGCAGTTACTCTGCAATCGATTTGTCTTTGTGTGCTCCATCTATGTTTATGGACTTTTTCGGGATGGTACTGAAGGACACATGTGGTAGCGATCATTTTCCAATTTGTCTGCAAAATTTGGAGCAAAGTGGTGCAAATATCCACTGTTGGAAGTTGAGTGAAGCATACTGTAAGAAATTTCAAAAGCTCTAAAAAACTAAAAGGGTTATGCATCAAGGACCTAAGTTTGTAGACATCCTGGTCTCTATAGAAAAGAAATGTATCCCTAAGTGTAAAATTAAAAAAGAAAACGTAACAGACTGCAAAAAAGCTATTATACACATTGATCAAAAACCAGGTGTGGGCGACAAAGCGAACCTCGCTGCCGAGCTTGAAAAGAACCTCCAATCCGTAGTGGCCTGGGGTAGGAAATGGCTAGTAAATTTCAATGCTTCTAAAACGAAGCTGTTATCAACTAACCACCATCAACAATCGCATCTACCTTCCATTAGCATGGGACAGGCTTGCTTCCCAGAGAGTAAAATACTACACCTCCTTGGCCTTACACTTTCGGTGGACCTCAAATGGAATGACTATATCGAATCCATTGCCAAATCTGCCGCTATGAAAGTTGGCTCTCTCTGCAGGGCCCAGAAGTTTTTCCCACCTGAATCTATTCTGCACATATACAAATCTACCATCTGCCCGTGTATTGAATATTGCTGCCATATCTGGTCGGGTGCCCCTGCTGCTCTCCTTGGGCTTCTTGACAAAATACAAAGGAGGATCTGTAACGTGGTTGATACTGACTTGGCAGACCGGCTGCAACCACTCTCTCACCGGCATGATGTGGCTTCCCTGTGCCTCTTCTACAAGTACTTTCATGGCTTCTGCTCCAATGAACTTAGAGCACTGGTGCTGCCTAAGCACGAATTGACACGAGATACTAGATTAGCAACTAGGTCCCACCCTTTTACAGTTAAACAGATAAAATGTAACCGTAAATTCTACTCCAACAGCTTCTTTTCTCGCACTTCCCGCCTGTGGAACTCCCTTCCACAAGTCTGCTTTCCCGACAGCTACAATCTCCAGGTATTTAAATGTAGGGTCAATAGGCACCTCCTATCACATTAACTCCCAATTATTCTCAGAACACTCTCATCTACTCAACCCTCATTCTCGGTATCCTTACTCGCCTATCATCCACCCTCTGACATTTCCTATATTTAACCATTCTCGGTATCCCTACCCACCTATCACCCACCCTCTGACATTTCCTACATTTAATCGTCCTTTCTCCACTCTATGTAGCCCCCTGCGCAGTAGTGGCAGTGACATGCCTTGCTCGGGGTGAAATGCTTATAAAAAAAGGGGGGAGCATTAAGAGATTTTAACAAACAGGAATGTTGAAAAAAAACTCAGCAAACTTAGTTCAGCGACGAAAACAAAATCTTTTTGGGATATGATAAAGAAGATAACTGGTAAATTTCATACTAATGCAATAAAATACCTTTCCATAAATAATAATACAATAATCACTAAAAAGGATATCACCAATGAATTAGCAATAACCATCTCTAAAGCCAAAAATGGCAGTCCACAAGTAAAATTCAAACTGTTGCTAAAGGTATTTAATATGGAAAAGTCCACTTCTCATATTTGAGGTGATAATCTTTTATCATCCCTATTCTGAAACCTGGAAAAGATGACTCAAACCTGGAAATTACAGACCGATAACGTTAACCAGTTGTCTGTGTAAAACCATGAAAAGAATGGTCAACAACAGAGTGACTTAGTATTTTGAAAGGAATAAGCTAATCAGTGATATACCAATGTGCATTCAGGAAAAAAAAGTACCATGGTTCAGCTTATATACAAAAGCCAGTTACACCCCTCCACATTGATGGCATATTAAACTGGTATTGCACTATTATGTAAAAAAATTAAATTGTGCACAACTAATCCAGCTTATATAACTACATTTCACCCAAATTATTGTGATAATTTCTATCATGTAGAAAATATCATACAACCATATGGACTGAGGATGAAACCCATTGCTGAAGAATTAGGTACTTCACTATCAAATATTCAAGAAAAAACAGTATTCAGTATTTCACCTTGAATGATTAAACATCCTAAAGTCATGAAAAAACCTACCCTCTCACATTTCTGGACACATTCCAGAAAATACTGGAAAACTTTCACAATTATAAAAAAAATATATATAGACTAGTCAAAAAGTGGGGACAAAATAGGATATGCAGCAATAAGCAAAATATTTCTCAAAAAAAAAAAAAACTATTCTAAAAGGGAAGTTCACTATTTACTGCAGAGGTTTAGGCCACTGAATTGGCTCTAAACATCATCACTGAGAGCAAACTAAAGAAATTCCTAATTTTTTCATACCCACTCTCTATCCTATCAGCTTCAGAGGGGAACAAATTCAACACTCCAATGATCATTAAAAGTGAGTCAAAAAAGCTTGCTGGATTTTGGGCAAGAATATTTCTAACAGATGTCACTGAGTAGAATAAGTAAGACTTAATATTATAACCACTAGAAATGAGTTATAGAAGTGGTGACAAGGAATTGAACTCGTACAAATTATAACGAGTAAAAAATAAACTTTTTACTTCAGCATATATAACAGTGATGAGAATATTTAACCACATGGGTTTAATTTATTTTCTCTTTGGTGTGTGTATAAAAAAAACCTCAGATATTTTTCAAATATGGAATAAATATTAGCTCAGGTGGTAAAAATTCAACAGCAGTTGTTGAAACTCCAGAAACACAATAAAAGTTAAGATAATTTAGAAGAAAGCGAAAAATTCTTTCACTCCTGATGTCAAGGCAAATGCCATCTAATTCATATATCTGAATTCATATACAATTCAAATGATGGAATCGTGTTTTCTGCTTATTTTAGAATATACAAACAAATTTTCAGAGAATGCTGCAACTGAGAAAACCAGAAAAACAAAACTTGTTTGAAAGTTAGCATTGGTAGAACTTGAAAAATACTACAAAAAAAAAATAAATAAATAAATAAACGGGATAAATTTGTTTAGAAAAAGCAGGAGTAAACATTCTGACTAAAGGTTTTAGTGAGAAGACTTCGATTTTAAATACTCAAAAGCAAGATCTTTTTCAAATATGGAAGAAATATTAGCTCAGGTTATAAAAAATATAACAGCAACCACAGCAGTTATTGAAACTTCAGAAAAACAACAAAGTTAATTAAAACAATTCAGAAGAAAGTGAAAAATTTTTTCACTTCCAATGCAGAGGTAAATACTATCTCTGAATTCATATACAATTCAGATGACGGGATTACGTTTTCTGTTTATTTTAGAATATACAAGCAAATTTTCAGAGAAGAATGCTGTGATTGAGAAGACAAGAAAAAAATAAAACTTTTGTTTGAAAATTAGCACTGGTAGAATACTAATAAAAAAAAACAGGATAAATTTGTTTAGAAGAAACTACATTAGTATATCATAATTACTTAATTCTAATTCTAGCCTGAACAATTCAGCCCCTTTAACTGATGAGGTAGTACAAATCAAATTAAAAAAAAAAAACTTAAAATCCAACCTGCTGTTAAAAATTGTCTACCCATTAAAATAATGTATAATCCCAGTATGTAACTACTTCTTCTATGTGCCCTGTCCCTTCAGGACGTAGGCAATCATGGCTTTCCATGTCTTCCTATCCCTGCTGGCTCTTAGCACGCTTTCTCCTCTCACACAATGCAACCCTCGTTTTGTCATCCTCCTGATCAGGTCCTTCAAATATGTTATCTGCTGCTTTCCCCTGTCTCTTTTTCCCTTTACCTGGCCTGTTAGTATCAGGTTCTCCAAGCCTTCCTTCCTCATTGCATATCCCAGGAACGTTGTCTCTTCCTGATGCTCAGTATTAATTTCCTTTTTGTTTCCATCCTTTCCAAAACCTTGTCATTGCTCACATGCATGATATTTGCAGCATCCTTCTGTAGAACCACATTTCAGTTGCTTCCAGTTATCCTTCATCTTTGATGATATTGTCCAGCATTCACTGTCATATTGAAGAACTGACAACATATAGCAATCCAGTACTCCCTTCCTTGTTTCTTAATACTTTACTCAACTTCTGGAATGCTTCCTTCGCCATGCCAATTTGCCTTCGGATCTCTGTGTTGTACTTTCTGTCTTCTGTCATAACACTTTCCAGGTATTTAAATTTTTGTACCTGCTTGATTCTAGTATCCCCAACCTGTATTTGGCATATTGGGCTGCCCTTTTTACTGATGACCATGCATTCAGTTTTCTTGCAGTTTATTTGTAGTCCTTTCTTATCACTCTCTTCAGCTACCTTCTGTAGGAGGTCTTGTAGTTTCCTTTCTGTGTCTGCTATCAGCACTGTATCATCTGCGTACCTTAGGTTGTTTAAATTGTGGCATCCGATGACAAATCCAAGCATAACTTCTAGGGTCCTCAAAATATTCTTGCTGTACAAGTTGAACAGATCCAGTGAAAAGACACATCTTTGTCTTATACCCCTTTCTATCTTTGTATATCTGCTGAATTTGTTACCTGCCTGTATGCAAGCGGTTTGCTGCCAATAAAGATTCCTGATTACTCTTAAGTCTTTCCCAAATATGTTAAGGCTGTTGAGCATCTCCATCAATTCTTTGTGACGTATTTTGTCAAATGCCTTCACATAATCAATAAAGCACAGGTATAAGTCCTTCTTCATTTCTATTGCCCTTTCAGAGAGCATCTTAATCATAAATATGGCATTCCTTGTTCCAGTGTCTTTGACGAAACTGCACTCATGCCTTGACATTAGGCTACTCTGTTCTCTTCTGTGACCTAAATTTTCAATTTCATTGTTCAATTTAATTCTCATTTTTGATTGAACAATATTGACACACCTACAAGCATATTGTTTAACTTCCTCCAGCTACCACTCTTTAATATTCTAAGTAACCATGAATTCATCTTATATTTTCTAAATAAATCATTTTCACCATTTATTTTAAAATATCCCAAAAGAACAGTATTGTTCTGAAACATTGAAAATGTTTGTGTAGTGATATAATGCTTTTATAAACTATTGTAATAACAAAATTACAATATTAAGCTCTACTTTGTATTGAGCACTCTTTATGAAAATAAATGCTTGAACAATGAGTTTTAATCAATCTGTTCTTTCACTTATATATACTTTTGTGAAAACTTAGTTCACATAAAAGTACAAAATGGAGAAATTTAAAATAGTTTTACTGGAAATATTAAAAAACAATGGGAACAGTAAAAGCATTACAAAGACTTGAAAAATTCAAAGAAATGTTTATAGAACAACAATGTAAAATGTTAATGAGTAACATGTATGAAGATTCAGGTGATTTTTCACAGGACACTATTGTAAATGTGATATTTAAATATCTGCCAGAAGAGGTAACATTTTCATTGTATTTCCGTAGATGTGAAAACCTTTACAAAATGTGCAAATTGGTCTGACTACAAAAAGGTCAGACTTGTATTAAGAAAACTAAGTGCTATTGAACACACAAAATTGAGCATGTGGAGAACTACATTTTTATAATGACTATCCATACAAAAATAAAGAATGTTTTTATTGCAAAAGAGAAGAACCATAAGAAAATTCACTGTAAGACAAGAATAAAAAAAAATGAGTGAATAATTATGTTAAAGTTACTAACACAGATGAATCTGCCGATTACGATATAAGAAAATTTGTGCAGGTAAAAATCCACAACAAAAATATTAAATTATGATTGGATAACGGATCCAACTTAAGTATAATAATACATGTATATACATTGAAGAAAATTGGAAAACCAATGTTAATGGTTACCAAGAAAATCACTCATAGGACAGAAAATAAAATTCGAAGGAGAATTTATAACAAATGTGACATTGTACAAAAAAAAAATGTAGATACTAAGACTGTTTGTAATGAAAAATACAAATAACCTTTTTTGCTATGTATTGTATGGAGCCGTTTAAATTATGAAAGAGTTTGATCATTTTGTTTTACCAAAAAGTTAAGTTTTACCAATAAAGCAGAAAGTTGTTTTTTATAATCATATCACCTCAAGCAAGGCATTTTACTGCCACTGTTTTGCAGAGAGGATGCAAGTTAGTGAGATAGGAGATAACTATTGACTTTACATTTAAATTCTTTGAGATTGTAGCTGTCGTGAAAGCAAGTAAATAGAAGAGTTCCACAGGCGAGAAGAAAAGAAGCTGATAGAGTAGAATTTGGGTTTACAATTTATTGGTTTCACAGTAAAAGGATGGGACCTAGTTGCTAATCTTGTGGCTTGAGTAAATTTATATATAGGAGGCACCAGTGAGCTAAGTTCATCGGAGCAGAAGCCATGAAAGTATTTGTAGAAGAGACACAAGGAAGCCACATTTCACCAGTGAGAAACTGACTGTATCTGAGCTGCCTAGTTGGGATCTATTACATTACACATTCTCCGTTGGATTTTGTCAGGGACACCTAGGTGGATAGCCGAGGCACCCGACCAGATATGGCAGCAGTATTTAATGCACAGTCGGATGGTAGATTTATATATGTGCAGGATTGTTTCAAGTTTAAAGAAAGAATTGAAAATTAAATTCCCAGAGGTATTTTCTGGTGGTTTAGGCAGGTGTAATAAATTGAAAGCTAAATTCGAGCTGAAGGAAAACTTCCAACCAGTTTTTAAAAAGAAAAGGAATATACCTTTTGCATCAATTAAAACAGATCAATGATGAATTTGTTAAAACAGATCAATGATGAATTTGACAGACTCAAAAAATGGGTGTTTTATCTAAAGCTGACTAGTGATTAGGCTTTACTAATGGTATACATTTAAAAAAAAAAAAAAAAGTTTGAAGAGCTGCATGTCTGCATGGATTTCTCCACGGGCATAAATAAAGCCCTCAAAAGTCATTACTTTCTTCCAGGGTTGGAAGAGGTTTTTGTGCAACTTAGCAGGGATTAGATATTTTTGAAAATCAAAGAATATATTTAGTCAAAAAACCAGAAATGGGGCACAAAAGGCACTGGGATCAAAATAGGCATATGGCTGGAGAGAACAATACTCCAGTGGATGTTGAGCCTATAGAAGTTCTTTTCGACATATTTGATGTGCTTCTTCCTCGAAAAACTCTTGAGACAAAAATCTGAAAAAGACAAAGTAAGAAGAAAAGAAGGGATACAGAGTAACTCAATATCAATCCTAAAATAAAAAGATATTAAATCTGTGCAGAGTAATTTTAAAAAGGGAGTGTTATATACATGCTTATGAACATTAATAATTATGTCCTAATACTCATAAATACATTGAACACTATTGTGAGGGGGAGATTTGGCTGTCTAGCACTTCACCGCTAGCAAGTTATCTACTTCACACAGCTGGCAAGTGTTGTATTTTGTTATTATTATAAAGATTACTATTTAATGTTCCAACCTCTATTTTGGTTATTTCTCATTCCGTAACCTTTTTAGGTTACAAAAGTATTAGTGTTCCTTAAGTTAAGGTTGTTATAAATAGTAAATCGGATGTTTGAATATTTTTATTTATTAAATGTATAATTTATTTAGGTCAATACTGAAACCTAAAAAAGGAAATAGGATCTCAAAATCATGGGAAGGAAAAAAAAAATTATATTTCAGTGTCCGATATTATTAATCCTGTGTTGTAGGGGGGCATCACTAGTGTGTTTACATTGGTGACAAAGCATTTGAATGGGTGTGTGTGTATGTATATATATAATTTTTTTTTTTTTTAAGAATAAAAAAAAAACTTTTTTAAAATTAAAAAGTTATAACTAAAAATTAGCATAAAATAATAGGAAAATATATATATGTATATTTAAAACATAATTAAAAAGGTGTAGCATGATTAATATGCACAGATGAATGCACACATACACATGCATGTATACATAAACACACACAATAGTATGAACAGACAGTTTTTACAATTTGAATTGCAATTAGGTATTGGCATTGCTAAAGTTGTTATAATTATAAATCAACTGTGCTAATAAACTGATTTAAGTAAAATAAAGTTTACTTAAATCAATACTTATTGAAACTTAAAAAAAAGGTCAGTCAGATAATATTAATCCTACTTTGTAGGGGACGTCATTAGTTTGTTTATATTGGGGACAAAGTGTTTGAATGGGTATTTCTTTTAAAGAATGAAAAATGAAAAGAAAAAGCTAATAATTAAAAAAATTAGCATGAAAGAATAGGAAATATGTATGTATATATGTATATTTAAAATGAATAATAATTAAACAAAAATATAATTTGGAAAGTGTAGCATGATAAATAAATACTGTTACGTGTTAAGTGTAACAAAAGAAGAAAAAAATGATTAACCAAAACTCAGATAAAAATCAAACAAATATTTAATTTTCAAAAAACACCAAATAAAATATTTACAAATATACAATTTTTGTTGCATTTAAAACAAGAAACACAGTTTACTACTGGCGAGTGTTACGAGGAGAGAAGGGGAAGATAAGGTGTCGAGTATCTTTACCCAGTTAAGTTGGTGAAGAAGTTAAGTGCTATACATTTTGGAAATCCTTAAATGAGTATAGAAAGAATAATTATTAGCTTGGTCAATGAAAGAGTCAAAAATATGTATTTACCCATATAGTTCCATGAAGTTCTCTTTCAGGTTTTAGTTGGTTGGACTTTTCTGAGAGATTATTTCAGCTGGATATAAATCCTTGAATCAAAGTCGGAGCTGATAAGGTCAGCCCATCCGGTTATCAACTGCCTACTCACTACCCAAAACCTATTTTTATAGGGGCTAACGCCTAATTTGCATATTTCTAGAACTTTTACAGTTCTCTCAATTTTACTGGAACATTCTGACATCTTCCAAACGTTCTATTTCTAATTTCCTTATTTTTACGACTACTTCATGAATTAAAACTTTAGTAATAACAAGTAGGACTCAATAGAATCCCTTACTACAACTTTTTTGACATTATTATTATTTTTATATATAAATGCATCCTCATAGCAATACGCACAGATATACATACACATGCATGTATGCATAAACACACAAACGTATAAACAGAAGTTTTACAATTTGAATTTTATTTAGGTATTGCCACTGCTAAAGTGAAAGTTGTTGTTGTAATTACAAATCAAATATGCTAATAAATTAAGTAAAGTAAAATTTAGGTTTATACTGAAAGTGGAAAAAGTTGATAAGGAACAAAAATCATAGGAAAGAAAAAAAAGGAACAGATAATATAAATATTACATGGAAGGAGACATCACAAGGTTTGTTTTTATATATATATATATATATATATATATATAACCTTTGCGATTTGAAAAAGAAATTCCTCGACCGCAGTCGAGAGCAAGGGAAATTTATTGCCCCAAAATCATTTTACTCAACCGACTCCATTTTCTTAATAGTTGACTCATGTAAACATAGCGTGAATCACTGATGGAATACAAAAAATGAAATTTTAATTAAAATTTCGAACATGTTAAAAACAATTTGAAAAAATAATAAAATTTGATCTTTCCTGTTAATAATAGCATAAACATTTTGATAAAACTTTTTAACATCATGATATGCTGTTTTTTGGCAATTGAGTGGAGGTACCTAAATTCATAGTTTCTTTTTTCTGATTGATTAAAACCTCCATCTCATAGATGATAAAAAATAACAAATCTAATTTTCTCAATGATTTTCTATAAAAAAATACTTACTTCTATAATTTGTTTTTTGGTGCGTGGTTGAAAGAAGCATGCACATTTTTTTCTTTCTTTCAATTGTTGGGTTTTACTTTTCGTAAGTGGGAAGGAAATATAGATTTTGAGTCAAAGATAATATTTTTCTAAATGAGTTTCTAAAATTCTGTGAGCACCTTTAATCTGGGCGACATTTTAGTTCCACTCTGGAAGCGCTACTTAAATGAATGTTTATACTAACCGGGGCGATAAAAGCGAAACAGGAGCTTGTTCGACGTAAATCAGGCACCATGCACAAGACCAAAGCGTTCAATAATGTCATTGTAGGTCATTCTAAGTAACTTGTGAATCTTCAATGGCATACTTTTGGGTTGTAAAAGGAATCAGATTTCCTTTTTCTATATTTGAAGGGGCACATTTTATTACAAGATTTTAATTGACTGTGGGTAAGTAAAGCAATAAACTTTAATTGCCCAATTAATTTTTTAATTGACTGAGTTGATCGGGCAAGTGAAATCTCAAAGGCTGTGTATGTGTGTGTATATATATATATATATATATATATATATAACATACATACTGATATACATACATGTCCATCATATATATTATTCTAGATATTAGTGTTGCTATAGTTTATGTCGTTAAAAATCAGGTGTGCTGAAATAGTTTATTAAAGTAAAGTTCTTGACAAAATCCAATGGAGAATCTGTAATGTGATTGATCCCAACTTGACAGCTCAGATACAGTCACTTTCTGACCAGCGCAATGTGGCTTCCCTGTGTCTCTTCTACAAATACTTTTATGGCTTCTTCTCAGATGAACTTAGCTCACTGGTACCCTCCATACATGAATTTTCTGGAGCCACAAGATTCGCAACTAGGTCCCACTCTTTTACTGTGAAACCAATAAATTGTAAATGCAAATTCTACTCTCGCACTTCCCGCCTGTGAAATTCACTTCTGCTTACTTGCTTTCCCGACAGCTACAATCTCAAAGAATTCAAATGTAAAGTCAATAGTCATCTCCTATCTCACTAACTTGCATCCCCTTTTTCTCTCTCTCATGCTCCTTTCTTTGCCCACTCTGCTCTCATCAATATTCTTATCCTTCTCCTACCCTCTTCCTGACACCCCCTGTAAACTGTCACTTTTTCTCATAACTTACCTTCTATGTAACCCTCTGCTCAACAGTGGCAGTAAAATTCCTTGCTTGGGGCAACACGATTATAAAAAAAAAAAATTAAAGTTAGGTTTATACTGAAACTTGAAAAAGGGGATAGAGAACAAAACTCGTGGAAAAAAAAAAAATATGATAAAAAAAAGAAATATATATATAATCTAGAGACTATAATTTGGGTTGGTATCCTCCAACTTGCCACAATAAAGTGACTTGATTTTTCTTTTGTCTTAATTCCAGTGTGATGTGTTGACCGAAGCCTGCAAAAAAGGCTACACAGATGTTGTCCGACTTCTGCTACTTAATAAAGTGGAGATGTCAAGACAGCCAATTTGTCTATCAAACTCTCCTTTTTATCTGGCCTCTTACTATGGATATGTCGACATTCTTCAGCTGATGGTGAATTCAAATCCTTGTAAGTGTTCATATGTTGATTGGGATGCAATAAATATTCCTTTTAATTGTTATTGTTGCAAAATATCTTAAGAATATCTGGAGCAAACAAGTCATAAGTAACTTGCCAACAATCAGACCTGTTTTATTATTTAATGATATTTTCATGATGAAATTTGGATATTTACATTGATATAAAGAAATGATTGAAAATTTTTAGGCTACTTGAGGAAAGAGGGCTTGGAAAATTTGATACTTACAGGCCATATTGAAGGTAAGACATGAAAACAGTGTATAACCTACTTAATGAGCTTGTTGTGTAAGTGGATAGTAGAAAGTCCTGAGGGGACATGGTCACATGACACATCATCTTTATCTACTGTCTCTCTTCAGGCTGTATATAACCATGGTTCTCCACAACTTCCTGTCCTTTGTAGCTCTCAATAAATCTTGTACTTCTGCTACTTCCCCCCCCCCAGTCCAGTTCTGCCATCCATTTACTCAAGCTCACTAAGTATGCTATGCATAGTTTTCTCCTACCCCTATCTCCAAGCCCTCCTTTCTCAATTGTCTGTTCCTGATAAGTATTAGTTTCCTTTTTGTTTCCATTTACTATGAAACTTTGTTGTTACTCGCATGTTTGGTCTACAGTATCTTTAGCATCCTTCTATAGGACCACATTTCTGTTGTATCAAGTCTACTCTTCATCTTTGAGATCGTCCAGCACTCACAGCCATGCAGGAGGACAGATATTCTATAGCAGTCTGGTACACTTGTAGAAAAACTAAAAGCACTATTTTAGCTTCTACTTTCCCTCTATCAACAACCTATTTTACGGAAAAAAAAGGGAGAAACTGAAAAGTATGTTGTGGGTGGGAGGATGGCAGTTATAAGATCAGTCAGTTATGTGCCATACATGATATATGCTTGTGTGATTATGTCTCGACAGAGACATGACTGTGCAGAAGATTTTGCCACAGTAGGTTGCCATTATTTTCTGTGTTAGACTGGTTGCCAACCAAGGAAATAGAACCCAATCTGTCCTGCTATATAACCCATACCTGGAAGGAAAAGCAATAAATTCATACCTTTCATAAGTGTATTTGCATGTAAGTGAATGCAATAAATTCAACTAGAATTCAATCTTGGCTCTCCAATTTCTCAATCCGAGTCAGTATCCACTGCACGGCAATGCATAATAAAAGATAAAGAAACAAATGTGGTTGATTGTGGATAGCGGGTGGAAGAATAGACAGAAAGAAAAGTCATTTTGGGAAAATGACTATAGATGCTGACAGTTTTTTTTTTCTTTTCTTCATGGACTCCACTATTTTGTTTTTGATTAAATACTCTACAATACAGACTAAACAACACTCCTAACACACAATTTAAGAAAAATATGTCGCCAACACAGGTCACGTAATTAAATGCCTATGCTGGTTTGGAAATGGCACCAAGTGGTAGTTAGTTCATAATACAAACACTAAGAACTGACATTTTGCATTGTTTTCTAAAAGCAATTATATAAAAATAAGGTGTATTTTGGCAGCAAGAATTCTTTCAAACATGCTTTATTGAATAATATCAACAAGTTCTGTATGTCCTATTTTTTAAATTTTTGAATCAATAGTTTTATATAATTGGTAAGTGTTAGTAACAAGTAAATTTTAATGAAAAAAAAAAAATGATCTTTAAAATCAGAAAGACTGTCGAAATTTCTGGAATGCATAATGAGCAAAGAAAGCTTTAAAAATTTGACACTCCCAGAACATATTGATGATAGAAGGGTCAAGGGATTCTGGTGAGCAATTTACTAACTTGTATAAATGGATGGAAGGCTGATGAGTTGAAGTAGATTAAAAAAAAACAAACATTACTCACATGTTTAAAAAAAAAAGCCATGATTGCTCACATCCTGAAGTAAAAGTGTAAATATTTTAGTTTCCAATCTGGTTAATATTCAGTTCTTTGTTACTTCAAATTTATTTTAGTGAAATCTCCATGTTTGAAATGGATGGCCCATTTTTCTTTAATTAGTTTGTATTGGTTCTATCTTAGTAAAGAAAAAACCATCCCTGCCCATTCCTGGTAAAACTTTGTAGTGGAAACCAATGTTTGATAATACGAATACTTTAATAGCTGAAAATAGGGGGTAGGTTATTTCAAATATGAAGTATCCTCTATAATAACTTTAAAATAATAAAAATGTAGGATTAAAAATAAATCCATTAATTCTCTAGAAATTGTTTTGTTTACATTTATGATACAAAACTGTTGTAAAGTACAGTAAGGGTGTATTGAGATTGAGGGAAATGCCTAAAGTCCTGGGTATGATGATAAACTGCATATGGTAGCAAGGCCATTGATTGGGAGGTTTTGGAGAGCATGGAACAACATCTTAATTGCTGTTGTTCCCAAATCCACTCTAAACCAGATGTTAGTCTCAGCTATATGCAAATAGTTAACCCCCCAAACTGGGGTTAATATACTATGAAAATATAAAAATAGATATCAGCAATACATTTTTGAAAAAAAAAATATTAGCAATACATTTGACTCTTGACAAAAACTCTCTTTACAAAAAATGTTAATGAAACCTGACTGCAAACTGATTTCTTACAAAGAATACATATTCTATTCATACAAATCTATTGTATAAATCTTGTTGGCATTAAATAACTTATTGTAGTGGATGTGCCATAAAACAAACCAACCAAACCAGAGACACCTAAGTGATAGCTCTCCCAGTTGCTATGGAGAGGAGGGTAATAGAGAAATGAGATGAATGCTAACAAGATGACACTGTCTGAAAAGGTACAGCAACTTTAGGAACAATATGTCCATTGACTGACTTCACAAGATGCTAAGTTTTGCCCAATGTCAGTGGTTGGTTTTCCTGTTGCTTTTATTGACAGCAGAAACCTGAACCTAGACAAGTTGCTGAGAGGCTTGTATCTGAACATGGCAAGCTGTCTTGCTGATAATGGGAAGACTTAGATGTAACTGTCTTTGACAGACACGTCTGCATGTGATTTGGGATCTCTGTACTGATGCATGTTTGCCACGGAAATTGTACAGATAAGAAACTTTCAAGAAAATCTTGTTAAAGAGGATGTGCTTCCTTAAAAGGGGAAAAATCGAACCTTGCTTACTGCGTCATTCTCTGTGGTCTAGGGGTAAAGTCCACTGGAACAAACTGTGGTCTCCTTATAAATAGGGATGCAGGTTTGATCCCTGCCAGGGAATGTTTTTTTTTTTAATAATACAAATATTTGTATGTGGTGGTTGATAGACCTAATATACATTATTTAATAAATAAAAATCAGGTATCTATTTTAAATACAGAGATTCCACCATAATAAAATTTGAAATAATAAAAACGTTGGATTAAAAATAAATGCATTCATTTATGTTTTTATAAAATTTTTAAAAGATTTTTACAACTCTCTTCTTTTTAAGAAATATGTTGCATCTGAATTTATCTTAATCTATATGATTTTTTGTTATTTGGCAGATTTAATCAAAAAGGGTGTGCGTAAAACACTCTTGCTGGCAGCCTGCATGGGTGGGCATTTAGATGCAGTGAAGTTCTGGTTTGAGTTTCAGGTGCTTCAATCCAAAGACCTGTTTGTTGACAAGGAAACATATTTAGAGCATCAATTCAATCCATTATATGTTGCCTTTAAAGGTAAGCATATCCAGAAACCTCAGTAAGAGGCAGTATTTCCCAAATTTATTATTATTATTATTATTTTTTTTTTTTTTTTTGTTGTTGTTGTAAAGTCAGAGATTCTGTGTCTCTTGAAGAAACAGGCATGGTTAAATGGAATGGACAAAATCTTCAATAATAATAATAACAGGACAAAATAATGAGGCAAGATAATAGATAAAACAGTAACAAAATAAAAATTAACAAATTAGTGTTCACATGCAAAAGGCAAGAAAAAAAATTCTGACAAGGCAAGAAAAAATTCTGACAAGGCAAGAAAAAAAAAATATGTGGGCATGAATGAGAATTGACAATTTTTATTTGCTAGGAAGAAATCCCAGAATGCATCTCTAGGATTTATCTATAAATTTGGGGAGGAGGGATTTGGGACAGTCATTCTGTTCTGTGATTGGAACAAACAGAAGATGACTTGGGAACATTTTATATAGTTACTTTGAACTTTTGTATTTGACAGTATAAAATATGGACTGGCATATTAAATGTGGGTTTTTCAGTAGGATATATATTCAAGAAAAAAAAGCCAAACTTTTAGTATAGTAAAAAACATTAGAGAAATACTTTTGTTATAAAATATTACTATATATTAAAAGCAAGCTAGCAGTACAGCTAAACAGGAATTAAAAATTTGTAGTAGCGAAAATATCCTACATGGTTCAGTCAGTTAAGTGTCATCCATGATACATGCTTGGGCGATCATGTCTGGAAAGAAACATGACTGACTGGGCAGAAGATTTTCCCGCAGTAGGTTACTATTACTTTCTGTGATGGACTGATTGCTAGCCAAGATTATAAAACCCAATCTGTTCTGTTATTTAACCCATAACTGGAGGAAAGAAACAGATTAATACATTTCCCAAGGGTATTTGCATGTAAGTGAATGAAACAAATTCAACTGGAATTTGAACTTGGCTCTCTGATTTCTCATTTCGAACCGATATCCATTGCACCACAATACACATTACAGCAATAAAATATTGCAACAATTTTACCATTACAGGTGTTTCCTTTTAGTTACATCTCAATTTTTGCGGTTCCTAGTTGGCTGGTATGATAGCTCAGTTACTACCAATGAATGATTTTGGTACATTCTTTCAATAAAATTAGCATTTGGGAGGTCTCAACTTTGCATATAAGATTGCAAGATGATTGAACCAGACTTTAAAATTTTTATCCCTATGATTTTATTTACAGAAGAACACATGGATGTTATTAAATATTTGATTGATGAAGGCTTTACCTTGACTGAAGAAATTTGCAGAAAATTTTCAGATGTTGTAGAAAGGTTTTTACTAATGGACTATGATACCAATGATCCACAGGTACGTTCCAAACACTAATAACCTCATTAAAACCATTAACCATTTGTATCTGAGTTTTATCTATTTTTTTTTACTTGTAATTAGTGGTCCAATTGCCTGATGAGAATAATTTATTTATATTTGATTGTTATATTAGGTCATTTGAAAGTCATATTGTATATTTTGGAAGAAAACAAAAATTATTAAAAATTATTGTTTTTTGGTGTATAAGATGCATTTAGTCCTTTCCTCAGTTTATCCACAAGGATAACTTTATTTTAAAGAAAGTACTTAAATCAAAGAATTTCATGAGATAACAGTTTAAATGATTTTGCTGGTCATCCATCGTGGTGTTACTAGTTCATAAAATGCAAAGATAGTTATAACAATGAAAACTGGAGAATAGAAATTACTGATGCTTGCTCAGGTGTTTATGGATATTTAACTCATCCCCCAACTAAGATGTGGATGTAACACAAGGTTGAGGTTTTACATGTGGAGCCTGAATGCATGGGCAAGGGCCCAAAATTGCCTATTCTCTGGAACCACCAGCCACACTGAACTCGGTAACAACACCCGATCTACCCCTTTGGTGCAATGAGGTGGTACTGCTTCTGGACATTGTTTTTTTGGGACTGGGAACCTCTCAATATAATTTTTCTCAGATGCATGTCTGCCCTTGGGCAGAGATACAGCTGTGCTGCACTCTGCCTGAGGACAGAGATGCAACTAAAAGATGATAATCCCTACTAGCAAAAAGGCCAGGTAAGTATATAGGTGAAGAATTTGTGGAAAAAAGTGATGTAGTGATTCTATTATTTCAGAAATGTGGTATCCATAATGCAACGGATACAACCAAGGATAACATTCTCTTTTATCATAATAGCGGATCTGATTGTGAATGTCTGATTTCTTTTTAGGCAATAGTGAAAGCAATGAGGATCTATAAGTTTTGAACTAAACAAAAGAACAGTAAACTTTTGTTTTTATGCTATTTTCTTATTTTGATCTTTCGTGTTTATAAAAATATCTACTCATTTAAGTATTAATTTTAAAAATCGAGTTATAGTTTATTTTCTAAAACTTTGTCTTCGAAATAAAAGTGCCTTATACATCTTATGTCTGGAAAATATGGCAAGTTAAATTTTATTGACTAGAAATTCCCACAGAACTTAATAGTGTTGAAGTTAGCATTTTTTTTTTTTGTTAAGATTTACAAACTGTTTTCAATTTTTCAAGTCAATGAAATTTGAATAAGCTGATTTGTTTTGAAAAATAATTTGACAATAACTCTACTTCAGAGTTTAATCATTTCTTTAATTTAATTTTATAGGACTTCATGATAATATTTTAAAAAAAAATTATTTTTTCATTTTTAATAGCAAAGAATAAATTAAGATTTCTTACTCTTGAGCATGCAGCACACAACTGGCCATGTATAAGTATTTCTTTCTGGAGACAAATTTTTTGAAGTGCTTGGCCCTGTGATTTATTTATAATTCTCACAACCCTGGGGGAACTGGAAACTGGATCCTTGTCTATTTGAAATCATATTTGGTTGGTTCAAGAGTAAACTTTACTTTTAGGTTTAATACAACCCATCCTGTTCTAAACATGGCACATTGTCGTAGACTGTTGTCAAATTTGGTTTCAATTGGTTACTGTATTGCTATTTTGTTTGTTTTTGTCTTTTGAGGCTTAACCACCTATCAATCCTTATCAGATCATTTAAGGTCATAACCAATGATTTTTGGGTAAGGTTATTTTATTTTTACAACATTTTTCTTTTTCACGATTCATTGGGATTTGTTTTTAAGAGCAGGGTCCCCAAGTCCTACCCTTGTTATTTAACCTATAACTGGAGGGAATGGACAGATTAATACCTTTCCCAAGGGTACCAGTGCTTAAGTGAATACAGGGTATTCAACTGGAATTCGAACTCGGCTCACCGATTTCTCTTTCCGAGCCGATATCCACTGCACCACAACACACATCTGTCACTATACGCTTACAGCACCTGGTATTCCCAAGCGGTCACCCATCTAAGTACTGACCAGGCTCAATGTTGCTTAACTTCGGTGATCGAGCGAGAACTGGTGTATTCAACGTGATAGGCTGTAAGCCATTTCTATTTTAGAAGGTATAATGGATGGATGGACTAACACAAAATTTTATATGTAGATAGGTTATGACAAAATTACTGTCATTAGCAATTATAGTAACCCAATTGTTAATATTTTATTCTTCATCAATAGAATTTAAAATTTCCTTTTTTATAAATATTATTTTTATTTCAATGATTTATTTAAATGGAAAATAAATTCAAAGAACTAAAACGTAATATTTATAATTTCATAGAAATTGTTTTTAGTAAGATTTAAACCTATAACAGTTTTGTATAATCTAAAGTTTAGCAAATCACATAAGCCTCAATAACATGAATTTTCTTTGAAAAATTTTTCAATCACATTTTAAATGATTTAGATGTCAGAACAAAGATTTAGTTAAATCTTTAGGTAATTAGAACAGGTTTTATTAAAGTTATTATACAAAACCATAAAAATTCCTTTTACTTCAATAACAAGTTAATAAAATCAGCAATTGATCAACATCTATAATATAACAAATATATACAAGTCTTTGACACATTTACTGCTTTATATAGTGATCCTTCATGATAATAGCCAGCAACCTATTATTCATTGATTTTGTTAATTTGTTTTTACTTCAGCAAATTCAATTTCTGACATAGCGGTTTGAACTGCTTCCCATAGGCCTGCTTTGCTATCATATTGTTTGCCACCTTCATATAATTTCATCTTTACAATTGACCATAGATTTTCAATTAGATTCAGATTAGGACTTGATGGCCGCCATGCCATTATCTTATCTCCTACAACTTTTATGGTAAAAAAAATCATGGGTATCCTTGGCTACATGAAAAGAAACATTGTTTGACATAAATACACACTTTACTTTGAAACTGTGAGTCTGGGACTTGTACTATTTGAAGAAAGTTTTGTCCATGAAATCTCAATAATTAGCACTATTCAGTTTAACTATTTTATCAACTTCAAGTAATCCAACAATGGTTTGGTCGACAATTACAGCTCATATTCTTGAACTACCACTGCCTTGCTGCCATTTTTTTTTTGGCTCATCTATCAGTTTCATCAAGTATCGCCTGAGATTCATCTGTGAAAAGTACTTTAAAAAATTAATTTTCATGTATTTTTAGCCAAATTTGGATGCTTTAAAGTATTTGCTTTACTGAGGTGATTTCTTGACAGATCCCATTTCTTAACTATTCTACATTTTTTGTCCTTCTTGACTTCAGCCTCCAGTTTTTTTTTTTTGAGCCTTTCTTCACGAAACTTACCAAACCTGCCAACTGTCTGATGCCATTGGCATACCAGTTTCTGGACTTTCCAGTTCACCTATCACCCACTAGCGGCATGTAGGTGGTGGCTGCATCTCAGAGAATGCTTGCTTCAGCCTGATTTCAATCATATCATCTGGTTGTTCTTTGTCACACATCTCACAGTAGAGTGCCAATGCATTTCATTGAAAAGCCAATGGGTTGAAGCTGGTCACATTAGTGATTCTTTTTTTTTTTTTTTTTCTAACTTTGTGACTTATCTTTTTCAACTGTATACTTACATTACCTTTGCCAGTAAGTTGCTTGACTATACATCTGTTCAGCAGTTTTGTTTTTTTTTCATCTTGTTCATATTGGTCTGCTGAAATAGTTTGTACTTCAAGAGCAGAAAAGTAAAGCTTTCTCATTTAGGCTTCTTTTAACTTTGTTCTTAGTGAGAGCGAAAAGAAATTTCCATCTTATTGTTTGTCACCACCCACATTTATGTCATCTTTTGTTGCTTTGTGTTCTTTCACATTTTTCCTTGAGGCTGACTATACATCCACAAAATTAACAACATCAGCCCAAAAACCTCCATCTCTGTCTTGATCCATTTTTTTATTCATAATCACCACCCTCTCCACAATCCCTCATTGCCCTTATGGAATTTAAAGATTGTGTGTTGGTGTATTATAACTGGGATGCATGTTCACATATAAACAATTAATGTAAAAGCAACAAAAACTTGAGTGTCTACCACAAACTTATATATATTTTGGAAACTGTAGAAAAACAAAGTTCTCAATGTTTATTGGGTATGTCCATTTTCTTTTTCTGGTTCAGACATAAGTTAAAGTAACTAAGAATGGTTAAAATGGTCAAGCTCAAGTCAGTCTTGTGCTGAATTGGAATGACCAAATTACTAACTTCATGAGAGGAGCTGCAAAGCATATCTGAATGCACCACTTTCTAAAGTGGTATGGGAAAGGTTCTCTCCTTTCCTGAAGTGAGATTATAAAATTATGTTGGTGTCCAAAAACCATTTCCTTTCCAGTTTCCATCATGAGAAAAAAAATATTTCCTTTGTTTTTTTTTTTTTCGTTTTTTTTTTTAAATTCTTCATTATTTTATTTATTGATTTTATTTAATTTTCCCACACCCTCCAGGGCGGGGTTAGCTACTACCAGATATTTAATTCCTCTCCCTACACCTTTACATCTGTTTCCTTGCCAATTGGCCTTTCTTCTTGACAGGTAAATTTTCTTTTCCTCAAATTACAGTGCCCAATCTCTCCTCTCATTTTATATCACATGATCTCACTCTAGCAAGGTGAGCTCCCTTTCATTTGCCAGCTCTGCACACTAGCCACTGCCACTACTATGTTTTTCATTTGTTTTCGGACACCTCAGTTTCCTTACCCATTTGCCTTGCCTCTCAGTTCCTAATAGAAAAAGTGTGTTTTTAATCTAACAAGTTTGCTCACTTTGCATTTTTAAAGTTTGAATTTTGAGTCTATATCTCAATCTGTTTGATTGAGAAACACTGGGATAATTAAAATTTTGAAGCCTGTTTAATTTTTTTTTTTCTCTAGCTGGAAATTAATTGGCCCTATCTTCATTTGCCAATAATATTAAATAACTGGATGCAACAAATTAAAACAAATATTACCGTGTTAAACATTTCCTACAATAAACTCAGTGATCTCCCTCAGTGTCTACCATGGGAAATGCCAAACTTGATCACATTAAATGTATCAAATAACTGCTTATTAAAATTCTCGAAACCTGCTGATGCTATTTTATGTGAAAGGTAAGCAATTGATTTTATTTTATTTATTTATCTATTTTTATTTTTATTTATCTATTTTTATTGTGAACCTTAAAACAGATTTTATGTATTTAGTCTACAGGAGAAATTTATCCCCAAATTTTAGTTGAATCTTGTTATTCTCGATAGGTAGGTCCCTTTCAACTGGTGAAATATTTGGATAATATCAATTTAGGTATGTCCAAAGATTTCCAACTGAAAACTGACACCCTAATTTAAAAATGTAATTAAAATTTTTATGCTTTCTAATAAAACATGTTGCTATCAAGTGGAACCTGTTTTGAATTTCATGTCTGCCATCCACAAATTTATGTGAGCAGGGAGGGGGAAAGGTTGGCAGCTACAAGCTTAAGCAGATAAGATATGCAGATGATACAGTATTGATAGCAGACACAGAGAGGGAACAACACGGTCTCCTACAGAAAGTAGTTAAGGAAAGTGAGAAGAAAGGACTAAACATCAATTGCAAGAAGACTGAATGCATGTTTTTTAACAAAAGGAACAACCCATTATGCAAATTACAAATTGGAGAATTACTTAAATCAATAAGTACAATAATTAAATATTTAGGAAGTGCTTTAACAGAGAAGGAAAAGTGTGACACTGAAATCCAAAGCACATTGGGATAGTGAAAGATGTCTTTCAAAAGCTAAGGAAAGTATTAAGAAACAGAAAAATTTAATTAGAAACAAAATGAGTATTGAACTGTTACATACTATCAATCCTCTTATATGGCAATGAATGCTGGACAATCTCCTCACAGAGGAAAAAGAGACTTGAAGCAAGGGAAATTTAGTTCTACAGGAGGATACAATGAACTCAGTATGTGAGCAATGATAAAGTTTTAGAAAAAAAAAATGAGAACAAAAAAGGTGCTTAAACTTAGAAAAAGATAGCTGAAATTTCTAGTATATATAATGAGGAAAGACCACTTGGAAAATTTGACACTCACTGGACATTAAAGACAAGAGGGACAGAAAAATAGTGCCTAATCTACTTAATGAGTTTGTGTAAATGGATGACAGAACAAGATTTAGGGAAGATAATAAAAAGACAAAATTTATTAAGAGATACAAAGGGAAGGAAATTGTGGAGAGCCATGATTACCAATTTCCTGAAGGGACATGGCCCATAGAAAAAGAAAGTGAAAAGGTCAAATTAATAAAATAGATATCTGATGACTCAAAATTTGAAGGTTTAAATTGATAAAATATCCCACATTGAGTGTTGGTGCTAATTAAATAGCAGTTCATGTAAAAACAGAGCTAATTACACTGTGTGTATATTTGTTTTTGTATGAACACAATAGTGTATATGCTATGTAGATAGATATTGTAAATATATATTTATATACACCTTTGTATAGCTATGTAAATGTGGATGTATATACTATATTTTTATGTGTGAATATGTCATTAATATTTATTTGTACATGTGTATTATATTTGGAACTACATATTAGATGTTTTTTTTTGTATGTGTGTGTACGTGTGTGTATATATATATATATATATATATATATATATATATAAGTTTCTTTAAAAATGACAGACAAGGTGATGTGGTTGAGTTTTTTATATAGTTTTCCATATGATCTTTATATATAAAATTTTTATGTACTGAAAATAAAAAAATTATAACATCACATTATTATATAAAAAACTTTACTGCATCTTGTCTATCAATTCTTAACAAATCTTGCATAAAAGAGGGATTACTGGCTAAATACACACTATATATATATATATATTCTCCTCCTTTCCTGTAAATAAATGGTCTGCTTCACTATTATTGCAGTACAGCATAAATATCAATATTTAAATTTTTCAGTTTCTAATGAGCACCTGACAATTAGATCATGTATGAAACTCAGAATTGTGCTACTGGTGAGGGGAAAAAATATATGTTTATTATTGTCTGTATATATAGTGGAATCTTGGTTCTTGATCTTAATTGATTCCAAGAAATCATTCAAAAACTGAGATAATTTATCTGCTGCTTTGATGACCTCTATATTCTTCAGTAATCTGCATATGTTTGATTACAGCATTGAAACATTCACGGCAAGATTGGACATGTATTTCACTTCCTGATTTGCTATTTACTTTTTCTTTTCAATTGTAGTTCTCACAACTTTCTTCTGAGATTTGCTGCTACCACTTTCTTTAGAGCCATTAGAATGTATATAATAAGTAAAGAATATATTATGAATTAAAAACTGAGAGAGTGGACAGCGTTAAGTAACTCTATGTTAAGGGCATCCTTGGTTTGATTTGTGTTTGTTTGGCTGACATCATTTTCATTTGAGAACCAAATTTGTTTGAAGACTGAAGCATATTTTTAAAATTAATTTGTGAACTGATTTGTTCAAAATAAGGGACTTTTGAAAACTGAGGTTCCAATGTACAGGGTGAGGCAAAAAAAAAACTCACATAGTTTAATGGATAGGTTGAAGAAGTTCTGTTGAGCAGACATTGAGATCACCAGACCTCATATCCTTGAACTTTTTTTTTCTGTGGGGCCTTTTGAAATTTGTTATTTCAGACACACAAGAAATATTGAGTAATTTAAAGAAATAATTAAATAGGTAAAATGATACAGGAGACTCTGATGTGTTAATGAATCATGTAGGCACAGAATTAAAATGTGTTTTAAAAAAGGAGGACTTTTTGAACAACACCTATAACAATTAAATCACTTGTAAATATAATTTTTATGTGTAATCATACTTTTAATAAATTATTCTAATGTTGTGCAACTTTTGCCTCACCCTGTGTATATGGTAATAAGATTAGCTATCCCTATACGGAAAACATATGACATTCATTGACTGAACAGCATTATTATAAGTTAAAATTTATAAATTTTTTTTTTGTTAAAACAGTTTTTAGGAAAATAGTTTTCTTATATTCACTAGTTGTTTTTTTTCTAGTATTTATGTGAGTTTCCTTCCAAACTTTTTGTTTAAGGTTAAGGTAGTGTGGTAAGTCAACATTTCGATAACGTCATTACTTTCTTGTTGAGTTATTATATGTGCTATACATTTTTTTACTCTTACCGCTTTTGGAAGTTTTCAAGTTAAATTTTTTTTGTTATTTGGTAAAGTTTTTCATTTGTGATTCTGTAGTACCAGTCTGTGGGCTCTGACAAAGTATAGTTTCCGACAAGATCCATAGGGTTCATTCACTTGAAGCCATTTTAATCATTGATCTGAGAAAATGTTTGTATAGAACTGATACTTTAGACGTTTTTGAAGGGGTTAGACATATGCATGATATTCACATGTCTGGGTCTGACAAAGTCCTTTTAGAACATTACTGAAATTCTTAGTTGTTTTTTTTTGTTTTTCCATACTTTGAAATTAATTTGTCATTTTCAATGGTTTATACTGTTCTTGTTAGCTTTTTGTTGAGCCTACACGGTCTTCTGGCATATCCACACAGTGATGTGAAACCAACAAAACTTTGTTATCATAATGTGCGTTGTGGTGCAGTGGATATTGACATGGAACAACAAGTTGGGGAGCCGAGTTTGAATTGCAGTTGAATTTCTTGCATTCACTTGTGCATAAATACCCTTGAAAAAGGTATTAATCCATCCTTTCCCTCCAGTTATGGGTTAAATAATAGAATAGATTGGTTCCTATAGCCTTGGTTGGCAACCAGTCTACTGCAATGGCAACATAATGCGGGATAATCTTCTGCCCAGTCAGTCATGTCTCTTTTGAGACCTGATCGCCTAACGCGTGTATCACGTTTAACTGAGTGATAATATTGCTTCTGCATTAAAACCATGCTTGACATTAGGGTCATCATCTGATGAAGTCTTTGCAGATAGTGTAGCTATTGTTTTTCACAGCACTGTGAGCATGAAATATACAATTTGGGTGATGAACACACACACACACACACATTTGTGTCTGTGTGTGTGTGTGTTCATAAAAATCTTTTGGATTATCCTCTTCCTTTTTTATCAGCTTGTCATTTGTTCTTTTATATATATATATATATATATATATATATATATATATATATATCTAAACTTATTTATAAATGGAACTTTGTGTGTGTGTATCCATTACCTATAGACTCTGAAATGGCTGAACTGATTTTCTTGAAAATTTAAACAGTTGTACTATAAGTGTCTGCGAGTGTACTTAGCTAGGTTTTGTGTCGAGGTACCCCGATAAATATTGATAATCAAAAAAATTGGGTTATAGAAGGACTGGTCCAATTTTAAACAAATTTGATACACTCATAGACAAAGACATAAGAAATGATATTCAGAAGTTTCAAGGTTGCAGTTCTTGCAATAGTGCAGAAAATCAATCATATGCATATATATATATATATATATATATATATATATGTATATGTAAAAGGCAAGATGTTTGTGTGTCTGTTTATCTGCCTGTATGTCTGTATTTTTTTTTTTTTTTTCAGCCCTTTTATTTTAGTTTTTGCTTCGGGTTTGGCTCTAAGTAGGTATAATATATCAAATTTCAGTTTACGACGAAAAAAACTTATTTGATATCAATACCAGGAAATCAAAATTTGACTTAGATCCATTCATTTTTCTTTCAGTCTACGGTTTCGCTTTAACTGGAAGCAACTATTGCTTTTTAGCCTTTCATGCCAACGTCCAAAGAGTCTGAGCTCCAGAACCATGGATTAGTTTTAAAGCTTTCATTATACCCGAGCAACGCTGAGCTATACTGCTAGTATATATATATATATATATATATATATATATATATATATATTGAATGTTGGCATATGTTTCGGGACTTAAGTATTAATTTCAACTCTTCTTATTAATAGCGGCATTGCTTTTTTCCAGATAAGCTGACATCTGATTATTCAAAGAAGACCGTTCATCCTGTTGGACAAAAAAAAAGTCATCAACAGCAGATATTAATGTTGTCATCGCTGCAATACTGGTTCCTAACCAAGTTTTTTTTTTTTTTTTGTTGGGGAACAGATGGTAGTCAGATAGGGCCAAATCAGGAGACTAGGCTTTGATCAACCAGTTTAAAGCCTAAGTCATGCACAGCAGCCACTGAATTCAATGATTTATGTGCTGGAGCATTGCCCTGATGAAACAAGACCTCTTTTTGTCAGTTTTCTTGGGCATTTGGTCTGGATAGCCTTTCATAACTGCCTCACTAAGTTGGCATAGTACTTTCCATTGATGGTGTGGCTTTTTTGAAGATAGTCAATAAACACAATGCCATTTGCATCCTCCAAAATTGAGACCATCACCTTCTCTGCAGATGAAACAACCATGTCCTTTGGAGAAGGTGAGGAGTGGGTGTTTTCACTGCATGGACTGTTTTTTTGTCTCTGGCTCAAAGTGATGAAACCAAAACTCTTCATGGGCTAGGAAATATTCAAGGAAACAAGATGAATCTGTCTCAAATATTGTCAATTTTTTTTGTGATGTGATCAGTCTGAGGTGCTTTTAAATAGGTGCCAGAAAATGTGGAACCCACCAAGCAGAAACTTTTGTCAAGTCAAATTAATTGTGCAGAATATTCTCAACTAACAGCATTGGCTATTTGATTTATAGTCAATTGCTTGTCATCCATCACCATGCAATGAACATGATCAATATTTCTTTTCTGGTGGTAGCAGTTGCTGGGCATGTAGACCTTGGGACATCATCCCTTCCTAAATTCAGCTACCCACTTTTACCCTGTTGATAAAGCTGGGGTGTCACTCCCTAAATTAGCAGCCATGTCAGCATGAATGTCCTTTGTAACTAAACCCTTTTTCTTCAGTTACTTGATAATACCACAATGCCAAATTTTGTGTATTTTCAATAGAAGTTGCTACTTGTTACTTTTGAAGTCTTTGAACCATCAAATGTTAGTTTAACCTGAAAAGAAACAATGCTGTTATTAATAAAGATTTGAAATTAATGCATGCAAAATTTCACAGCTATCTCATCACACTTACATAGTCAGCTATGAACTTTTCAGTTAACTCTTGTACACACATACAAACAGATAATTAGTTATTTTTTTTCTATTTTACATTAATAATTGGTAAAGAGCCTTAGAGTGACTTTGTCTTTCATGTGCTGTGTCCCTTCAAGACGTAAGTGATCATGGCTCTTCACATCTTCCTATTGTAGCTCTTAATACATTTTGTCTTGTTATTTCTCTCAAACCTTGCTCTGCCATCCATTTGCTTAAGCCTGTCAAATATGTCATGCACTACTTTCCCCCCTCTCTCTCTTTCCTTTTATCCACCCTGTGAGTATCAGATTCTCCAAGCCCTCCTTCCTCATTACATGTCCAAAGAACTTTGACTGTCTCTTCCTGATGTTAAGCATAAGTTTCCTTTTCATTTCCATTCTCTACGAAAACCTCTCTGTTGCTCACATGTTCAGTCCATAGTATCCTCAGCATCCTTCTGTAGAACCACATTTCTGTTGCTTCAAGTCTTTCCTTAATCTTTGAGGAGATTGTCTAGCATGTGTTGCCATATAGGAGGGCAGATATCACATAACAGTCAAGTACTCTTTATTTCCAACAAAATTTTCCTGTCTCAATACTCTACATGGCTTTTGGAATGTATCCTTGGCAATGCCACTAGTTAAGCAAAAATTTGTACATCAAATTTATCAGAACATTGTTATATGTATGTGTGGTAAGAATGTTTTCTTCCTTCTATTTGGAATATGTCTTTTTTATGTTTTTGAATTTTTTATCTTTTCCAGCTTGCAAATCTTGATCTTGTCTTACAACAAATTGAAAATGTTATGCACTAAAGTTTTCCAAATTCCTTCCCTCAAAGAGATTTATGTCACTAACAACCAACTGGTGTTTCTTTCTGAAGATGAGCAACCTTACCCTGGATTTGGAAGATGTAATAAACAAGCTTTTAACTATTTACCTCTACTTAACACCTTTGAACTGAGTTATTTTCTTTAAACCCTTCATTAGATCAGTTCTGTAAATCTCCTTTAAATAGTCAAGAGATTAGTTTTGCCAATGAAGTTGTTGCTTTAACCAGTGAAGAGCTTAGTTCTGTAAATGAAGTTATCTTTAACCTGTTTGTAAATTAAATTACCTCCCTTGATTTATTTTTGTCTATCAGCCTCTGAAAGGTACATTTTCATAAGTTTTCACAAGTATGCAGACCAGTAGATGAAATACTGTTTAAAATAAATGAAGCATCTACTCAAATATGAGTATGCACTGAAAATAACATTTGAAGAAGTAAAAAATATGTCAGAAGGATAAAATCCATGGATATTTAAAAATTGCTTTATTTGTTTACTATACAAAACTGAGTTCAGATTCCAGTTAAATTCCTTGCATTCATTTATGCGCAAATACCCTTGGGAAAGGTATGAATCCATCTCTTTTCTCTCCAGGTATGAGTTGAATAGCAGGACAGATTTGGTTGGTTGGCAACTAGTCTACTTCAGAAAAAAATGCCAATCTACTGTGGGAAAATCTTCTGCCTTGTCAGTCATGAATCGAAAGAGATATGATCAGCCTGTATCATATATGGCATTTAACTGACTAGAAGAAAACTGAGCAAATATCTACTTTGAGAAAAGTCTGAATGAATAAATATGCTCTAAAGGGAAAATTAAAATTTGCTTGTTTGTGAACCTTTTCATAGTTGAGCTCTAAAGTGCAGCAGGCCAGACTGGTTCTCCTGCAAAAGAAGACACAGTTTTGAATCCTGCTGAGGACACATTTTCTTAAGTTTCTTGAGTATGTAGGCTGGTAGACAAAATAAGTATTGGTTAAAATTGTCTTACATTGTCTGAATTTCTTAGAATGAAGCATTGTTAATTGTTATTCATTTTTGACTTGTATTTCTTTCATTTTATTTCTCTTGCTTATTTACACCAAGTAGTAATAAGATGTAATATTCTTTAGCTGTTTGCAATTCTTAGAAGAAGCATTGCCAATTGTTATTTTTTATTCGTATTTTAATGAGATAAGGAAGGATGTAATTTGACTAAATTTGAATTATGTCTGCTAATTATCTTTCATAATTTAATCAGTAAGGCACTATCCTGATTAGGCTCTCAAGGATAGGGGAAGTGAGTTCAAATCTTGTTAGAAACTTATATTTTATTTCCTATCCATGCTACTTGCTGAAGTCAAAGGATGTAAATAATCAAACAATTACAGCATTGCAATAAAATGCAACAAAAATATGAAAGAAAAATTCTCATTATATATACATTAAAAATTATTTCCATGGTATGGGTTGGCATAATAGTTACTAGTATAAAAAAAAGAACAATTGATAAACCGAAACTCTTATCTTATTGCCAGTATTGTGACTAAATATCAGCTGATAAATAATAGCATGAACAGTTGAGTAAACTACTCTGATAAAATTGTTTTACTAGTCCAAACAATAGCAATAAAAAGTTACCTCCTATATCAACCTTGACAAGGTCCATCATGCCTCTTGGAAACAGTGAATTAAACTATTGCAAATGAAACTGTATATTCTGCTTTAATTTTTCCTGCCTAATATAAATTGTGATCATTGTACTTTTTTTAAGAGCTACAAAGGACAAGAAATTGTGGGGAGCCATGATCACCCATGACTTGAAGGGACGTAACACATAAAAGAAGTAGGAACATAGTTGCTGGAAGATGTTTGGTATAACAGTGTAGAAAACCAGTGAATTTCAGCTGAAGCTGTTTATGCTCACTTTACATTGAGTTCTTTTGGAAAGACATGAATCCTCTTCTCCCTGTGCTGATATCTTAACAGAATATCTTATCATTGGCTTGCTGTGATGTTCAGTGGGAATGAGTGGCCAAGTAGACAATGGTGACAAATTCCATTGGACTTTCTTATGATTCTGCAATTTTTTTTTTTTTTAGTTAATACTGTTTGAAAATGTAAAAATATAAATGATTATTTAAATACTGAACTTAACATGAAATTCTAAAATGAGATTTAACACTTCCTTCTTTGTTCCTGAAGTGTCTTTGTGGCATATTGAGGTGAAACTGCCCAGATAATGTTGCTTGCAGTTTCAATAGCAAGTGAATGAGGCTGGGCTGCTACTCTGATGCCCAACATGGACTGTCTTACAAAATAAAAAGGGCTTCAACTACCCTACTATTTAGCTAGAGAGGAAAAGTAGTTTCATGCCTCCCCATTGATATTAATATTAGGTTAGAATATCAGGTTCACATATATTAAAAATGAAGATATCAATGCTTGTAGAAATATTAAATCAACAATATGACTTCCATTGCTTCTTAGAACTTCATTCCATCTGTCAACAAGTTTACAAATGCCATGTTTCTAAAGTTTTGAGGTAAAATATAAGATCATTCCATGTTCAACCTCTTTTGATGTCAATTTTAGTCCATTCAAATGGTTCTTCAAACTTGAATATGGAGGATGAAGCAAATTTTTTCAATCTAGCTCCTCTAAGGGATCTTTATTCAATTGTTCAATGTAAGGGCAGATGTTAGCATGATAGATTATTAATCTGTTTCTGTTGACCAAAGATGGATGTTTTCTGTCCAAACTGCTTTCAAATGACCAAATTGTTACCAGTAGAGATTACTAATAATTATTTGATTATTGTCTAACAGTTCATGATGGAATGATTTATTGAATATCTCATCATACACTCAAGATCTTTGGATTAAATTCTTCTCTCAGTTACTGAGCAGGTCTGTTTCTTTGACTACATTTGACATTATGATATAAAATTAATGTCTAATCAGCAGTTACAAGCCTATCCAAAAAGAACACTTGAAGTTATCATGTAGGCAATGATTTGAAAAAAATAAACAAATTGTTAGCAGTTCTCTGGAGACATTTTATACAGGACCCATTTCCCAACTACTGAAACTTTTCCAATTCTTTTCAATTTGCATAGGATTTTCATGACATGATTTGCTGTAGCAGCTGCTTCCAAAGCCTCAGAATTTCTTTTGGACAACCCTTCCTTGATTCATCCTCTAAATAAATATTCCCAGTTTTTAAACAATGAAACCACTTTCTGCTACTTTTTTCACTCAATGCATTGACCAATAAGCATATTGGATGCTTTTTGCTGCTGCTTTTGGAGTCTGACCTCATTTCATCAATTTCATTATCCATGATATTAAGTGTAATACTCTAAGCATTCATTCATTTAGTTAACCAATTCAATCAGAGGTAGTTTGTTGTTATTGACAATGATGTATTCATCATTAACTTTAGAATTAAGATTTATCAGAATATTAAAATAAGAAAACCATGAACTTTTTACAGGTTAAAACTAGTTACTATCATTATCAACCCATATAAAAAAATAGAGGTTCCATTTTATATTGTTCTTGTTACTTGTTTTCATTTGTGGCAAATTCTGTTCAGTATCTGTTCATTATTTTTTTTTCTCTCTTTTCTTTGTAGTTTTCACTTCTGATAGTATGAAAAATTGTCCAAACCTTTCAATCCTTAACTTGTCCTTCAATACACTGCAGAAATTTCCAAACGTTTTACCACATTGCCAAAATCTTACCAAATTCTATGCCACCAACAACCAGCTGTGTCACATTTCGGATCCTTGGACTTGCCCTTTGGTAAGTAAGAACTTACAAGTGTTTCTCTTTTTAATATTATTACAAGATGACAAAACTAAAATTGTCTTTGGAATGTATCAAGATAATGCTGCAAGCTGTCTTTTCATGTGGCGACATTGGTATCTGAACTGATAATTAATTAAAACTGAAGAGAAATATACAAAAGGATACTGTATGTATATATTTTGGTAGTGTAATATTATGGTCACCCACATAGAAAGGGAAGAGTTGGTTTTATCTTATTCCCAAGTGTTTCTGTTTGATGGACCAGATGGTTCCTTTTGAACATTTGGCCTTCTAAGCTATGTCCATTTTAAATGGGAATGAGAAGTAAAGGAGCTGATGTAGGATTTTTGGGGATCAAGTGGAAACGAAAGTGGAAATAGAGTATATCCAGATGCTAGTCTATATTAAGTCACACTTTGCCTTTGGAAGGGAAACTGATGTTTCTGTGCCATTCATTTATACTACCATCCACCATGTTGAGATGAGGAAATGGATGAGAAGTTGATCTGGAAAAGAGCTGATCTGTTGGACCAACATAACAGAAGTTATCCCAAGTAACACGAATATATTCACCTTAATAAAAAGATGACTCCCAGAATAAAGCTTTTATTTTAAAACTAGCAGTATAGCCTGGCGTTGCTCGGGTGTAATGAAAGCTTTAAAACTAATTCATGGTCCTGGAGATCAGACTCTTTGGATGTTGGCACGAAAGACTAAAAAGCAATAGTTGTTTCCAGTTAAAGCGAAACCGTAGACTGAAAGCAAAATGAATGGATTTAAGTCAAATTTTGATTTCCTGGTATCGATATCAAATAAGTTTTTTTCGTCATAAACTGAATTTTGAAGGCTAAATAAGTCCTCTGAGTAAATGGTATCATGGCTAAGACTAAGAACTACAATTATATCTACTTAGAGCCAAACCCAAAGCAAAAACTAAAATAAAAAAACTGAAAAACTGATTTTGATCAGACCCGGTAGAATATCGGGATATCGATTTCCAATATCGGAGTCAAATAAGTCATCCAAGGATAGAACTGCAACCTTGAAACTTCTGAATATCATTTCTTATGTCTTTGTCTATGAGTGTATCAAATTTGATATTTATTGGGGGTACCTCAATACAAAACCTAGCTAAGAACACTCGCAGATGCTTATAGTACAACTGTGTAAATTTTCAAGAAAATCAGTTCAGCCGTTTCGGAGTCTATATGTAATGGACACACACACACACACACACACACACACACACAAAGTTCCATTTATAAATAAGTTTAGATATGGGAAATGGGGTTTGTGTTTTCAGTTTGTTTGTCTTTCATTTTGTTACTTTGTGAAGAGCAGCAGGCCCATTCCCAGCTTTTGGTGTATATTAATGAGATTGAGAGTTGAAATGCATCATGGGTTAATCATTGGACAGTTTGTAGAAGGCTTGGGGAATGGTCATGTATATTTACAGTTGGCATGCCAGCCGAGAAAGAGACAGGAGCTTTAATAAGTTTAAATCCATATAAGAATGTTGGTTGTTGCACATATGAAAAATAAAACAAAGCTACCAACCTTTGTCTATAAATAACTAACATATTTTCTGGTACATAATACAACAAATTTTGAATGAACATTAAAGGCAGAAAAATAGGGCAAAATATACATTTTCAGAAAATTTTACTCTGCTTAATTATTCTTATCAGAATCCATTCTGCACATTTCTAAATCTACCATTTGTCTGTGCATTTAATACTGTTTGTATATCTGGTCTGGTGCTCCTGCTATTTATCCTGAGGTTCTCAACAAAATCCAAAGAAGGATCTGCAATATAATTGATCCTGACTTGGCAGCTTGCCTCGAGTTACTTTCTCACCAATGTGATGTGGCTTTCCCCATCTTTTCTATTTTCTTGGCAACAGCTCTGATAAGCTTTTTTCCTGGTTCCCCGACCATATTTATTTACACATGCTGCAAAATTGACGTCTAGGTCTACCCTTTTACCATGGAAATATTTAAATGTCACAGCCTCTTCTTCTCCAACAGGTTTTTTTTTTTCTTGCACTTCCTGTTTGTGGAACTCCCTTCCATTTGCTTCTTTCCCTGACAGCTACAATCTCCAAAGTTTAAGTGCAATGTCAATTGCTATCTTCTATCTACTTGAATCCCATTCATAACTTATCTTTCATCTTTCTTCAACATACCCTGTACCTTGTTTTTTCTCTCACTGTAATCCCTTGTGCACCAGTGACAATTTTGCTTTGCTTAGGGTGAAATAATGAAAAGAAAATTGGATAACCTATTGAGTGAACATGACAAGCAAAAGTAACAGGAAAGCTTACCATCTTCTGTACCAATTCTCTGGGGGTCTGGTGCAGTTCTTTGTTAAGCCGCACTTGTAATTGGTTTTCATGAAACTGAACAGGTAAATCAGAATATGGAGATAATGAGTTTGAACTTCCCCTCATTAAAACTGGAAAACCATTTCTGTGTAATTTTGTTGTCAGTAATGATGTCATCTAATTACACAGCAAAAATGTCTCCAACAGCTTTGGCAGCATTGATTAAAAGCAAAGAGATGTCAAATATGTTCATTCTTGTCTACTTAACATTTCATATCAAAGGGGTGTCTAATCTGAAATAAAATTTCAATAACATTAGACAACAGTTTTGCAAAATGACTTTAGCTAGTAAGAAGCAAAAAATGCAACAAAAGATTATTCTTCGAGATCATTTGTAGCACATCAGAAAAAACTAATGGATATATGTAACAACCTAATATAATACCGACTTTACTGTTTTTATAAGTTGAAAAAATGTGGAAGGAATTTTTTCACTGTATTAATTTATTTTTTTTGCAGGAAACTTTGGATTTGTCTCACAACTTGATAAGGGAAATTCCAAGTAGTTTAGAAAACTTTTGGTCATCCACTTTGCAATATGTTAACCTCAGCTACAACTGTCTCACTGAAATTAGTGGAAGTATTGTGAGCCTTCGTAAGTTTCAAAGCTTTTTTCATGCATTGTCAGTCACGTTGGTTTAATAAATCAGTTTTGGGGAATTTTATTATATGGATTATTTTTTGTAAACAAAGGAAACATATTTCATGTAAAGATATACTTGTTCTAGCTTTAGTTAATACTAGCAGTACAGCCTGGTATTGCTCGGGTGTAATGAAAGCTTTAAAACTAATTCATTAAGACTAAGATCTACAATTATACCTATTTAGAGCCAAACCCGAAGCAAAAACTAAAATAAAAGGGCTGAAAAAAATACAGACAGGCAGATAAACACACACAAACATCTTGCCTTTTTTATATATATATATATATATATATATATATTACTCAATTCAAAAACTGAAATATTAAATAAATGTAAACATATGAAAAATAGTCTCTTAAATTAGCATTTCTGTATTACTGTATTTGTCTTATACTGATTTGGATAAATTTTTTTTTTTTTTTTGATAATAAAGTTTGTTCCCCCACTTGTTTGTGTTGGTTTCTTCTGTGCCTGAGTAACTACTGTGTAGCCCTGATATAAGAGAGTTGTCGGGACCAGATAAAAGTTCTCTTATATCCAGGTTTGGTCTATTTTATATACATTGCCACAGACTCTAATTTGGGACCAGATAAAATCTATCTTATATCAGGGTCTCTTATATCCTGATTATACTGTATATATTTGCTTCTTTAATCTTGGTCGTTAGCCATATGCCCTGAAGAACTGTTGTGTGAAACTGGTTATTTTTGGTTCACGTTTAGATTTTTTGCATTTGTATCTCTACTTTCGTATTTTCGCACTTTCGTATCGAGCACTTTATTGTTAAGGTTTTCATCTGGGGGTTTTTCCTTTCTAATGGGTACTCGACGTTTTGTGCTTGTATGCCGTTTGTTTCTTTTTTTATCCCCACCTTTGCCCTAAGAGGAGGTTCTCTTCTGGTTGTTCAAAACGATTAAATTATAGTTAAGTTAGCGCCAGTTCTAGCGATTTAGTTTCTTATAATTGGTGTTAGTTTCACTGTGATTATTATTATTATGATATATATATATATATATAATCGATTTTTCTGCACTATTGTAAGAACTGCAACCTTGAAACTTCTGAATATCATTTCTTATGTCTTTGTCTATGAATGTACCAAATTTGATTAAAATCATACCACTTCTTTTATAACCCGATTTTTTTCGATTATCGATTTTTGATATTTATCGGGGGTACCTCAACACAAAACCTAGCTAAGAACATTTGCAGATGCTTATAGTACAACTGTGTAAATTTTCAAGAAAATCAGTTCAGCCGTTTTGGAGTCTATAGGTAACAGAGACACACACATACACACACACAAAGTTCCATTCATAAATAAGTTTCGATTTTCCATTTAACTGTAGGAGTTTATTTTTAATTGCCAGTAGCATTTAGAGAGATAAGTAGAATTTCTACATGTTCTATTATTGAAAGATAAGTTGTGCTGGTAAAATCGAGACTTAAAATTATTCTTAGTACATCCAATATAATGTTTTGTAATATTGGGAATTTTATTGGTAGTGATAGTAGTTTGATAGAATCTGTAAGGCACTAATTTTGCATAGGATATAAGTTAGGGTTATGACAGTTGGAAGAACTTGTGTTATCATTAGTTATGGTACGTTGGCTATAATTAATATTATAATGCTGTTTTATAATTTTATTTGTTATCATATCAAGATTATTTGTGCAGCTATAAATAAGTTTCAGTGTATTTTTATAAAAGATTTTGCTAAGTGGATTATTAGTTGGGAAGTGTTTTTGAACTAGATTAAGGAATTTGCCTAACTTGGTACTAAGTATTTGGTTAAATGGTGATGTATACTAAATTATTTTCCTATTTCAATTATGTTTAGTATTAAATTAATTTGTTTATGATATTTAATATCCTTGCAATTATAGCTGCTGTTTTTTAAACCTATATTATATTAATAGCTATGCTGGTAGAAAATGTCTTCAGTTGAGGAATTATTGTTAATTCTGTGTTCAATTTTGTGAGATATATATATATATATATATATATATATATATATATATATGCAAAAGTATACTCAGTTATAATCCGAGGAAAAGAACAGTATGGTTAAAAAAAGAAGACAAGAGGAAAACTATATTTTTCTTGTCTATATGTTTTGTCCTATGATGGACTTTATCAAGACAAAGAGATTTACTAGTTACCAATCATTTTTTGTTTAGAGATACGTTATTTAAAATAAAATTCATTTTATCTCTTTGCCATGATGAAGTCCATTAAAGGACAAAACACTTAGACAAGAATAATATAGTTTTCTTCTTGTCGTTTTTATCTAATCATGTATATGTATCTATGTATGTCTATGTTGTTTTTTAATCACTTCACTCCAAGCAAGGAGCTCTTGTGAGTGAAAATAATGAAAGATACCTTCTTATCTGAGCACAAACGAAATCATTTACTAACAATATCTGTTTATCACTTTTTATGCAATAAGTAGGAAAGCTACACCATATTCATACTAGTAATTTGTGTTAACGTAACTCTTAAATTGCAATTGGCTCTGTAAATAAATATTTAAACTAAGATATAGTGTATGAACATATTAAAACTTAGTTTAATTCATTATAAATGTTTTAATTTATTGCATAGGTGCAAAGCAGAGGATCAATTGTTAATTTAACTTTTACTTTAATAGTGAGGAAGTATTTAGGATAGATAATAAAATACAGAGTGACATAAATTTTTTTTATGTAAATCCAGTCATTTTTTATGACATGAGTAAATTAGTTTTTTTTTATGACATGAGTAAATTAGTTTTTTCTTAGTTTGATTTTAATTTCAGCATGGGCACCAAAATTAAATTACTTTTAAATAATGTTTTGTTTTCTTAGATTCCTTGACTGATCTGAATGTTTCAAATAACAAAATCAAGTTTTTGCCTCCTTGCAACACTTGGAGCTGTGTTAATTTGAAGGTTTTAGATGTTGGATACAATTTACTTGGCCAGGACACTGAAAGTAAAAGGTAAGAATTATTTATTGAATAAAAAAAAGAAATTTCTTTTTCTGCGAATACACACATGCCTAAATCAGCACATGCACTAGCTGATTGTTTTCTGTGAGTACACTTGTTTGCTAGAGTAGCTAAGTAGTCCCTATTGAAGACAACCTCTCAGGCATATTTCTGTTTCTTCAAAACTCACAGAAGCAACATGTGGTTTATACTGCAACTATGCTGATCAGATGTGGCTTGTAACTGAGTATTTCCTTTCTAACCATGAGATCTTGGTTCAAATTTCACAGGATTGATTTGTCAGTAAGATAACTTCTTGATGGAGGTGACTGGAGGTGATTTCAGTGTTGAAGATTGTGCTAGCATGAAGTAACCAGTCATTGCGACTGAGGGTGTGAGTGTACTGGCTTTGTTCAAACTGTTGATCATGCTTGATGTTATGAGTCTGGATAGGTGTGATTCCAATGTTGATGATTGTGTTAGCATGAAGTAACCAGTCATTGTGACTGAGGGTCTGACTGTACAAGTCTCATTCAAACTTGATCATGCTAGATGGATTTTAAAAATATGCAAATGTGCATTAGCCTGCTGCTCTAGCTGCATGAAGTTTCCAGAAACAAGAAGTAAGCCATTATACTTTATCAGTCCTGAGTTAGTTTCTGGGAAAGAGTGTATAATCTCTGTGATCAACAGTTAAACAAAGCAAGTTTCCTCACACCCTTGGTCAAGCTATGGTATAGTTTCCAGGCACTTTTCAAAAAGGCTGTATGCTCAGATTGTCTCTCTAGGATGATAACATCAAAAGTCACCTCCCCAATAAATTGACTATAGTCAGATTCAAACCTGGGTCTCATTCATGATTGAGACAAATATACTAACCACTTGTTTAAATTGCCAAATATATCCATATATGGATGAGCTGTGAAACAGGCTTGTATGTGGATGACGAATATATATATATATATATATATATAAAAACATGTTACGGAAATTAACAAAATTTAACAAAACTTGGTTATAAGCAACCGACAATTTGTAATGAATTATAATTCATTACATATATATATATATATATATTTATTATTCTTTTTTTCTTTATCTTTTTCTTTCTTTCTTTTTTTTTTTTTTTTTTTGAATAGGCAAAGAAATGTTTTCATTAGATTACTGTTATAAATATCTATTCTCACTATGTGCATGTGAATGTTTGTATGTGATTCTTTTCTGGATTATTTTGAATATTAACTGTTGTATCATTTGAGTCTGATGAGCAGCAGGTTTGTCTGCGAAATATGTATTACCCATGAAATTGTACAATATCTAAATTTTTTTATAGATTATATATAAATAGATTCTGGATATTTATTTACTTCCTCATGAAAACAAATTTGACAAATAGTTCGGTTTAATAGAAACAGTATTTGCATTTTTGGCATGCTTCAGAGATCAGAGAATTACATTGATGCTACTTTGTTCAATGTAATGGTTGAGGTGCAGCCAAACCTTGAGACTGGAAGTTTATCATTTGGTCACATATGATCAAGGGGGATCAATTACTCCACTCTTTAAACCTGATTGCTGAGAAAGTTAGGAAATTTAGTGAATTTAAAATGCCTATGTGAACTGAATATAGCACAGAGTGACGTACCTCTCGATGTTTAACTCCATACGCAAGACTTCAAAAGAGAGTATGAACACAAAATGTGAGGTTATGCTTTTTTTGTCAAATTTCTTGATTGTTTTTCAAGAGCACATCATATTTTATATAAGTATTGTATGTATATTAATTCTGTCGCCTACCAAGTGGATGATGGGGCCACAGCCTCACTGCACCAATTAATGGAAAAGGATAGATGCTGAAGTTCTCAGCAATATCTTTTGTACAATATTGGAGAAATCTTAGAAGTGAACTTGATTTTTGCTCAAATCTTGATTAAAAGACCATCAGCATGTTATTAATATTGAGACTTTGTTCATTGAGTTGTCTGAGCATACTATGTGTACAAATTTCGTCAGTTGCCTTATCTGTCACTATTTCTTTCTGTTTTTATTATTTTAACCATATTAATCTCAAGATTTATTTGCTTTGAAAGCTGTATATTAATATTCATGATTTTGTATTATGACTGCTTTTGCAGAAAATTGTTCTGTTTGATTAATTTTTCTTTTTCAATCCTTTCTTTTTTTGTTTTTTGCTTATTCTTATAACAGATCATTTTTTTCCAAGCTGAGACCTTCAGAAAAAATAGAAGAATTTGACTTGAACATTCCAGATTCTGTACTGCAAAATATTTGTGATTTTAATTTGGAATCTAATAAACTGACTACGGTGCCACCTTCTGTACTGAAAATGAAGTCCTTGATCTTTCTCAATTTGAGCAGGTAAATTTTTTTTCATTTTTTAAAAAATATCTTCATTCTATGTCATGAATTATTGAGATGCATACTAGATATTTATTCAATTAGTTGGGCTCTCTGATTCCATATACATTCATCCTCCACCCAGCTCACACTCCTCCCTGGTTTGTTTTAACAGGAGTAGAGGTTAATCCCTTGTTTCCTGTTTAAGATTGGGTTTCTGGTTCCTTCTAAAGTCTTTTCCTTCTCTTTCATTTTCAGTTGCCCCTTGCATCCAAGTGGCATTATTGCCTTGCTTGGGGTAAATTGGTTAAATTTTTTTTTATAAATTGTTTAATTTTTTTCTTGTTTTTATAAATGCTCAGTGTTCTAGCTGTTATCTGGAGTAAAACTAACTCTTTGTTCAAATTGAAGACAGCAATTAATTAATTTTTGAAGGTAACTGGGGAGCAAGAAACTGGAAGAGTTTCACATGTAAGAAGTGAGGAAAAAAAAGCTATTCGAATAGAACTTAATTACATCTAGCTATTTCAACAGTAAAACTATGAGACCTAACTGACAATCTAGTAATTTGCTTAAATTCATGCAGCTGAGACACCAAGGAGGAGAGCTCATTAAAACAACTGCCATGAAACTATAGAAATGACAGTGTTAAGCCATGTCATGGTGGTGGGAAAATCAATGAAGTCTTGATGCCAGGTCATGACCAATAACATTACAAACCTTTCTTTGAATATTATCAAGTATCTTAAGATATATAGCAGGAGCACCAAATCAGATATGGCAGCAATATTAAATGCACGAACAAATAGATTCATAAATGAAGATCGATTCTGAAGGGAAAAACAGTCTAGCAAACACAGTGAAATAACTTCCCATACGGCAGACCTAGTAATTGATTCAGTAGTCACTCCACTCCATGTCAGAGGAAAACATAAGACCAAGAAAGTGTAATGAGTTAATCGCTTGGAGGTTAGCATCAGCCATACTGATGAAAAAGCAAATATGATTTTCTGTGATGATTAAAAGATAGCAGTCATTTCTTGATTTCGTTGACCATGTCATTTTAAAGAGCAGCTGCCATTTTTGCTTTGTTCGACTTATTGAACTTACTATTAAGACAGGAGTAAACAGCTGTCATCAGTGTAAATACTTAGTTGGAAATTGATGGCATCAGGAAAGTTGTTGATAAATTAAGCATGACCTTCATTGCACAATTTAAGAATGATTGGATTGTCAAATATTTGACCAGAGACACCATAGTCATTGAGCTTGTAGAGAAGGGCATTATACTAAATCCTATCAAATACTTTTGAGATATCTAAAGCCACATTCTGAGCCTTACTGTTCTTATCTAAAGCTTGATAGATAAATTTAGTAATAATTATTAATACATTCGTGGTTAACCTAGAGAAGAAGTCATGTTTACCTGAAACAAGACCATGTTAGGTGCATAACCAATTTGATGTTGATTAGAGCCTCCAATACTTTACCAAAAAGAAGTAAAAGACTAGTAGGATAATCAATTCAGGGGATTAGAAGGCGCACCGAATTTCTTAAAACAAAATCAACAGAAAAGGATTCTCAACAAACTGGAAAGCAAGAATTAGCAAAGTCTTTGTTGTAAAGTTTGGAGAGAACAGGAGCCAGCTCATGAGTGCGTTTCTTTGGACAATTACAGGGCTACCAACTAGACAGTAAGCATAATGGGAATCTTGTTTGGAGATGATAGCAGATAATATGAAAGAAATACGAGTCAAAAATTAATGATAATTAATGTTTCATCAAAGAAATTTAGACAACTTAAGACTATTACATCTTATAACAAGTTGGTGTTAAATAAGCAAAAGAAATGAGATAAAAGAAATACTAGTCAAAAATGAATGATAATTGACAATGCTTCATTTGAGAAATTCAGACAACTCAAGACTATTACATATTATTAAACATTTGAATGATATTCATTAGTTTTTTTATTTACATTTCAACTGTTGTCCTCATCTTTGTTATCAGAACTGGTGGAAACTGAGTAGGTAATAACCAAGCTGTACTAAATAAAAACAAGATGAGATATCCCCAGGCATGGGTAGTGGAATGAGAACACTCTATTCCATTGATTAAATAAGTAGTTCAGCTTGAAATTCCCTGAAGTTTACCCAGATTGACAGAAAGTTGAAGAGCACATCAGATCAAGATATGTATGGCAACAAACCTGTCCAGATATATCTATGCTCTGGACAATTGCTTTTAAAGATTGATCATGAAAAAAGACTTTGAACAAGTAAAGCCTTGAGAGTCTTTATGAGTATCATTTTTTTTTTTTTTTTAATTCTGTAACACCAGTCCATAAAGAACTGTATCAAACTTCATGATTTAGTAACTAGCAACAATAGCAACAACTAAAATGGCTAGCCCATGTAATAAGAAGAGAAAATAATGACATCATCAAGGTGTTAACATTCTACGCTACTTCAAATAGGCTTGGATAGACCTCCACACACACACACACACACACACACACACACACACACACTATTATCGGCAAGCTGGTGGACTTGAAAAACCTGTTTTCCCTAAAAAGTGTTTTAAGAGAAATATTTTATAAATTTCAGCTGAAAATCATACTAGTTGCTTGGTCAACAAATACCAAATGTTTCCTTGTAGGAAAACAGCTAATATTACAATTCTGGTGAAAGTCTCCATTTAGGCATTTGTAGATGGCACAGTTCTAATAGCAGACAGGGAAAGGAAACTACAAAACTTTCTCCAGAATGTTGTGAAGGAAAGTGAGAAGAAAGGACTAAGCACAAACTACAAGAAGACTGAATTCATGGTCATCATCAAAAAGAGGATCCTGAAATGCCAATTGCAGCTTAGGGTTACTACAATCAAGCAGATACAAAAATTTAAATACCTGGAAAGTGTTTTAATAGAGGAAAGTGGAACACTGAGATCTGATGGTGTATTGGGATGGCTAAAGATACATGCCAAAAGTTAAGCAGGATATTAAGAGAAGGACAAATTGTTAGAAAGCAAGAAAAGAGTACTGATATCTGTTCTTCTGTATGCCAGTAAATGCTAGACATCTTCTCAAAGATGAGGAAGAGACTTGAAGCAACAAAAATGTGGTTTCACAAAAGGATGCTGAGGATACCATGAGCCAAACATGTGAGCAACGACAAGGTGTTGGAGAGAAAAGAAACAAGAATGAAATTTATACTTAATATCAGGAAGAGGCAGTTGAAATTTCTGTGGCACATAATGAGAAAGGAGGGCTTGGAGAATCTGATACTCACAGAGCTGATATTGGTAAAGTTGGGCAGGGGAAGTAGTGTGTGACATACTGGATGGACTTGAGCAAGTGGATGGCATAGCAGGGTTTGGAAGAAATAATGAAACCAAACTTAAGCGTTACAAGTGACAGGAAGATGTAGAGTGCCATGGTTGCCTATGTCATGAAGGGACACAGAACATAAAGATGACAAGAAATAGCTGAAAATCATCCCCTGCAGACAGGTTTTCACTTAGTACATATGAAAGCAATTTTTTGGTTATTATATTAGAAGAAAGTCATAAAATTCAAACACAGAAATTGGAGAAATAAAAGAATTTTCAATGGATTTTTTTTCAGTTCTTTCTTTGATTTAAATTTGAAAATTTTCCCTTTTATTTATTTATTTACTTTCTTTTTATAGAAATTTTGGAATCAAGAGACTACCTGAAGAACTTGGCTTATTGGAATTCTGCAAAGAATTTTATATCGAAGAGCTTGATATTGTAAATGTTCCAAAAGAAATACAAGGTGGGCATAAAATTATAAATAATTAAAATATCTAGTTTAATAAAGTACTAATAGTAATTTTAATAAATTACTAATAGTCTATAACCATATTTTTATATGAAATTTTAACTCCCGCATCAGTAAGAAATCTGGCGAGGCAGACAATCATAACCACACTGCTGATTTTGAGAAGGACCTCCACTCTGTGGTAGACTGGAGTAAGAAATGGCTTGTAAATTTCAATGCTTCTAAAATGAAGTTGCTATCTGTCAACCATCACAGGCAGTCTCTCCTGCCTCCATAAGCATGTGCCAAGCAAGTCTCCCTGAAAGCATTATACTGCACCTCCTCAGCCTCACCTTCTCTTACAACATCAAGTGGAACCATTATATTGAATCAATAGTTAAATCCAATGCTAGGAATGTTGGGTCACTGTGTCAGACCAGGAAGTTTTTTCCACTTAAATCCATCTGATCGTGCATAGAGTACTGTTGTCATATTTGGGCAGGCACTCCTGCTGTTCATCTCAGGATTCTTAAAAGGCTCCAAAGGAGAATCTGTAATGTAATCGGTCCAGACCTGGCAGCTTGACTCCTGCCTCTTTCTCACCGGCAGGATGTGGCTTCCCTCTGTCTCTTCTACAAATATTTTCATGGCTTCTGCTCTGACAAACTTAAGTCATTGGTGCTGCGTTGGTGCTGCATTCACAAGAATTTACTCAAGCAACCAGACTGGCAACAAGGTCCCACCCTTTTACAGTTAAATTTACCAAATGCAGCCGACAATTGTACTTCATCAGCTTCTTTTCTTGCACTTCCTACCTGTGTAACTCCCATTCCGTATACTTGCTTTCCTGAAAGCTACAACCTCCAGGAATTTAAATGCAATGTCAATTCCCATCTCTTATCCACTTGACTCCAGTCTTTCCCTTGTCTTTTCTACATTACCCTGTGTATCTTGTTATTTTTCTTTCTCATTCTACCTTTGCAAATGTCATCACACCTGTATTCCCATCCTTCTCTTGCCCTTTCTCTGACACTCATTGTAACTGGTTTGTCTTTCTCTTTGCTCTTCTCCTGCTTAAACTTTTACTCTCTTATGTAGCCACTTGTGCATCAGTGGCAGTACTGCCTTGCTTTCAAGCGATTAAAAAGAAAAAAATGTTGTTTTTATCTTAATTGTTAGATATACATTGAAACTAATTGCAATTCATAGCAGAAGACTTGGCACTCTTGTTTATTGAAAGTAGTAATTAATCCTAGAGCTGTATTTAAGCTCTACAAATTTCTCTTTTGTCAGGTTTTGTATTGGGTGCATCGGTTCTCAGCCTTTTGGCCGAGATCAATGCATAACAGATTCCAGCCCTATGGCAGCACTTTTCTCATTCTGCTAAGAAAAATGAGGTTGGTGTAATATTGATGTCAGTGTGGCCGGGGTTATGGGGACTGGGCAATTTTTGTACTTGGCTTGTATGCACATGTATGACATTCTCCCATGCTGTTTAAAAAAAAAAACCTGTCTCATCCTGCTTTAGTAGAGAGGCTAAATAAATACATTTTTGTGTTAGGTGCCTGATCAAGCTTTGTCATTTTTAGCACAAAATGGCTGTTGTTATTCCCTTCTTTTGGATTTGGTATCTGCTTTTGGATGTACATTGTAGTGTAGTGGATATCAGCTTGGAATGAGAAATTGGAGAGCTGAGTTCAAATTCCAGTTAAATTCGTTGCATTCACTTGCGTGCAAACACTCTTGGGAAAGGTATTTATCTGTCATGTCTCCCTCCAGCTATGGGTTAAATATTTTTATTGTACTGCTTCACTGGTATATTGAAACAATTTTTATTAATTTTTTCTTTTCATTTCATTAATGCAGAATTAAAAATTTAAGATTTTCTTACTGAAAAAAAAAAACATCTGTTTTACTTTTAAATTTGAAATTAAACTTCAAACGTGACTCTGTATATTAATATCCTCTCTAATATAATAAAGACCATTGTGTATTTGTGTGTGTGTGTGTGTGTGTATATTTCCCTCCTGTCACGCTCATGGAGAGAGACAATAGCGAGGCAGCATCGACTTGGTTCATTCTCTTTACTACCAGTTATGAAAGCTCTTGCTACGTGTTCACTCTTTAACACTGGCTTATTATTTATTTATTTATTTTTTTTTGCAATAATCATGTCATCAAGTAGCGAAGAATATATATCCTCTCTATTATAATAAAGATAGCCATATGAGTTTTTAATACAATTAGGAAATTATTAATAAAGAGGTTCTGAAAGATTCTTGGCCTGACCAACATCCTAAAATATGATGAAATATCAAATTTTTCTTGAAGTGCTTCTTGATAAAACCAAAAGCTTTTCAGTAGCCATTGAAATTTGTCTAACATATTTTTCTTCATTGTATATTTTAGCCAATAGATGTGGAAAAGATATTCTGACATTTCTTCAGTATAAGCAACGTAATTCTAAACCACATTGGTGTATGAAATTATCTGTGATGGGACCTGAGGTGAGTGGAATCCTTACATATATATTGAGTGGAATCATTACGTGAAATTATCTGTGATGAGATCGGAGGTAAGTGGAATCATTACATTTGGATTTGTTTGAGAATGTTCTGGCTGGTGTTACAACTAAGAGTGTAGGAAATGCAACTTATATTAAGCACAGTTGCTAAGACCCAAAATAAGGCAATAACAGTGTGGGTCTGTTAAAGACACTGGAAAAAGGAATGTGATATTTATGCTCATGATATCAGAAAGGGCAATACAAATGCAAAAGAATGCTCCTGCTATTCATTTTGAATTTCTTGGCAAAATCTTAAGGTGGATCTGCAATTTTATTGATCCTGACTTAGCAGCCTACCTTTAGTCACTTTCTCACCCTCTGTTTTTTTTTTCTATAAGTATTTTTATGGTAGCTGCTTTAATGAGCTTTTTTACCCTGGTACCTCAACCACATGTATTTACTTGGGCTATTAGATTGGCATTAAGGTCCCACCCTTTTACTGTCAAATTAGTTAAATGTAACCACATTATCTACTCATCTTTTCTTGCATTTCCTGTTTGTGGAACTCACTTTCATTTGCATGCTTTCCTGATAGCTTCTACCTCCAAAAGTTTAAATGCATTGTTAATTGCCATCTTTTATCTGCTTAATCCCCATCCATCTCTTATCTTTTCTTCAACATCCCCTGTACCTTTTATTCTCTCACTGTAACCCCCTGCACACCAGTGGCATTTCTGTCTTATGTTGGGTGAAATGATTGTAAAAAAAAAAAAAAAATGCATACCTATATATTTTATGGATTATGCAAAAGCTGGAAATGCAAATTTTAATCACCATCAAGTAAGAACCCTTAAGTTGGGTAAGATATAAGACATTCTGGTAGACATAAATGATAAAACCCCATTTGTTTGATATTAAAATTTTATGTAACTAAATTTAATTATATTTAAGCTGGGTTCTGAATTCTAATGAATAGACTGTGCAGTAGTATTAAACTGGAAATAAGACAAAAACAGAGTGGGCTAATTAAGGACGCTGAAAAATGAATGTGATATATATGCTCGAAATGATATCAGAAAGAGCAATACAAATGCAAAAGATATATATCTGTTTTATGGTTTATATAAAAGCGATCAATAAAGTGTGTCACCAACAACTGTTGGAAGGGCTAGCTAACCATAACATTTGGGAAAGATATTAGAATAATCCAGAACTTATATTGGTAGCAAACTGCCTGCATATGGATAGAAAATGAATTCAGTAAATATACAAAAAAATATACAAAAATAGAAAGGGATGTGAAATAAGTTTGCAGTGAGGCAATTCTGAGAGAATTAGAATTTGTACCTGGATTCATTATTGGGGGTCGCAATCTTAACAATGTAAGATACACAGTTGATACAGTTTTGATAGCAAACAGAGAGGAAACTGGAGGAACTCCTGCAGAAGGTAGTAAAGGAAAGCAAGAAGAAAGGACTAAACATCAATTGTAAGAAGACTGAATTTATGGCTATCAACAAAACGAGCAGCCCAACTTGTGAATTACAAATTGAAGAGATCAAAATCAAGCAAGTACAAAAATTTAAGTATCTAGGAAGAGGATGGAAAGTGTAACACCAAAATCCTAAAGTGTATTGGGATAGGGGAAGATACCTTCCAAAAGCTGAGTGAAGTATTAAGCATTAGAAAAAATTTGTTAGAGACAAAGAAAAGAGTACTGAACTGTTTTTTTTTAATATTAGTCCTCCTATATGGCAGTGAATGTGGGACAATCTACTAACAGATGATAAAAATACTTGAAGAGAAATATGGATCTACAGAAGGATATTGAGGACACCATGGATCAAACACATGAGCAATGGTGAAGGTTTAGAAAGTATGGAAATAATTAAAACACTTAGAATAGCGGATGTGTGTTGTGGTGCAGGTGATATCGGCTTGGAATGAGAACACAGGGAGCTGAGTTCGAATTCCAGTTGAATTTGTTACATTCACTTACATGCAAATACCCTTGGGAAGGTATTAATCCGTACTATGGATCAAACATATGAGCAATGATGAAAGTTTAGAAAGTATGGAAACAATTAAAACACATATACTTAGAATGGCGAATGTGTGTTGTGGTGCAGGGGATATTGGCTCGGAATGAGAAATCGGAGAGCTGAGTTCGAATTCCAGTTGAATTCGTTGCATTCACTTACATGCAAATACCCTTGGGAAAGGTATTAGTCCATCTCTTCCTTCCAGTTATGGGTTAAATAGCAGGACAGATTGGGTTCTATAGCCTTGGCTGGCAACCAGTCTACCGCAGAAAGTAATGGCAACCTACTGTAGGATAATCTTCTGCCCAGTCAGTCATATCTCGAAAGAGACATGATCGCCCAAGCGTGTGTCACGTATGGCACTTAACTGACTGATACTTAGAATCAAAAAGAGTTGAAATTCTTAGGTCACATAATGAGAAAAGAGAGCTAAAGAGACTTGACACTCATAAGACATATTGAAGGTAAGAGCGACAGGGAAAGCAATGCATAACCTACCTAAGAAGCTTTAGGAGAGATAACAAAAAGACAAGATTTACTTAGAGCTATAAAGAATAGCAAATTGTGGAGAGCCATGATTGGGCCCATCCTGAAGTGATATAGTTCATAGAAGAGGAAGAAGCAGCTACTTGCTGGAGAATGTTTGTTCTACATGTGTTGAAAACCAGTGAATTTCAGCTGAAGCTGTTTATGTTCACTTTACAATTATTGGAAAGGCATAAATCCACTTCTCCCTGTTCTGTGTCCCAATGTCAGATATCTTAACAAAATCTCATCATTTCGTATGCCATGATGTTCCGTTAAAACAAGAATTTATGAGGGAACATGTAGACAAATGGTGACAAGTTCCACTGGGTTTTCTGATGTTTCAGTAAACATTTCTTTTTATTATGCTTGATGAGGAAAATGTCAAAATACAAATTATTTAAATACTACAATAAATCAAACAAGGCCTGAGCTTAACATAGAAGTTTTAGAATGAGATTTAAAAAAAAAATTATCAGCAATATTTGGACCTACGTACTAGAAAAAAAAGGTTTTAAAAGGACAGTTTTTTTCCTTTAGACCACTTTTATTATAACTACCTTCACTCCTCAGCGATGTTTGTTTTAAAAAGTGATGATTAGAATTGTAATAAAACCTAACCATATGATGTAAGCGAATTTATATTTTTTGTTTTTGAGAATTTACAACAAAAATATTAAACAGTATTAGATTGTTTATTTACAAGAATAATTTTATATTTACATTTCAAAAACTAATACAATTTAGTATTTAATATTTATTAATTTCTAAAGAGATATGAAAACAATTATTTATTCATAAATTTATAAACATTTACTGAATTATTAAAATATGTAAACCAGCTATAAAGAAATTTTTATTATTTACCATTTTATAAAGTTTTAATCAGTTGACATATAACTGTTGTTTTGCCAACCATTCCAATAAATAGTGTAAGTAAACAGTCTAATAGTGTTTATTAATTTTGTTATCAATTCTCAAGAAAAAAGAAAATGTATAAATTCACTTTCATATGTTTTGGTTTTATTAAAATTTTAATCACCACTTAAAACAATAAACATTGCTGAAGAGTGAAGTTAGGTAAAATAATAACAGCTTCAAAGAAAAATACATCCTTTGGACACTGTTTTTTTTTTTTTTTTTGTTTTTTTTTTTGGCAGTGGGCATGATGGTCTAGGTTTACCATTTTTTCTTTATTGATCATTTAACTAAAACTACTCTAATTAATGCTGCTGCCATTTCAATAGCAAGCAAATGAGGCTGTGTTGCTAGTCTGATGCCTAACATGAACTCTTACAAAATAAAAATCAATGTATTAACTGCCATCATTATTATCTATGAATTGTTTGTGAAGCCAAATATTGTAACGGGCTTATCCACATTTTAAAGAAAGCAGAAGCCTTGAATCTGTCAAATGAACCAAAGATAATTTAGTCATAAGATGCAAATTCCAGAAAGAATTGAAACAAATCAAAAAGAAAATATATTTTAAGTTTCATATGCTTTTTTTAACATAGAAAATATAATTTCGATGTATAAGGTATTCGTTTTCTTCTTCTCTTTTCTGATTGTTGTTTTTCATTATGTGAGGAAATAGTCCATCAAGGTATTGTTATGCTTACTAGTAAAAATATAATCGAAATAAAAGCATGTAGCATATTAGCTGGTTTGTTCACTTGTTTCATTTCAGTTCCTGAACAAAGATCTCGTCTCAAAATTAATACAAGATTTTCTGATTCAATGTTCTTGAATAAGCAGTGACTTACCTTGGCAACCTAAATGGGCCAGAGTCAGGTGTATGTTTTGTAAGGGAGTGTGGTGACAGCAAATTGGTAAGCATTGGTCAGATGGAGAATCGGACAGCACTTCGTGGTAAACGGAATTGTGTTGCTTGTAGCTGTTTATATTTACTGTGCTGAGCGTGCATTGGCTGAGTGGTAGCCAGGTTGAGTAGATAAAACGTGGTATGCTCATTTTGAGGGGGGTCGTTGTCGTTATTTGAGCCATTGTTTGTGTGAAAATAGCATTTTGGAGATTAAAACAAGATGTGTGAATTTGGTTTGCCTGTTTGAAATGCTTTCCTGTGGTTGCTTCCTACCAATACATAATTTTTTTTTCTTTTTCCAACAAGCTATTTTGGCGTTTATTTTGTCTACCTTTCCTTCCATCATGGTGGACAAGGTTTTTGACATCCGGCTGCTTCCAGAGTACAGCGGTGCCATGACTGATATGCTGATTGTGGAATGGATCGAGAACGTTGAACTAGTTTGTGAGCTTTGTAACATGGACAAAGTTGAGAGTGTGTTGCCTGTGCGGTGGTGCTCTCACTGTTTATCAGCAGTTGACTAAAGGAAAGAAGGCAGATGCTGAAGAAATTAAGCGAGCCCTAATGACCGCATACGCAACAGATGCATTTACTACTTCCAACCAATTTGTGGCATGTCACCTTAGGCCGAATGAAACAGTCAACGAATTTTTGGCTGAACTACACTGCCTGGCTTGTTTAGTTGGAGAATCGTTGCCAGAACGTTGGATAGCGTGCACATTTGTATCTGGTCTGCCACCACAAGTTAGACAGCTTCTTCGGGCATTCTCTAGAATGGAAACTATGACTGTGGAGCAGTTACTAACCCGGGCTCGGGCTATTATGACTGACGACAAGGAACATGAGGTATCAGTCGCTGTGTCTGCTTGACAAACAGACAAGAAAGTTATTCCTACCAACTCAGGTAGAGGAGCTGTCACATGCTATAGCTGTTCTGGTCCTAACCATATAGCCAGAGATTGTCTGGAGGGCCGTTCAGAGAGAATGGACAATCACGCACGAAGAACCTGCTATGAAATAAGATGTTATAAATGCGATAAGATTGGGCATGTATCGTCACAGTGCACATATCAGGGAAACACCTGAGGGTGGAAGATGTCAGCGCCAGTCTTCTTCCCAAACAATTACAAAAACGGGAACTACCTTGTTAATGGGCAGAAATGCGACACTCTGGTGGATTCTGAGTGCTCACAGATGCTGGTGAGCAAAGCTGTATTCTGTCTATGGTGGCAAAAGGAGGTAGAGGTATTAACCATTGATGGAAGAACTTTAAAGTGTTGTGGGTACAGCAAAATCAAGTTGGGCATCGGACAGGCACGTCCGGTGACTATTGAGGCCTTGATCATCGATAGGCGATTATTAGGGTACGATCTCATTTTTGGAATCGATGCAATCAGGGATCTTGGTGGCGTGCATTTAACCAGATTGGGTGAAGTACGCTTTCCTGATGAAAAGTTAAGCTTGTGTGCCGCCATTGCTATTGATGAGCCCTGATTTCAGGGTGACGTTTGACAACAACAATAAAGTATGGAGCGCCTCATGGAAATGGATGAGTGATCATGCACCCAGTGAATTAAAAAATAAAGTACAAGAATACACAGTACCTTCCTATGTTTGGGATGCATACGAAAAAGAACTTTTTGTTGTGGCAACAAAATGGATGGTTGGTACCATATCCCAAAAAGGAGCTTGGCCCACCTCAGGGTTTGATTCCTTTGATGGAATTGTGCAGGAGCACAAGAAGATCCGGCTGGTGTTGGAGTATCAAGAATTAAATCAATTTGTAGAGGCATTTACTGCAGATGTGTGCATAAAGAAACTTAGAGACTGGCAATGACAAGGAGCCAATCTATTGCTGTTGGACTTAAGGCCTACTTACAAGTTCATGTCTATAAGGCATTATGGCGCTTTCAGACTGTGGTTTTTAGAGGTCAGCGATTTTGCTTAACCCAGTTGGGTTTTGGATTAAATGTGGCACTGCTTATCATGAAGGCTATTATCGATGCAGTAGTAAATCAAGATCAGATGATTAAGCATGCCACGTCAGCATATATTGATGATGTTTTCATCAATGAAGAACTGGTTTCTGCAGTAAACGTGTGGCAGCATCTCGCTGATTATGGGATTGTCTATAAGGATCCAGAACGATTAGAAGACAGAGCCAAAGTCTTAGGCTTACAGGTCTGGTGGGAGGACGGCACACTCCGATGGAAACGAGGAAGTGAAGTCCCAGACATTCCACTAATAGTCACCTGTCGAAGCATCTTTTCACTTTGCGGGAAACTTGTGGGCCATTACCCTGTGTGTGGCTGGCTCCGTGGCAACTGCATTTATAAAATGACAGGCAACCGTGGTGACCAACGGATGGGATGATGTAGTCAAGGAGGTCTCTCTCTGTTCCATGCTAATGGAAACAGTGGCCAAGGTACACGAGATGGAGCCCATAAGAGGAGACTGCTGCATTGATGGTAGGAAGATGAAGGTGTGGTGGACGCAAGTTCTGTGGCCACAGGAGTGGCATTAGAATTAAATGGGAGTATTGTGGAGGATGCTAGTTGGTTGTGTCCAGTTGAAGATGCCAAGCATATAAATTTGGTTGAGCTTGAAGCTGCAATAAAAGGTGTAAATCTAGCCATTCAATGGCAAGCTTTGGTGTTACATTTGGTTACAGATTCAACCTGTGTACATCGATAGATATCGGACATCCTAACTGGAAAGGCGTGAGTGAACACAAAGGCGGCTGGTGAGATGCTGGTAAGGCGTCGCTTAGAAACATTGCGAGCATTGACAGAGGAATATGCCTTGATGATGGATGTAATGCTGGTGAAGTCCTGTTTAAACTGTGTAGACTGTTAGAGAAGAATCGATGCCGAAAGGTTGCGCCATTGTGGAGAGTAAACAAAAACCACGTGATCGATATACACCACCAAAGTGGCCACCTGGGTATGAAAAGGACGTTATATTTTGCCAGATCTGTTGACTCATTAGTGTCTAGAAATCTTGTCGAATCTGTTGTCAGAACTTGCGAAGCCTGCCGGTCAATTGATCCTGCACCTGTACATTGGAAAAAGGGGATGTTAGGTATCAAAGTAACTTGGAATAGATTGGTAATGGATATTACCCACTATAGAAGTGGTCATTTTCTAACACTTATTGACTATGGGCCTTCTTGATTCATGATATGGTGACCGCTGCACCGGCAAGACTCCACTAGTGTTATCAACTGGAGGCAATTTTCTATGAAAGGGGCCTGCCAGCTGAAATCCTGACGGATAATGACACTGCATTCATGTGTCAAAATCTCAAAAAATTTTTAAACAGTTGGTGGGTACACTTGAGATTTAGATGTGCTTATGAACCAGCTGGGAATGGAATTATGGAACGTTGTCATAGGAGTGTAAAAACTATCGCAGCCAGAAAACAATGTTCGGTGTCAGAGGCGAGTGACATTGTAGACACTGGCACAATGTCACTCCCAAGAACAGTATTTCAGTTTCCACAGCACTGGCCGATATGTTGCATAGGTACCACGTTCGTGTACAAAACATTCATACTGCGCCCTCACATACACCACAAAACAGTCACGGGATGTACAAAGAAGAGGACATTGTCTGGGTTAAAAGCCCAAAAAGCAGATGCATGACCAAATTTAAAACAGGTTGCATAATGCAGATAATTAGTCTGCAGTTGGTGCGGATTGATGGCACACCACGACATGTAAAAAATTTACGCCCATTTTTAGGATCAGATCCTTTGACAGACACTGATAGTGACGCAGAGGAGAGTGAATGATTTACATATTTAAAATCTAGTTCACCAGGTAATTCCTTTACTACCAACAGTTCAGAGACTGATGCTGGAGCACCCGATGACACTTCAGGTCGTAGTTCATCCTAGAAAGAGACCTTCATTGTTCCTCTTCGAAGAAGTACCCGACAGAATAGACCCACTCTGGGATGCAGCACCTGTGATCAGGAGTTCAGGGGGGATTGTAGCAGTGACTTACCTCGGTGACTTAAATGGGCCAGAGTCGGGTGTATGTTTAGTAAGGGAGTGTGGCGACGGCGAATTGGCGAGTGTTGGTCAGATGGAGAATCGAACATCACTAAATTAATGTTGCTTCTAGCCGTTTATATTTACTATGCTGAGCGTGCATTGGCTGACTGGTAGCCAGGTTGAGTAGATAAAATGTAGTATGCTCATTTTGAGTGGTGTTGTCATTGTTATTCGAGCCGTTGTTTGCGTGAGAATAGCGTTTCGGAGATTAAGACAAGACCCATGAATTTGGTTTGCCTGTTTGAAATACTTTTCTGTGGTTGCTTCCTTCCAATACATTATTTTTTTTCTTTTTGCAACAATATTCATAACCTCTTTTCAATATTTGCTTCTTTTTCAGGTTTTATTGTTTTCAGTCTGTTTTCTTTTTTAACAACTGATCTGAATACATCATTAAAAACAGCAAAAACAACTTAGATTCTCTAAATATGTACATAAATAATTAGCTGAATATTAAACAGATATAATATCTTTTACAAATTGGTTTTTGTGTAAACTTATAAACATTACTAATATAAACTGTTTGAACCAGGATCCTGGTCTTTATTGTTTTTGTCATCACTCTTTTGAAGGTGCACTCTTCTTTATTTTTGAGATGAAGTGTTGTTACTGTGATACATTTGATATTTTGTTTTTTACCATTTTTTTGTCTTTATCAGAATTTTTTGTCTGTTGTATTCACTAGTCAACCATATCTGTCTGTTGCATTTGGTATCCATTTTCTTGGGAACTTGATTTGATCCATAGGAATATGTGGTTCTCCTTTTGAAATCTGGAGTCTAGGATACTTCCTAATAATTTCAAGAACATGTAGAGATTAGCACTGAAATGGGGTAAATTTGTGTATTGAATAAGGCTAGTGCAGACATACTAACTCAAACATGTGAAAAAGACAATGGAGATAAGGAAGCTGGTTGAATAAACATTGTCTAATATGAATAATCAAGACAAAAGGGAAACTTAGCCAATGCACTTTGACCCCAGATGGATTTTATGGAGGCAATATAATACAAAGAATATCTTCTGCCAAAAAATCATTAATAAAGCTTGTAGAGTACAGCTGTTGAAATATGATGAGAATAATAGCAACAAATCTGAGAAAGAATTTATATAAAATGAAATTTAATTAGCTTCAAGAATTAAAATGAATCCATTGAAATGTTCATTTGTTAGAATTCAATATGATGTTAAAATTGTCCTTATTTTACTTACATGAGTGTTATAATTCCTTAACATATTTAACAATACAAATTTAATTAATACAATTTATACTCGGTTTTAGCAATAGGCAATGTCATCAGAAAACAATTTAGAATTTTTTTTTCATATTCCTATAGTTTATAGATTATGCACTGGAGATCATGAATATAAAAAAAAATATTAAACTTGATGAAAGTTGATGGATGTCCAGTTTATCTAAATTCCCTGTAAATAGACCCTCAACAAGAGCAAAAAGAAAAATATTGTCATAATTTCCTAAAATTAGAAAAAAGATTTACAATTATAAGAAATCAAATTTTGTGTGCATATTTTGTTTTGGCTTTCATAGTGGGATCAATTTACAATGAATCTACAAAGCAAATGAGATACCCTATTAAATTTTATAATTAAAAAAAGAATATTTGTGATGTGGAGTATTTAATATTGTAATATGAAAAAAAAAAGATTATTTATGGTCACAGTGTCCAATATCACCATCCAATTGATTTGCATTCTCTAGTTTTTTTGTTTTTGATTTTTATTGTTGAAATGTAATCATTGGTACTTATTTTAATATGTCTGAATGTAAAGATTATTATAATTTCAGGGCAAGGGTAAATCTAGTCTGTTATATAATCTGACAAAAGGAAATATGGAGAATCTGAAGGCAAGCCCAGGTTTAAGTGCATTCACATGGACAACAGAAAAAAAATGGATGATATTTCCTGAAGTAGGTTTTTACTGCTTATTTACTTTTAAATTATATCAGTTTGCTTTTTAATATTTAAACTGTAAGAGAAATTTATATGGAAATCAAAGTTTTTATGTGATATTAATATTAGATAAATTGTCTGTCAGCTTCACTGCTAGAGTTAGAAGATGCAAAATGAAGGTATTTCTAGCAAAATAGCCATTCCAGTACAATTGTTACATTCACTGCCATCATTATCATCTATGACTTGTCTTGCTTCACTATCAGATTCATTGCTAAAGTCAAAAGATGCAAGCCAAAGGTATTTCTAGCAAGATATCTTGTTAGCCATTCCAGTACAGTTATTACATTCACTGCCATCAATATTTTAAAATTATTCTAGATCACTACTGTACCAAAAAGACCAATGACAAATTTCTCCAAGGATGTCTTGTCATCTTCTCCAAGACAATTTTTGCTTATCACAATATATGAATTGTCAACACAAACACTTAACTATGGGCTAAAAATCCTTTAAGTGGTCACATATACTAACACAGTAAAAAAAAAGTTCAACCCAATTCAATAAAAAGAGGTTAACCAAAATGACAAGAAGAAACCAACTCATTATAAAGCAATTAAGTGGAGGATCATGAGTTTTCACAAACGGACAGTAAGGTCTGCTTTACTGTATGCAACAAAACTGCAGTGACAGGTAAAACTCTATAATTAAGAGGAGCTGCACACTGCCAGCTTGCTTTAATATTTGCCCGCAGTTGATCCTTAGGTTCAAGTTGGCTTCACTCAAACCTTTATATAGATGAGGACAGGCACCAACTCCTTTACTCTGATGCTTTCTTTTCCCAGGAAGAAAAGGGGATGCTGCATCGCTTCAGATTGTCTTTAAGGTTGCCTTTGTAATGTAAGTGCGGCCTTCCAACTGGCCTGCTTGTTAGAAAAAAAAAGATGTCTTGCTCACCCAAGATTTTCATTAGGATGTCTTCAGTACTTGCCGTTGCATTTAGTAAAAACTTTACTGTTTCTCATGTGATCAGTCAGTTTTCTGTTGCAGATGATACATAGGCAACACATGTGGAAAGCATCAAGTTGATTGATGTGTTGAAGGTATAGATTCTAAGATTCTAGATAATTTTTTAAGATAGGTTGAGGTTTATTTCAATTGGATTTTTTTATTTTTTTAAATATTTTTAGCAGATATGTACTTGAAATAAGATACAAATGGAATTGTGATGTTAAAAACTGTCAACAATTTTTTTTTTTTTGTAATTATTGATTTCTAGATTTTTGTTTATATATTTATTGTGAGAGTTACCTCTTTTGTTGCATGTTGTGAATGACATTTTCCAGTATATATTTAATGGCTCCTGGAACTTTTGTCTTATAAAAAAATATTTAATGGACTCTTGTGAGTCTGGGCAAAAATAATAAACGAAACAGACTTTTAACAAATTAATGCATGTATTAACAAAAAAAATTACATTAATGTTTACACCGTTGAGAGAAAGTAAGAAATCATTAAAAACTTAGTTATTAAGAATGTACTTGTTTGTGTGTGATATGCATGTGTGACATACACATGTCTGTGTGATAGTTAAATAGACTGGGGGAAACAAACAACGTAACCCAGTGGGGACGTTCTCATTTATGTTCTACACGATCTTAGAATAAAAGGAAGAAAGAGGAATAGAAAGGAAATATTTGTCTTTTTATAAATTTAAACAGTTTCACCTAATGTTCATTTGATGAAGTCAAGTGGGATAACCAACATGTATTATTTTCTATATCTTTCAGACAAATTTCATTCCTTCTATAAAATTTAATGTTTGGGAGTTTTCAAAACCTGACAAGTTTAGTGACATTCACAATTGCTTCATTACTAAAAACAGTTTGTTCTTATTGGTATGGGATATTCGCAAATCAATTGAAGAACTGGAACCATTCCTAATGAGTATTGAGGTAAATATTTACTCTTTCACTTCTACTATGTATGAAAGGTACGTCAAACTGACTTTATTCACTTTGGATTGTTAAAGTTGTTGTTAAAACATTATTCAAGATTTTTTTATGAAACCTTATCAAATAATAATTCTAAACTAGTATCTATTTCATCTTATTTCTCCTGCTTATTTGCACCAAGTAGTAATAAGATGTAATAGTCTTAATTTAGTCTTAATGAAGTATTGTCGAGTATTTACTTTTGACTAGGATTTCTTCTACTTTGTTTCAGTTTTTTTTATCACAGATATCATTAAGCAAGATTAAAAATATTGAATAGGTCTCCAGTGCTTTTAGAAGTTCCAATTATTATTTTTAATTTTTTTTTCTTTCCTTTCCTTATTCTCCTTGGCACTTAGTTTCCGTGAGTTTTTCACAGTTTAATCTTAATTATTTATTATTCCAAATTGTTATTAGGCATTCTCAGGCCATAAATGTTGAACCAGGATTTCTACCTAGTTATATCAATGTATGCTGCAAAACTTTGAACCAGAGTTTACCACCCTGTTATATTAAGAAGCATTGTCATATGGTGTAAGGCTCATAATGAAATAATAATAATTAAAATGGTTCATCTAAAAAGCGAAATTAATGTTATGTGACACCAGTAATAAAATATAATGGAAATACAAAAGAATGCAATATAAATAAGATAGAGTAAAACTGTTCATAGAATAATCAAAATGATTTTTTAAAGTAATGAAGATAATCAGTAAATTATATACAAGTATATTGTATTTTTCAATATTCTTTTCATTTACATGAAAGGAAGACATTAATTAATTTTCTTTTCTGTTTTCAGGCTAAAGCCAAGCAAGCGGTAGTTATATTTGTTGGGACATTTCTCGATCAAATTGTAGGTCACAAAGAAGAGTACATCAAATGTACTCTATCACAGATAAAATCCCTGTACAACAAGCAACACATGTCTTTTACCATTGTGAATTTATGCGTAACTTGTCCTCCAGAAAACATTGGAATAAAAGAACTTGCTACTGAAATTTTCAATGTTGCCAAGAATATGAAAAACAACCATTACAATGGAGAATTATTCTTGAACCGAAAAGTTAGTCATTCTTGTTATCAAAAATATTTTCATTTTACTTATTTTTTTAATATAGACCTTTACTCGAAAGTTTATTTCATGTACACATTTAAAGGCTATCTATGGCTCCAGTATATTTTTGTGGATGTGCAGGTGGTGTAAAGGATAGTGGCTTGGAATGAGAAATCAGAAAGACAAGATCAAATTTCAGTTGGGTTTGTCACATTTATGCATGCACAAATTCACCTGGGTAAAAGCATAAATCCGTATCTCCCTAACTATGGATTAAATAGAAATTTTATCTGGAAAAATGATTGTTCTCAAAACAAATTGTTAATTTATTATTCACTTATAAAAAACTAAGTTATTTTTAGAGTTAAAAAGGTTCTCGCTTTACATAACCTAAAAAAGGAGTTAAGCCATAAAAAATTTCTCACACACACACATATATATATATATATATATATATATATATATGATTAATACTTATGTAAAATTTGTCACTTAGCTGATTGATGTTATAATCAGCACCTTGACTCCATAGAAAAACCCTTTTAACCTCAAGAAGTTTCAACAATTGATGCATGGGTCTACTGCTAGAGGTCTACAGGTCTACGTCCATGGGTCTACCGCTAGAGGTCTACAGGTCTATGACTATTGGTCTACACCTAAGTCTCGGGATACTGCATACGACAAGTACCATCTATTACATCTACGTACTAGATTGTCCTACCTGGTTACATTTGCTTAAACCGTTTAACTACTTTGAATGCTATAAATATCCCTTTCCGAGACATATCAATAGTCTTGATAAAACTAATCAACTAAAATTACCTCCCAACTCAATAACAACAACTAAAAAGAATAAACAGTACTGTTTTAGTATGTGGCCTACCTCTTTAATTCTTGTATAGTACGTGGCCTACCTGGCTTGAATGTTTTTTTTACCTCAGTAAGAATATATTTATAAATTCAGATATTTATTGAAACTAATTATTTTTGACATTTACTTAATTTTAATTTATTTAATTGTTCCCAGCAGTTCTTCAACTACCTGTTACTAACACTACTAAAACAACATCCTTTAATTGAAACAAGCACTTCTGTAACTATCTGTTACCAGACAGTCATAATGTCTTTTAAGGTAGGCCATATACCATACCAGCAGCAAATAAATTGTAAAAAACAAACAAAATATCCTAATAAATATATAGATGAAACATTTATGCGTTTAAATCAAAGAATAGACACACACAAAAGGTATCTTATACAAAACAATGTATTAGTCATTCATTATGATAGGTCTGATCATAAAGTAGACTTAAAGAAGGTGTTTTAATTAAAGGAGAATATAATTTATTAAAGTGAAAATGTGTTAAAAATTCATTAATTTTGGTCATGCTTGGTAAATTTAAATGTAAGATCATACAAAATACCTCCTTTTTTAATAAAAATACTCATTATAATGTGGGATATTTAAAAACAAAAGTGGTTGAAAGCTGAATAAGATTGTCTAGCTTAAGGGTTCTGAAGCTCTTTCAGCCAATGCCCATATAGATCAGCAATACTCCATTGGGTGTATGTGCTTTTAAGATAGTGACTTGATCGAGGATACTAAAATCAAACGAGTACAGAAATTTAAATATCTGAAGTGTCCTAACAGAGGACGAAAAGTGCAACACTAGCCATCCCAATATGTCTTCGGATCTCAAAGATGCATTCCAAAAACTAAGCAGAGTATTAAAAGATAGAAAAATTTTGTTAGAAACAAAGAAGATAACTGGACTGTTATGCAATATCTATACTCCTGTATAGCAGCAAATGCTGGACAATTTCCTTAAAGATTAAGAGACTTGAAGCAACTGAAATTGTGGTTCTACAGAAAGATGCTGAGGATACCATGAGCCGAATATTTGAGCAAGAACAAGATTTTGGATAAAATGGAAACAAAAGGAGATATATACTTAACATCAGGAACAGGCAGTTGGAAATTTTTGTGGCATATAATGAGAAAGGAGGGTTTAGTGGACATGAAACTCACAGGACAGATTGGGTGGGGGGCACAGAAGAAAGCAACGTACTTGTTGAGCATGAGCAAATGGATGGTAAAATATTTTTTTGTGAGAAATAGCAAAAAATAACAAAAACAAAGCCTTGATATTGGAAATAAAGGTCAGAATGGAATGACCATTAGTTATCAGTTATGATGTTTTAAAATGTAAGGTAAAAGCAAGCTTAACTATCAGCACCAAAAATACTTTTAGATGATCAAGATACTATATGTAGATCATTTAGTCAGTTACGTGCCATACTTGGGTGATCATGTCTCCAAAGAGATATGACTGACTGGGCAGAAGATTTTTCTGCAGTAGGTTGCCATTACTTTCTGCAGTAGAATGGTTGCTAACCAAGACTATAGAACCCAATCTATCCTGTTATTTAACCCATAAGTGAAGCGAGAAGAGACTGATTAATACCTTCCCTAAGGGTATTTGCGCATAAGGGAATCCAACTGGAATTTGAATTTGGCTCTCTGATTTCTTATTTTGAAATTCACTGCACCACAACACACATCCTAGATCATTATATAAGCTTAAAAAACATTTTTAAATGCCATGTCCCTTCAGTACGAAGGTGATAATTGTTCACCATAGGTTCTTTTCTTGACATCAGCAAATTGATGTAATTGTTTGTTTCCTTATTTATAGTTGTGCTTCTCTTAGACTGCATTTCTCAACAAGGATATAGAATCCAGGCTACCCGATCAGGAAGAAAAAATAAAATGAGAAGTTTAGCCTTTAACTCTCTAATTTATTCACTTGTATTACCTCTCATTTCACTGTATTTTTTTTTCAAAGCCCTTGAACAGTGTTAGCCCCCTTGTCAATTTCAGTCAAGGTTACTTTGCATTTACATAACAGGATGTAACAAATACTATCATAAAATACAAAACATTGTTTTGTGATCAAAGTTGTTCAGTAAACAAAGTTGCTTATAGAGTGCTAAATGTTAAACTAATGCCAGGAACGTATGGATTAAATGTACTTTTTATATACTGTCAAATATGATAGCTTCTTAAAACAAATAAAAATTTTGTCAGGATACAAGTTTTTGTTGATGGAAAATGTTTTTTTTTATCTGTAGATTCCGCAAAGTTATATTTCTTTAGCAGAAAAAATCCAGCAAGGTGTTTCATTTAAATATTGCTTTGAAGATGAATTTAAAATGTTTGTTGAAGCAATGGATGGTAATGATATTGTATCTCACACTGACTTAGAGCAAGGTGAGTGATTTTCTTTTTTTCAGTAATGGTTATTGTTTTAGAAAGCAATGATTAGAATTATAATAAAACCTAAACATATGATAAATGTGAATTTATACATATTTTTGTCTTTGATAATTTACAACCAAAAATATTAAACTATTAGATTTATTATTTTGCAAGAATATTATGTTTACAACATTGTAAAAACTAATATATTGTATTAAAACTAATGAAATGCAATATTTATCATTTATCAAGAAATAAATATGAAAACAATTTTTATTAATAAATTTAAAAACATTTAATAGTAAAGTATGTGAAACAAGTATAAGAAAATCCTTATTATTTACCATTTTATAAAGTTTAATCAATTGGCAATTAGCTGATGTTTTGCTAACTATTCCAATAAAATATAATAAATAGTGTAAATAAGTAATCTAATAAATAGTTTATTATTTTTGTTATCAATTTCCAAGAGCAAAGGAAATTTATAAATTCTTTTTTTATATGTTTAGGTTTTATTATAATTCTATTTATCAGTTTTTAAAATGACAAATATTATCAAGAAGTAATTAAAATAATAGCAGTGTCATTAGTAAATTGGTGTTTTTTTTTTTTTTTTTTTTTTTTTTTTTTTTTTTTTTTTTTTTTTTTTTCTGTTTTTTTTTCGGGCACAAAGGTCCAAGTTTGCCTTCATTAAAACAGTTTTCAGGAAATTAGACTCAAGTTTGCTGTTATTGTATTTTTCTGTACTGGTAGGAGTTTCTTCCCAAGCCTTTTCTTTAAGGTAATGTGGAAAGTCAATATCTTGATTAGATTTTCCTATCTAGTTTTATATGCTATTCATTTTAGTTATTACTGTTGGCAGTCTTTTGGTGATGTAGTTTTTGTCAATTGGTAAATTCTTTTTTTTTTTTTCTAAAATAGCATGAATTTATGTAAAACTAGTTTTAATGAATTTATTTAAAACATCCTTTTGTTTTCTAACCACAAATCAAGAGGATTTTATTGGTGACTTATCATCTGCTTATTGTATGTAACTTAAATGTTTATTGATAGTATTTATAAGTTAACAATATAGTGAAGTAAATATGTAATATTTTTTTAGTTACCAGAACTACTTGTAAAAAGTGCTTAAAGCATTCTATACAAAACAATTTTAATTTTAATCTGATTGCCATATCAAACTAAAGTTTTCATATTATCTACTATAATTATTAGACTTATAGCTTTTTTTAAGTAAAAGTTTGTTCCAATAATTTTTCTTGTGAATCTAAATTCTTTTAAAGTGAAGACTATGGTCCCATCTTTTTTTATTTTTTCTATCTTTTCACCCCAAGCAAGTCAATGCAGTTACTAAGCGTGAAAAAATATAAGAAAAACATTATTAAGGAGCAAGAACAGTAAAAGAAAAAGAATTAAAAAGACAGAAGATAATGTTTGTCATTAAACTTAAATTTTTGAAGTTCAAACTTGATTGGAAAGCAAGAAGCTGGAAGACAGTTCCACAAGCAAGAAGTACAAGAGAAGAAACTATTAGCATAGAACTTATGCTTACATCTGGCCATTTCAGTTGTAAAAAGATGAGCCCTTGTCAAGGAAGTAAGAAGTCAGAAAAGAGTTCCATAAGGAAGAAGTACATGAGAAGAAATTTTTAGCATAGAACTTATGCTTATATCTGGCCATTTCAATGGTAAAATGATGAGACTTTGCCAAGGAAGTCAGTCAGTTAAGTGCCATACGTGATAAACGCTTGGGCGATCATGTCTCAAAAGAGACATGACTGACTGGGTAGAATATTATCCCGCAGTAGGTTGCCATTGCTTTCTGTGGTAGACTGGTTGCCGACCAAGGCTACAGAACCCAATCTGTCCTGTTATTTGACCCATAACTGGAGGGAAGAGACGGATTAATACCTTTCCCATGGGTATTTGCGCGTAAGTGAATGCAAGGAATTCAACTGGAATTTAAACTTGGCTCTCTTATTTCTCGTTCCAAGCCGATATCCACTACACCACAATGCACATCCTTCTGGAAGTAAGAAGCCAGAAAAGAGTTCCATAAGGAAGAAGTACAAGAGAAGAAACTATTAGCATAGAACTTATGCTTACATCTGGCCATTTCAAATGTAAATTGATGAAATTTAATGCCAGTCTAATACTGTATTTCAATTCACTCTAGGTACCATAGAAGAGAGTTCATCAGAACAATTGTGATGAAAGTCCTCGCCCTGACATAGCTGACTCCATATGGTTTTTATGAAGTACTAACCTTCAAATGGCACTTGACTAAATTTGGGCACAATCGGATTATTAGTTTACAAATTTGTTATTTAAGTGATGCTAATGTTGCAAATTTTCAAAACAATAGAAAAATCTAAATTTCCTGTGTTTATAAAGCATTGGTTTCTAATGGGGAAAAAATATTGTTCAGGCAAAGCAATGATAAGAGTTATTTGGACTCTGCTTTGTTGGAAACAATTGTTAAGAGGTGGTATACTGACTTTCAATGCAGTTGTACAAACACAAATTATCCTGAATGCTCAGGTCACCCAAAATTGGCAGTTGTCCCAGAAAACACCAAAAAATGCACAAACTCGTTTTGGCCGATTAGTAAATTGAAGTTGAATGAGATAGCAAAGGAGTTGAACATATAAGAGTTGGTTTATTCACCATTTTGAATGAACATTTGTCAATGAGAAAGCTGTGTTCGAAGTCGTTGCCATGTTTGTTCACAGTTGATTGAAAACAACACCGTGTCTGCGATTCAGAATATTGTTTGCAACCATTTCAACGCAACAAGGAGTTTTGTGTAAATATGTGACAATGGATGAAACATGGATCTACCACTTCACTCCAGAGTCAAGGTGGCAGTTAGGTGAGTGTTCAGTAGCAGGTGAAAGTTGACCAAAGATGCAAACATCAGCAGACAAGGTTTTGACCTCCAGATTGGAATGCGCAAGGTATTTTGTTCATCAATTACTTTGAGAAAAGAAGAACCATCAATAAGAATATTATATAGCATTATTGGTGCATTTGAAGGAAGAAATCATCAAAAAATGGTAACAAAAGAAGAAAAAGAGTGATCTTTTGCCAAGACAATGCACCATGTCACAAGTCAATCATAATGATGGCAAAACTACATGAATTGCACTTGAATTGTTTCTGCATCCACCCTATTCTCCAGATCTGGCCCCCAACAACAACTGGCTGTTTGCAGACCTCAAAAGAATGCTCCAGGGAAAGAGATTTGGCTCCAATGAAGAAGTGATATCGTAAACTGAGGCATATTTTGAGGCCAAAGACAAATCATTCTACAAAAAAGGCATTAAATTAGAGAAGTGTTGCAATCCGTGTATCACCCTAGAAGGAAACTGTTGATGAGATAAGGTCAAATTTTGCCTAAAAGTTGTTGTTTTATTAGTTAGGCCAGGGATTTATTAAGTGAAAGGTTTGGGGAAGCTACATTATGGCAGTGGGGAATTGATTGAGGCTGAGATGCCATGATAGAACCAATGACATTGCAGTTTCTTTGGTTTTTATCAAGGATCAAGGATTTATCATTTTATCAAGGTCCTTCCTAAAAGATAAGACTCTGAACATCATTGTAAACAATTTGTTATTGGAATCCATAAGATCAATGCAGGCATTTTTCGGGGTTCTATTCATAATCCTACTTTCTTTTTACTGTATATTATTGATCAGCTTAAGAGCATATTCTGGTCATTAGTGAGCATCTTTGTGGATGATACAACAGTTTATAGACACGCTTCCAAATCTGGAAAACCATAACCTAGCAACTCAGCTCATCTTTTCTCTGACCTAGCTCAGGTGGCTCAATGGTGAAAGGATTGGCTTGTAAGATTCAATACTGTCAAAACCAAACTAGTAACAATCAAAATTAAACTAATAACTTTCCATTACCAGCATGCGCACACTGAAGTTTGACCTGTCATGCTGGATGTGTCTTCAATAAATAAGGCTCCTTGTTTTGAGCACCTATTCAGGCTCTCTGCAGACCTCAAGTTGAACTTGCATATCCAATCTATTTCTAAAGATACTGGAAAAATGGTTTGTTCATTGTGACACTTAAGTATCTGACTCTTCCCAATATCTCCTATCTTTACATGAACCTGGCCAGACCAAAAATAGAGTATTTCTGTCATATTTGGGCTGGAGTTTCTCAGTCCTCACTTGCTTGTTTTGATAGAGTTCAAAAGTGTGTACACAAACTTGTGGGTGATGAATTATTTTTCAACCTACAACTGCTTTCCAACTCATGAAACGTTGCGAGCCTTTTGCTGCTCTATTGCTATTTAGTCGCACCAACTCTGACATTTACGAGTGGGACCTGCCATGATGCCTATACAAGAGTGAATCCTCCCTATTCCTTTCATATTCCAATAAGTTCCATTTGGACAGCTTCTTAAGAACTGCTGCTTTGTGGAAAAGACTCCTGGTAGGATATTTTCTCAATTACTACAATCTTGACCTAGGGTTAAGTGTTATTTTTTTTTTTTTGTACAATCTCATGAACTTCACTTTTTACTTCTTCTTAACTCTCTACCTGGTATTTGGTAAAAAATTAGTATAGAATATTCAAATGTGGTCAATGACAGAAATGATTCTTAAACTTTATTTAATAATGGTCTCAAAGTGCAAGAATATTGATTCTGGCAATTTGGATAATGGTCTCAAAGTGCAAGAATATTGATTCTGGCAATTTGGACAATGGTCTCAAAGTGCAAGAATATTGATTCTGGCAATTTGGACAATGGTCTCAAAGTGCAAGAATATTGATTCTGGCAATTTGGACAATGGTCTCAAAGTGCAAGAATATTGATTCTGGCAAGGATTTAATGGAAATAAGAATAGGATTCTCAAAGGTGGCAAAGAATATTGATTCTGGCAATTTGGATAATGCAAAAAGATGTTATAAAGTGCTTCTTTTAAATGAAAAGTTGACAACTGTAAACTTTTCAATTCTAATTGCGTGTAATATATTTTGTTTTGCTAAATTTGCTTGATTGATTTATTATCTTAGTTTGAAATATTTGATGAGCCTTCTGTTTTGCATTAAATATAAAATGATTAGATATTGGAGAAGCTTAAAAGTATATTTAATGTGTTTTATCTTATTTGCTTTATTACTCTGCTATATAAAATATATATATAAATATATCATAATCTGCCATATCACTCTCTAAAATATACAATTATCTACACTTGACTTGAAATTTGTCAGAAATAAGTCTAAACAATAAAAGTCTAAAAAACAAAACAAAATAATAAGCTAAAACCTAAGGAGGAATTTTCTTTATCACTTGTATTGATTCCCACAAGGTATACATTGAAGAAACCTCATGGAATTTAAATAAAAGATTATATGAACACAAAAATAATCTTATACAAAACAGTTCATTAAATTGGTCACCATAATGAGATTGATCACAATTTTAATTTAAAAAAAATAAAGTGAGAGAAATATTTTTAATCTAATTAAAAGAAAATAATTCACTAAATTGAAAAATGTATAGAAAGTGTTTTAATTGCTAGATCATCCAGAATAAATTTGCATTCAGGTTGTTACAATGTTTTGCCATTATTGGCAGATCTTCCATTTATAACAATGTGGGATAATTAATAACAAAAGTAATGAAAGCAAAAAAAAACAAACAAAAAAAAAAAACACCAAAACATTAATAAAAAAAAAAAAAACTAAATTGAAAATTCCCTCCTATCTATGCACACGCATGTTTAGTCAAATCAATGTCAATATAAACTTAGTCTGAAGTCCTAGAGGATAAAATGCATCACACAAAAACCTTTTCCACTTCATCATACTTCCTTCCCCTAAAATATATATAGATTTTAGGAATGGATTTGTCATTTATTAATCTGACACATTTTTATTACTTAAACCTTATTTTTATTGACTACTCATATTTGAGATCTGTGTTTAACATCACTATTTGGGCTTTGCTTGACCATAAGTTCTCTCTTGTCAAGAGGTCAAATTGAGTCAAATCTAGTGAGGGGAATGCATGTTTTGAATCTTGCTTATAAGATTTCTCAAATATTTAGGCAAGCAGATTAAAGTAAATAAATATACTGTTTAAAAAAAAAAAAAAGAAGCATCTACTCAAATATGGGTATACATTAAAAATTATGTTTAAGTAATAAGTCAAAATTAATAAATGAAAAATTAATTCCTAAAATTGTTTTGTTTACATTAGGATACATGAAACTAAAGAGATGTATATTTTGAGAGTTTTTGTGATTAAAAGGCACTGCATAGCTGAGAGGTCAAAGCACATCAAATTTAATGACAATTTCCACTAGAAGAACACAGGTTCAAATTCTACAGGAAAGTACATATTTTTCTAATATGATTTCTCAAATATTCATACCAGTAGATAAAAATAAATATCGGTCAGTTAAGTGCTATATGTGATACACACTTGGGCGATTATGTCTCAAAAGAGACATGACTGACTGGGCAGAAGATTTTCCCACAGTAGGTTGCCATTACTTTCTGCAGTAGACTAGTTGTCGATCAAGGCTATAGAACCCAATCTGTTCTGTTATTTAACTGATAGCTAGAGGGAGAGGAAATGGATTACTACCTTTCCCTAGGGTATTTGTGTGTAAGTGAATGCAACAAATTTAACTGGAATTCAAATTTGATTCTCCAATTTCTTGTTCCAAGCCAATATTCATTGCACAACAACACACATCTTTAAGATTTCTCAAATATTTAGACTGGCATATAAAAAATTTCTATATACTGTTTAATAAAGAACCAGAGCATCTACTCAAATAAGGGTATCCACTACAAATAACGTTTAAGTAACAAAAATATGGATTAATAAATGAAAAATCCATTAAAAAAAAAAAAATATATATATATATATGGTTTTATGTGTTATTTCTCTTTATCCACTGGGCATGGATAAAGTGAGACTGTGGTATTCTGTAAATTGATTTTAAAAATGAAAATTACAAATTATTCTAAAAACTTGTTTTTTCTTACAGCTTCGATATTCTTGCATGAAATTGGAGTTCTTCTTTATCATCCGGAGTTTGACTATGCTTCTCTCTATTTCTTTGATCCTGTTTGGCTTTTTGATTTGCTGGCAAAGATCTTTACAGATGAGGTGAGACCATTGAGACACAAATTTTCATTGATGCAAGGAAAATCATGAAGGAAATATCTGTATTTAAAATGAGTATTTTAAAGGCAGTTCATAAATGCAGGTTTAAACAAAGTGCATAGAAAGTAGCATATAACATCTTTATTTTGTCAGTACAACTTTTTAACTTTTTTTACTGGAATAAGAAATAGATGTAAATTATGCCTTTTAGAAAAACTTATAATCTCGAAACACCTTAATAATCCTAATCTATTAAACAAAAGAAGGTGAATTGATGACCACGTGCAGATGTAGGAATAAATTTCTGCTTAAATATTTCGATACTGTCTTAACTTTATAGCCCCAACTTTTCTTAAATATTTCGATACTGTCTTAACTTTATAGCCCCAACTTTTCTTAAATATTTCGATACTGTCTTAACTTTATAGCCCCAACTTTTCTTAAATATTTCGATACTGTCTTAACTTTATAGCCCCAACTTTTCTTAAATATTTCGATACTGTCTTAACTTTATAGCCCCAACTTTTCTTAAATATTTCGATACTGTCTTAACTTTATAGCCCCAACTTTTCTTTTTACTTATTCATTTATTCTTTAATCTATTTATTCCTGAGCAATTCCCCCCCCCTTTTTCTTTTTACTTATTTTTAAAAATGTTTTTTATTTACCAATTTATTACTTAGTGATTTTCACTATCTCCTTTTTTTTTTAATGGTCCTGTGTATGATGCTAAACTGCATCCAGTAGCAAGGCCTCTGACTGGAAGGTTGTGAGGAGCATAGGATTGCTGTTGTTCCCAGGCCAACCCTGACCTGGAGTGGTAGCACTTATTAGGGTCCCAGCTATGGGGAAATAGTTAACCCCCAAACTGGAAAGTATAAAAATAGACTTTTATAGAAATATATACATAAAAATAGACTTTTATAAAAAAATATACATTTGTTGAAGGGAAAAAAATATTACCAACAATACATTTTTGAAGGAAAAATATTACCAACAACACATTTTGAAAAGGTTATTGCCATAATAATACATTTTTGAATATAAAGCTAGAAGACATTTTTCACTATAACCGAACATTAAAAAACAAATACCTTAAAATGCACCTTTTTGGCATTAAATAACCCACAGAGGTTGATATGCTATGAAACAAAATTCACTTTTTTTTTACTGTTTGTGTATTTTATTTATATATATATATATATATATATATATATATATAGTGTATTGAGGCAGCAAATAATTTTCTAAACATATACTGTTAAATGTAAGAGACAATGAATGTCTGTTATGTTTAATCATGAGCCATTCTAAACATCGTATTTTGGCTTTAATTTCAGTCAAAAATAAAGACAAAAATTTTCTAACATTTGGATAATTTTTTATTAAGTTGGTTCTAAGCTTTCAGCTCACATGAGCCATCTTTGGAGAGGTTATAAGGACGGCAACACAAAAACATCCACCATCTATCTATATATATATATATATATATATATATATATATATTATAAATTATACTTTAGAACATGTACAAACTGCAATCTACTACAAAATTGTAAATGAGACATTGTTCTTTCAATGTCGAAACAAAAATGTACAATTTTGTAGTTTGTACATGTTCTAAAGTATAATTTATAATAAATATTGATTGCTATATTTTTATATTGAGCACTGTTTTAAAATAATGTTTTGAACGTTGTAAATATTTTCTCCGTTTCTTATTCATTTGGAGATATATATATATGCGTATTTATTTTTTTTTTTATGTCTCTATCACAGACATAATCAAATTTAAGTGACCTCCTCTTAACCTACAATTACAAATAAGGCCACCTAAATATATAGTGTTCCTTTTTTTCTCTCTCTCATGATTTTAGTTTCCTATTCCATTTTTGTTATAAACCTAATTAAATTATACATTTAATAAATGAAAAAATGACATCCAGATTTATAATTTATAACAATTTGAAGCAATGCTAGTACCTAAAATAAAAATTCAAATTGAAAACAGTTTATAATATGCACCTGATGATTGTGTAAGTATAAAATTTTGAGTTGTGCCTTAACCGTAGGATAATGTATATTTATTAATATATAACAAAAATAAGAATGTAGTTTTTCAAAATTTTCATATTTAAGAAACACTTGCAGATATTCATCAGGCTAACTCTAAAGTTTAAGTAAATTATGGAAGTTGCTAAGTGATATAATTTAATGTCTAATAAACAAAAATGAAGAACTAATGTTGTTAAACATTTTCTTCAAATTTTTTTTATAGTCATGCATCTTGACTTGAGGAAAGAAGTAATTCTTTCAAAAGCAAAAATATCTGGATGCAGATTTATATTTTGAAAAGATTCAATAGTGGCACTCTCAAGAATATTCCATCTAAAAAAATTACTTTCTCTTTTAAGTCTAGTATTCTTTAGATCAAAGTTGAATTTATTTCTATGTGTAATATAATAATCTGGCCCCACCCGAGGAAGTGAGGAAGCGGGGGCGTTTTCCGGCCGTTGAAAGGAACGGATGGTTGTTTGACCTTATTTCCGGCAGTAGCGGAAATGGCCACAAGAGGCAGACAGAACAGGTCTCTCTGAGAATTTACGTAGGCGTCGCGTGATCAAGGCAATGCCGGAAAAAACAAGTCCCGGTTTTGGAAGATATATAAAGACTGCGAAAACACGGATTCGTCAGTCAGTCAGTCAGTCAGTCTCGACAGGCAGTCTAGGCAGAGAGACGTAGAGGAGAATAGATACGACGACACCCCCCGTCACCCTGTCAACCCTTAGAGGCGCGCCCCCTCAACTCTCTGTTCACTAGGCCACACGGTCCATTGTTCATCAATAAAAATATAAGTCATATATTTTTATATACACCCGTGTTTGTTATTTGTCGCTATATAACATATGTATGACTAATGCATTTGAGAAATCATTACGGATTTATTTGTGTTCATAACTTTTTTTAATTTCTCTAATTTTCCATAATTTATTGTGAAATAATTTATTGAAATTATTGTTTTGGGTATTTTGGTACTGATTATATCCATAACAGTTTTTGTAATTATTTTCATAAAGTCCATCAGAGGACAAAATGTATCAGCAAAGATAAATTATCCTTTTTTCTTTCCACACATACACACACTCACACATGTATATCTGTAATGCTTGCTTTAATTCCTGACTACAATGAGGTATCCTAATTTTTATCCTATTGTTTTGGTAAATGGTAGGCTGAGCTTATTCACCAACCACAGCACTACAGTAAGAAATTCTTCTTGATTTATATTATTTTATTCATTTTATTGTTTTTTTTTTAAATAGCGTTTCCAGAGCTGTTTTAGTCAACAAGGTAAATTAAGTCTAAGACGAGCCAAAGCAATCCTAGACTCGATTTTACCACGAGAAAGTAACTTGGATTATACTGATCTGTTGGAGACATTTGGAATTGCTTTGAAAATGGACAAAGATGTGTAAGTCTTTTCATACAAACTCTTAAAATCTCACTTTTCTTTTTCAAAATTCACTAACTAAATCAGCATGATCATCATCCTCAAAGTGAGGGTGTAGAGTTGTTGTACATCTGAGCAACTGACCAGCTCCCATCATGTGTCTCAGTTGTGTGCCAATGCCTGAGTTTCTGTGAATAATCTTCATTCAGTGACATCATTAACCCATTACAAATGCCACTATAAATAAAAATAATTTTACAATTTTTAATAGATGCCTAATAGCATTTTTTTAATGTTGATCAAATGAAATAATAATTAGCAGAATTTAAGGATCTATGTCAACCCTTAAAATGTTTTTTGGTTTCGAACTGATATGATGATTAGCTTTCATTAAGAAAATGATTTAACAATATCTTCAATGTTGGTGTGTTAGATTATGTTCCCAGAAAAAAACATTTATATTCTCAGTAAAAATTTGAGCTGGAAAGTTCCATTATAGGGCAAAACATGCTGACTGGCTAACTCTATGAAAAAACGGATGTGTTTTTTTAAATGATTTTTTTAAACTCTTGAGCATTCAACCTGCCCAAATCCATCCTGCAAATATCAATGTTCAAACAACCATAACCTGCCCCCATGTATATTCCACCATAATATATGACAGCATCATTGCAAATAACAGGAAATCATACAGACAGTGTGACTTTGACTACAGAAAGTGAAACTTTGAAAGACAATATTTATGGGGAAGATTTGAGTGTTAAATGCTAAACAGTTAATCTGACATTATTTCTTATAACTATAAATTTTATTTTTAATGAGTAAAATGTTTGAGTTCATATCTGTTTTATTTATTTTCATAAGGAAATTAATACCAAATGGCCTAGATGAAGAAGTGTCACTAAAGAAAATGTGCAAGAATTGAACCTGGATCTCTTTTTCTATCAGGGAATCACTCTTATAATCACATTCCCACAGAGGAAATGTTGCAATATTCTTGCTACGCTATTGCTGTTTCTATGAAAAGTGTTCTCTTTTAATTATAATCTTTAGTTTCACCAGTCCAGATCTTTACAGCTAAGACCCATCATGCCACATATATATGGTCAAATCATCCTTATTCCTTTTGTATTCCATTAGCAAACAGAAAGTTCTATTTAGTCATCTTCATCCCAAGAGCCACTACTTTGTGGAGCAGATACCCAAGAGGATGCTTCACCAATTACAACAATCCTAAACTATTCAAATTCAGAGTCAGCTGGTATTTACATATAACCACAAAGTTGAAAGCTAAGGGGGTAAAAAAAAAAAAAAAGAAGTTAAAAGGAAAAGAAAGTTAAAAGTAAAACATTTATATTTATTATTTGAAAGAATTTCATTTTGCAAAAGAATGAAAATTAAAATATTGCTTAATGGAAATATTAGAAATTAAATTTCTATTTTTATTTAAAATTTAAATAGATATTTAAATCCAAAATTTTTTTGCTTTTCCTTATCTTTTTATAATTTTCTCAAACCAAATTGCATCTGTGAAACCTATTTTTTACTTTATACTGGGACATGCTTACAATGCGTGACACAAATAGACTTGTAGGGGATGATTTAAATTACGATTACAAATCAACTAGTTCCTATCCGATCACCAAAGTTAAGTAACATCAGTCAGTATCTAGAGGGGTGACCACTTAGGAATACCAGATGCTGTAAACTTGAATATGCAGATAGTGTAATGGATAATGGCCTAGAATTGTTAATCAGAGCAAATTTCCTATCCTGGTTGGTTTTGTTATATTCAATTACATGCAAATACCATTATGAAAGGTATTAATCCACCCCTTAACATTCCAGTTATAGGTTAATTATAAACTTTTATTACTAAATAAAATATTATCTCAAAAAAAAAAAAAAAATCTGCAAAATATTTAGATTTTGGCATTAAATAACTTATACATATGTCGCTAATCAAAAACAACCAACAAATTCATATTTAGATATACTTCTGATATGAAGTAGTATTTACATATATATATAGTGTAGTATATACACATGGCCAAGTGAATATAAGCGTTCGTTAGTTTCAGTGACTTGACCCAAAGAGTTGTGAGTTCAATATCTGTCTACAGCGGGGCTGAACAAATAACTTAGAGAGTTGAGTTAAAGGGAGATAACTAGATGGCATCCAGAAGTAGTATGCACATGGAATGAAAATAATATATTCCAGTGATTAAAAAATAAGGGGTTTGTTTTGAAATTCCTAACACCTGAAGAAGGCTGGAGCATACAACTGCTGAAATAAAGATGAGGACAACAGTCTGAACATTATAAATAATATAAATCCATATTTAGATATAAAAAAAAAACTTTGATAAATTGACTGATATGAAATAGAATATTTAGACAATAGTAGAAATTATTGAATCAGCTATGATATCAATATTCAATTTGATTCAATCAACAGTTAAGTGTTTATAACATTGTCTTTTGTGGCTAAGATAATACTTCAAGAAATAATATTAAAGCATGGATTAGCCAAAAAAAGTTTTTTGCTTATTAACTAGAAAATTTACTTAAACTTGTTTTTGATAATTTTACCCCAAGCAAGCAGTGAAACCACTAAGACTCAAGGGGTTACCGAGTGTGAAAGAACATGAGTAAAAGAAAAAAAAATTATTAAGGTGAGAGAACAATAAAAGACCAGGAATTAAGTAGACAGAAGATAATGTTTGACATTGCATTTAAATTTCTGAAGATCAAACTTTAGAGGAAAGTGTTCCACTAGCAAGAAGTGCAAGAGAAGAAACTATTAACATAGAACTTCGTTACATCGTGCCATTTCTACCCTAAAATGATGAAATCGAGTTGCAAATTTAGTCAGTCAAGTGTCATGTCATATGTGTTTGTGTGATCATGTCTCTTTTGATTCATGACTGATGACGCAGAAGATTTTCCCACAGTAGTTTGCCAGTTTTTATTGCAGTAGACTGGTTGCCAACCAAGGCTTTAGAACCCAATCTATCCTACTATTCAACCCATAGCTGGAGGAAGAAGAGATGGATTAATATCTTTCCCAAGAGTATTTGTACGTAATTATTGTAACCTAGAAGGTTACTGAATGAGTAAAAACCAAAATGAATGTTGGAAATAAATAGTAATATTTGTAGCACCATCAAATGTAAATTACAAATCGAAGATGGCAACATAAGACAATTTAAATACCTGGGTAGTCTGTTTAATGGAAAGTGCAACATTGATATTTGAATGTGTATTGGTATAACAAAAGATGCCTTCCAAAAGCTAAGCATAGTATTAAGATTCAGGAAAATTTTGTCAGAAACAAAGAAAAGAGTACTGAACTGTTTTGTAATATAAGTCCTCCTACATGGCAGTGAATGCTGAACAATATCCTCACAGAGGAAGAAACTTGTTAGCAAGATAAATGTGGTCCTACAGAAGGATGTTGAGAATACTATGGACCAGATATATGAGCAGTAATGAAGTTTTAAAGAAAACGGAAATGAAAAAGAAATTTAACATCAGGAAGAGATAGATTAAATTTCTAGGACACATATTGAGGAAAGAGGGCTTGGAAATTTCATACATTCAAAGTAGTTTAAAGGTAAGAGGTTACAGAGGAAAATGAAATATGACCTACTTAGCTTGAGTAAATGGATGGTTGAACAAGTTTTAGGAGAGATAAAACATTAAAAATGTATTATGTGCTTCAAAAGACAGGAAATTATGGAGAGCCATGATCACCAAAATTCCTGTAGGGAGGAAAAAAAAATTTGATACTTTCTAGATAGTTAAATTCCTTTCCTAGCATTTTTGTCAAAATGTTAAAATTTTTTCCATTTAAATTAGGTACCTCCAAAATTTTCTTAAAAAAGGAAAAAAAAAAACAAAAACAAGAGAACCTACAATGGTGAAAAAAGGCCCCAAATTTGATGAAAACAAAGTTTTGTCAAAATGTTTATTATTAAGAGGAAAGATCAAAATATTGTTTATTTTGTTAAATTTTTTAATCCTTTCTAGCGTGTTTAAAATTTTGGTTAAAAATTCTATTTTTTTGTGTAGGCTAAAGATTGCTATAGGAAATTTAGCATCTTTGTGTAAAAAAAACACATTGTTTTGGAAATCCTTGCAAAAATCAAATAATTATTGGATTGTAATAAAAATTTAAAGACTTATTCACAAATTTTTAAAATTATTTAAAAAATTTTATTTCATTTTATTTTTTCAGAAAATGTTGGTAGTTTTTTTTTTTTTTTTTTTTTTTTTTTTTTTACATTTGTTACCATCATTTAATTTTATTTAATTTCAGATAATTAGAATATCATCCGTCTTTATATTTATATTAGTTAAAGCAGGACTCTGTGGAGAATTTAAATAATCACTTTGTTTTTGTCAAACAAAAATGCCATTTACTGAAAATCTGCTCTTGATTGTAAAACAAAAAATTAATAAACTATATTATTTAATTAGAAAAGCTTTTAATTGCTTCCATAAATAAGATATATTACGGACAATATTGTTTAAGAAAAAAATCTTTTCATTGAATAATGAATTCTTACAAGAAATCATTTAAAGAAATTTCTGATTTTTTAAAGATTTCAAAATTCTGCATTAATTTCAGCCTTTTAGATAATATTAAGTGAAAACTATATTTATTGTTACGAGGATGTATTTATATATAAAAAATAATATTAAAAAGTCTACAAAGGTTAAAATTTATAGTAAGGGATTTTATTGAGTCCTATTTGTTATTACAAAAATGTTTTAATTCATGAAGTAGTTGTAAAAATAGGGAAATTAGAAATAAAACGTTTGGAAGGTCCTAGAATGCTTGAGAAAAATCAAGATGATTTGAGACATATGCAAATTAGGTGTTAGCCCCTATAAAAATAGGTTTTGGGAAGAGAGTAGTTAGTTTCTAAAAGGATTTGCTGACATTATTAGCTCTGGCCCGATTCAGGATTTGTATATCCAGCCGAAAGAATCTTTACTAAAAGTTGCCAACTAAAACCTGGAAGAGAATCTCATGGAACTAAATGCGTAAATACAATTTTTTGATTCTTTCATTGACCAAACAAAAAATTATTCTTTATATACGCATTTGAGGATTTCCAAAAAGTATAGCACTTAAACTACTTTGCTAGTTTAACTGGGTAAAGATACTTGACACCTTCCTTCTCCTTCGTAACACTTCACCTGTCAGTAGTAAACTATGTTACTTGTTTTGAATGCAAAAATTGTATATTTTGTAAATATTTTTATTTTGTGTTTTTTGTAAATTAAATATTTGTCTTTGATTTAGCTCTGACTTTTGGTCAATCATTTTCTTTTGTTACAACTTATAGCTTGTAACATTATCATAAATGGAAAAGCTTAATATAAATATCATGTGCCAATATTTTTAAAACAATTTTGAATTTTTTTATTTGTGCATAAATGTGTCAATTTTTGTAAGTAGTCAACCATAAATGACATTATCAGAAAATAAGAGTGATAACTGTATTAAATTTCAAGCTTAAATTTCTAAACATCGATGATGTAGATTATGGAGAATATTTTTCTAAATTTTTAAGATTACTGAGTACTTAAAAATTATTTAAAAAGGGCATTTATGACATTTTCTTCAAGTTTATTTCACTACAGATAAATCTCTGTAGAACATTAGCTGACATCATGTCATCAAATACAAATCAACATGGCTACTGCTAGATTAAAAAATTAGTTTTTGTGTTATTTTAAACTTAAAAATAATTGTTTCAAATCAGATTAATTATACTTTAGATCATCTAATATTCCTTAAAGTTTTAGAAAAATAAATCTTATTTTTGAAAGAATTATTAATAAAGAAAATTATATTGCGATGAAAGACAACTAAAAAAGGGTACTAATCAGTTATTTTATCAAAAAAAAAAGAAAAAAATATTTACAGTTAATTCGAATTAGTTTTTGAAATACAGCAAAGTATTTTGCTTATTGAAGATATTAAATTTCATCTATTTTAATTAGCTTGAAATTAAAACTAAAATAAAGCTACAAGAAAGTCCTGGGTATGATGATAAACTACATTTGGCAGCAAAACCTCTGATTGAGAGATTGATGGTTTTGAGGAGAATGGAACAACCTCTTAATTGCTGTTGTTCCCAGGTCCATCCTGACCCAGGGAGATAGCGCCTGTTAGGGTCCCAGCTATAGGCAAATAGAGAACTTCCAAACAAAAATAAATCCATGTAGAGAAGGGTAGGCTGAACACTCTAACCTAATCTTCCTAGAGATGGTTGGTGTTAGTAAAGGCATACATCTGTAAAACTCACTCCAATATTTCATTATGGTTTAATTACATATTAATTACAACTGTATTAACAGGCTGGAGTCATTGAAGAAAGTCCTGCAAGACCATGTAAAACCTGAACCCAGCTTACCAAAGATGATTTAAAGAAGTCGAGATTATAGCCAGGCCTTAGCCAAAATTGAGTGGCCTGGAAAAGAGCCATCTAGAAAAACCCATCCAACTCCTGCTAGCATGGAAATGGATGTTAAACGACAATGATGATTATGATGAAAGCTATAAGAAAGATTTTTCATTTATAAAATTTCATTTTAAACATTAGTTATCGTGTTATTTGTGAAAGTGGTATTAAACGGACATGCCTCTCAGAACTACCATACAAACGCAGGTGTCCCCCAAGGCTCCATCTTAGGTCCTACACTCTTCCTGATATATATTAATGATCTCCCTGATTCCATAAGAACCCAAATAGGTTTGTACGCCGATGACACCACAGTTTACTCTCGCCTCCAACAAAAATCTGGTGTAGGCGTCAAAGCTAAACTCGCAGCCAAGATTGAAAAAGACCTCCAATCCATATTGGACTGGGGTAAGAAACGGCTAGTAAATTTTAATGCTTCTAAAACGAAGCTACTGTCAATTAACCATCATCGACAATCTCACCTACCTCCCATTAGCATGGACCAGGCTTGCCTCCCAGAGAGTAAAACACTACGCCTCCTTGGTCTCACACTTTCAGCGGACCTCAAATGGAATGACTATATTCGAATCCATTGCTAAATCCGCTGCTATGAAAGTCGGTTCTCTGTGTAGGGCCCAGAAGTTTTTTCCGTCTAAATCTATCCTGCACATTTACAAATCTACCATCCGCCCGTGCATTGAATACTGCTGCCATATCTGGTCGGGTGCCCCTGCTGTTCTCCTCGGGCTTCTCGATAAGGTTCAGAGGAGGGTCTGTAATGTGATAGATACCGACTTGGCAGACCGCCTGCAGTCTCTCTCCCACCGGCGAGACGTGGCTTCCCTGTGTCTCTTCTATAAATACTTTCACGGCTTCTGCTCCGATGAACTTAGATCACTGGTGCCCCCTAAATACGAATTTGCACGAGATACTAGATTAGCAACTAGATCCCACCCTTTTACAGTGAAACTGATAAAATGCAGCCGTAACTTCTACTCCAACAGTTTCTTTCCTCGCACTTCCCAACTGTGGAATTCTCTTCCAAACGATTGCTTCCCCCGACGGCTACAATCTCCAGGAGTTTAAATGTAAGGTCAGTAGACACCTCCTAACACACTAACCTGCTCCCATTCTATCAAGCACTCTTCCCATCTGCCCGACCCTCATCCTCGCTATCCTTACTCATCTGTCACCTTTCTCCTGACATTCCCTATGTCTATCCACTCCTTCTTTCTTTACCTTCCCCTATGTAGCCCCATGCGCAATAGTGGCAGTGGAATGCCTTGCTTGGGGTGAGATGATTAAAAAAAAAAAAAAAAAAAAAAAGCATCTAAATTAAATGAATTCTTTCTTCTCTTCTAATGGATTTTTTCCCCTTTTTTATTTGTTCTTCAGTTTGTTTGTGCCAGCTCTTTTGTTGGATCATCCACCTGGAATTGACATGGGCTCTTCGGAAAAAAAGTTGGTGCGACTATTCAAAATGTCCTTCATTCCACCCGGATTTTGGAATCAATTGATGATTCAGGTGATGCTTATCATAGAACTCCTAAAGCAAAACTTGTTTATGACTTCTCGCTTCAGCTGCAACAATAATTTTCGGAGATGCAAACTAATCAGATCATGGAGTAAATATAAAAGGTAATCAAATACCATTAATAATTGGAATTGCTTTGAGTTTTTATAATATCCACCTATAAAACATGGTGTGCATCCATATATATATATATATATATATATGAGTATAGGGTACGTATGGATGGAATAATATTCCTAGTCCAAAGAAACCCTATTCTTAAAAAAAGTGCTCAATACAAAGTAGAGCTAATAATATTTATTCAGAAATTATAACATAGATATGTTATAATATCACTACAAAAGTAGCTATTTTGTTCTTGATACTAGATATGAAAGTGTAAAACTAAATACTATTTGGTATCTAAAAACAAAGCAACTGGTTTTGCTCCTGCTCTTCAGGCCTCGCCAGGAGATTAACTTAGATTACAATATATCATGGAATGAATAAAGGAAAGGGAAGAGAGAGGCATAAAAAAAAAAAAAATTATAATATGAAAGGGAAAGAAGTACTAAAGGCTAATGATAGCTAGTCCCAGCAAACATTCACGCTGTTTACACAGAAGGTTTGCAGGACCTGATATACAAAGACTCTAGCACTCTTAAATGAAATATAGCGTGTGATTTGGAACACAATTGTGAACTTGTCAACAATAAACTCAGCAGCACGCTTTCTATTATTTAAAAGGTGCTCACATATGGAGGAACCATAGGTATTTGGGAATGTTTGCTGGGACTTGCTATCATTATCCTCCAGTACTTCTTTCTTTTTCACATTATAATTTTTTTTTCATTCCTCTCTCTTCCCATCCCTTCATTCATTCCATGATTTATTTTAATCTAAGTTAATCTCCTGATGAGGTCTGAAGATCGAAACCTGATGCTTCATTTTTAACATGCCTAATAGTATTCAGCTTTACACTTTCATATATTTTAATTCAGCTGATTAAGCAACCTTGGTTTCAACCACCTTTCAGCATCTTCAGGCATTTTATATTAACTGATTTTTTTTTTTTTTTTTAATACATAACAAGAACTTTCAGAAACCATAACTGGAAGTTTTAAATAAGGTTGGAGCTGGTCAAGAATTGTAAACATTTTCATCTGGATTTGTATGATTTTAAAATATATTTTCTAAGGTGTTTACATCCAGACATTCCAGTTATGCATTCTGAAAGCTCTTGTTATGCGTTTGAAAAACGGAAAATCACTTAATATAAAATATCTGAAGATACCAATTGGCTGAATTCTGAATGAAAATATTTAAAAGCTCTACATTATATATGTATTGGGCACATTTTAATAGAACTGTATACTGGTTTAATTTAACCAGTTATTGGGCAGAATTAATAGTTTAATTATAGATATATATATATATATATATATATATAATTTTGTCACTTAACTGAGTAGAGTCATGCCGACATTGACATTTTATGATGGCACCATTATGATGTCCTCACTCAGAGGAGTTAGAACATCATAGTGATGGCTTCATGGAATTTCAAAGTTGGCATGACTCTGTTCAGGTAAATGACAAACTTCTTCACATTAATCTTATCAATGCTCTCTCGATATCAAACACTTCATGACAAAAGATTTGCTTGCCAAAATAATTCTGTTTTGTTAATTCTTGAAAACATTTTGTGAAGCTTAGAACTGCAATTATATCGCATAAGCAGTCATTGTTCTTGGCTGCTCTGCTCACCTCAGTCTGTGCCAGTCCACTCACTTTGTCTTACTCTCAACTGATTATCTCCAGCTTTGCTTGATCTTCCCATCTCTTTGATGGATTCCAGTACATTCTGCTTTGAAACATTGTCAACTGGTTTACATAGGATGTGTTTAGTTCATATCTATTTTTGCTTCATCGCATCTTTGCTTACAGTCTCTTGACCACATGGCATGGGAGTTCTTCACAGGTCACCTGATCAGGATATATCAGCGATATCACTTGGTTCACTGTTTTTTGAAGAGTAGAGGTTTATCCCTTGCTTCCTGTTTAGGATTGAATTTCCACTTTCTTCTCAAGTTTGCTTCCATACTTCTTGTTGTTCCCAGGTCCAGCCTAACCTGGAGTGGTAGCATCTGTTAGGGTCCCAGCTATGGGCAAATAGTTAACCTGTAAACTGGGGTCAAAACACTATGAAGATATAAAAATAGATTTTTATAGAAATATATACATAAACATAGACTTTTATAAAAAAAATATACATTTTTGAAGGAAAAATATTACCAAGAAGACATTTTTGAAAGAAAAAAAAATTATTGCCGTAATACATTTTTGAATAAAAAATTGCAAGACATATTCAGTTTTCTAAAATAAAAAAAAAATTCTTCAAAATCTGACTAAACCAACCTTCTCACTATAACTGAACACTAAAAAAATACCTTAAAACTTTACCTTTTTTGGTATTAAATGACTCACAGAGGTGTTGATATATTATTAAACAAAACTCAAACTCGATACTCTTATTTCTTCACTTAAAGTTCTTAAATTTTATTTGCGATTTATTTACTTTTTCTTATTTTTTTCTTGTCAATAGTAGTAGATAGATTTTCCTATCATCCAGTTTACACTCCTTCCAGGTCTTTTGAACCGGAATAAAGGTTTATCCCTTGCTTCTTGTTTATGATTGGGTTTCCAATTCCTTCTAAAGATTCTCATTCTCTTTCACTCTCAGTCTTCCCCTTACATCTTAGTGGCATTATTGCATTGTTGCAGTGAAATGATTAAAAAAAAATGAATGACATTTGTTGCCAAAAGTCTGGAGCTTCCTGGTAATGGGTTCAGTCATTTTCCATATATTTGATCTGCACAGAAAAAATACCTTCATATTAGATTTGAATTTTATTTGAAAGGAGTAATGCCTTGGAGTTCCAGAAGATTTGGAACGTGTTGAATGTTTAGAAAAGCTAGTGTGCAGTGATTTTAATATGAAAGTGGTTTTGAAATCCTAACGTCTTTTCATACTGAATTTACTTTGTTTTTTTTGTTTTTGTTTTTTCTGCTCTAGTTCACATGAATATTGCCCCACACAGATGGTATACTGGAAGAAAGGGTTAATTGCCACTTATAATAATGGCAACTTCCAGATTTGTATTCAGAAAGATGGAATTCTTATCACTGTGCAGACATTTAACAAAGATTTTTCTATGATGGGCATTTTGATGGATGAACTGGAGAATCTCACTGAAAATGTTTTCCCAGGTAACATCTTTTACTAGTTATCATTTTCACTAATCTATAGACTTAGCTTTTCATGAGTTTCATTTTAATTACTGTAGTCCTTTGTGTATAATTGCTAGGGAATATAAAAGGCAGTTAAAAAAGCAAAGAAATTTAAATGAAAAAAGTTTATTTTCATGTATAAAACACATCTGATTTTAGAGAAAAGAAAATGATCAAAACTTCTGAAAAAGGTATATAATAGAAAGAACAAACCATAAACTGGACATTTTGTTTACTTTTGTAATTCATAAACATTACGAAAATGTGATAATGACTCTTGGGGTATAAAACCACTAAATCACCAATCAATCAGTTAGGCACCGTACTTGATACACACTTGGGCGATCATAACTCAAGAGATATGACTGACTGAGTAGGATATTTTCTTGCAGCAGGTTGCCATTACTTTCTGTGGTAGACTGGTTGCCAAACAAGGCTATAGAATTCAATCTCTCCTGCTATTTGACCCATAGTTGGAGGAAGAAGAGACAGATTAATACCTTTCCTAAGGGGATTGCATTCATTTACACACAAATACCCTTGGGAAAGATATTAATTCATAAATTCCCTACAGTTATGGGTTAAAGAATAGGATGATAGAACAGATTGAGTTCGATATCCTTGGCTGGCATCCAGTCTACCACAAAAAGCAATGGCAACCTGCTGCAAGAAAATATCCTGCCCAAACGTGTATTATGTATGGCACTTAACTGACTGACTGAAGGGTATTTGCACATAAGTGAATGCAATGAATTCAACTGGAATCACCAATACACATTGATAAAATAAATAAAAATTTAATATTGTTTGTCTTGGTTTTAGTTATGAAAGATTTATTTCCTTTTTTGCAATATGCTATTAGATAGATATTATCTATCCAGTAAAAATAAATCCTGTTTGATCTGATTTTGTCTGTTTTGAGTCCTGGAAAAATTGGATCAAGTTCTAAATTAGACTTTGGGACATGATTTTGAATAAAAAAAAAACCTGAAACTTATACATACAGGGTTAATATGCTATTGTTTGCTCATAAAATCTGTATTATATTTTAAATCTAGTATCTGGTCCTGGGTATGACGGTAAACTGCATCCGACAGCAAGACCTCTGATTGGGAGGTTATGAGGAGCATGGAACCACCTCTTAATTGCTGTTGTTCCCAGGTCCACCCTGACCCGGAGTGTTAGTGTTAGTCCCAGCTATGGGCAAATAGTTAACACCCAAACTGGGGTCGAAACACCATGAAAGTATAAAAATAGACTTTTATAGAAATATCTACATTTTTAAAAGAAAAATATTACCAACAATACTTTATAGAAAAAAAAATTATTACCATAACATTTTTTTTTTTTTTTTTTTTTTTTAGAAAAAAAAAATTACCAGCAATACATTTTTGAATACAAAACTAAAAGACATCTTCAGTTTTGTAAAATAAAAAAAAAAATTAAAGAAAATAGATTTTTCATCAAAATCTGACTAAATCAACCTTCTCACTATAATTGAACATTAAAAAATACCTTAAAACCCTATCTTTTTGGCATTAAATAACCCACAGAGGTTGATATGCCATTAAACAAAACTCAAACTTAGTCAAGTCTAGTATCTTTGATCATATTTTTACTTCTTTTTATTAGGTACTACCAAAGATTTACTAAAAAATGAGCATACATGATGAAAAAAATGCTCCAAACTTTTATTGTTCTATCATCAAAATCTTTGTTATTATCAAGACCAAAGTATTTTTTTTTATTAAACTGTATTTTTAATCCTTTTTAGAACCTTCAAAATTTTGATTTAATTTTTTTTTCTTGCATCAATGAGTGATCATAAATTTTAGTGTCTTTTTGTGATGAAAAATACATTGATTTGGAAATTCTTGCAAAAATCAGGTAATTGTCAAATTTTAATTAAATTTTCAGTACTTATTCACAAATGAATGAATTGATTTTAGAAATGTTTTTTTACAAAATCTTTGTAATATCTCTTACTCTCCATTCATTTAATTTTCTGAAATTTTGAGAAATTCATCTTTTAGGGCTTAGTTATAAGCACAAGTTCTTGGAAAATTTGTCTTTTTTTTTGTAAAACCTGAACCTCTGTTACTAAAAATCTGCAATAAATCTAAGATAGTATTTAATTAGAAAAGCTATTAATTGCTTATATGAATAAGATATATTATGGACACCAGCGTCTTAATAAAAAAACAAAATTTTTGAAGAATAATGAATTTTTACTGTAATTGTTTTTTTTTTTAAATATTTGTCTATACTTCTGAAATGAGGTAGTATTTACACTATTTACATTATTCAGACTGTTGTTCTCATTTTTGCTGCCATGTTTATGATGTTTAAACCAATGTACACTCCGGCCTTCAGGTGCTAGGAATTTCGAAAACAAAACTCTTCTTACGATCACTGGGATATATCATTCTTATTCCATGTGCGAAGCCACTTTTGGTAGCCATGAGTTATCTCCCTTTAACTTAATTTTCTAAGTTATTTGTTCACCCCTGTTGTAGCCAGGTATTGAACTCACAACTCTTTGGGTCAAGTCATTGGAGCTAACCAACTGGGCAATGTGTCCTTGAGGACAACAGCATGTGAATTTCTGGGATTTATAAACCTAATGTCTCAGTAACCACATTTTTTTACCAGAATTCATATTGCAATCTTTGATGCTTTAGAAAATCATTAATGCCAAAGATTGCAATATGAGCTCTGAAAAAATATGTTAGAGTAAATCATTAGCATCAAAAGTTTTAAATCTTTTAAAATTCTGCATTGTAATGGTTAATTGATATTTACTAATTATAAATGGAAAACCTTACTACAATTCAGTGACCTTCTCCAACTCAGTATTTAAAAAAAAAGTTAAAGCTTGTGTGCTGATTTTTGTAAATAAAGACCTCCATGCACAATATCATGAGAAAATAATAATAACCGCAGTAAATTTAAAGCCAAAATACCTACAATTCAATAAAATATTGAATATTTTCTTAATTTTTAAGATTACTAGCCATTTAAAAAATTATATCAAATGGAAATTCACTTTATATTTGTCAAGTAAGTTTTACAAATATGCCCCCAGTAAAAAAAATTCCCAAACATAAGTCTATTAAGATAGGAGTCAACACTTTGTCTTAAAGTGTGCTAATAAACTGTTGGAATACTGGTAGATGAGTGAAAAAATAAGTCATCACCTACAAAATAATGTAAATGATTTCCTTATTTATAAGATATTCCATTGTTATGACAATGAGGCATTGGCATCAATAAGCAAAAGCACCCCCATGTTATCATTTCGATTTATGTTTAAATAGTGGGTAAATTGTGCATTGTGGTACAGTGGATATCAGCTTGGAATGAGAAATCAGAGAGTTGAGTTCAAATTCCAATTGAACTTGTTGCATTCACTTATATGCAAATACCCTTTGGAAAGGTATCAATCCATCACTTCTCCCTCCAGCTATGGATTAAATAGCAGGACAGACTTGGTTCTATAACCTTGGTTGACAACTGGTCTACTGCAGAAAGGAATGGCAACCTATTGTGAGAAAATGCTCTACCTAGTCAGTCATGTCTCTTTTGAGACATGATCGCCCAATCATGTATCACGTATGGCACTTAATGAATGGGTAAATATTTATGCCGCACCCTGTAGATGGATGACCACTTGGGAAAACCAAGTGCTTTAAGCTTGAATGCCATTATCAGTGATGAAAGTTTGTGTTTAAATGATTATCACTTTTGGATCATTGAATTCTCTATTGTTGTTAATGTTATTGCAGAGTTTAGGCTTATCCATCCTTCAGGTTTTGTTGATTGTCTAATCCAAGAGAAAAGGAGAACTGATATTTTTTCTGGTTATATACCTGACTAAAGCTGAAGCACCGTCTAGAACTGGGAGCCTTAAATCTACTCTACCTACTGTTGAAAAGATATTACTGTTTATCTGTCAGGCGGTAAAAAATGGTTAGTTTAAAAATGAAGGAACACATCAATTTGAAATTTTTGAGGTAAAACTGAACAAAATAGCAACTGAATCTTTAAATGCTGACCAAAGTTTATGTAAAGAAAATTCACATTCAAGTGTGTTTAAGTCCTACAAAATTTTCTGAAAATTGGGAAGAGATATTGAAAATTGTGAATGCCAATGCATGTCAAGAACCAGTGAAAATGTTACAAAAACAAATTGTTCAAAATGATTGATGATTCAGCATCTAAATGATTGCAGAAATGGTCTTCATTAATAAAGATATTGTTAGGAAAGATTTCATGGAAATCTGAAGATGACAAAAGGTTATCATCTGAAGCATCTTCTAGACATTGACAAAATTTCTTCTGCCACTAAAACATACAAGTGATGTGCATTCTTCCCTATAAACCTTAGCATATAAAAAAGAAAATTTCTCCAATTTCACTAAGAAATTTTGCTGCATATGATTGATTTTGAAACTGGCCATGTCTGGAGAAAATGTCTATTTTAATTTGTGTAACAGTAGAACTCTATATACAGATGACTTTCAGGGGTTGTTTAGCTTGCCCATTGGTAAATGGATTATGCAGGTGTGTTATTTAACAAGTTCAATCTTATTATTTTATAGCCACATCTTATATATACCACAAAAGATAGCAGATCTGATAGGTTTGATTCTAAACTGACTTTTCTAATCTGTCAGTAAAGGTTCCCTCAATGAAATCAGTGGTCATTTGCTTTCGACCAATATGAAACTTTCATGTAGTCTTTGTGACCTCACTTTTAGTAGATTGTCTAATCCTTCTAAGTGAGCAAAATTGTCTTGGTATCTGGGCCTTCCATTAAGGCATAATGTTTCTAACTCAAGATGTTCTATTGCTTTTATGTCTGGGTAAATAAAGATCAGTGGTGAGCTTCAAGCATATACTTGTAATTTCTTCTCAGTCTTGAATTGTCTTTTCATCAAGGGTATTAAAAGTAAATGCTTTTTCCAACTGGCATTATCTACCCACTAGTCAGGGATAGAGTAACTCCTAAGAAGTCTATCCTATCAGTAGGAGCATATTATTGGGGATACTGTAGTGAATGGGAACTAGGCTGTACTATAGTGCTTGGTAGGGGCCTCTTGATGCCATGGCAAAGCTATAGTCTTGCTTTCTAACAATTAGTCGAGGTAGATTTTTTTTTTATACAGATATCGCAAGTAAGATTTCCATTACCTCACCTCCCATACCAAAATATCACACATACCAAAATAAAACTCAGATTACACATACCAAAAATAGACTTCCAGGTTCTCCAGCTTGTACATTTATTAAAAAAGGTCTACAGTCCAACCATCTGGAGCTTGAAGTATATCTTCAAGCAGACAAATCTAACCTCCTGTTCCAATCTGAAATTGGACTCAAATTCAGAAATTTACAATCCTTGGTTACTCTCCCCTATACCTTTTTTAAAAAAAAAACAAAAAAAAAAAAACAAAAAAAACAAAAAAACACTGTCGCCACAAGGATAAGTTCCCCTGTGTCAGAGGCTCCAAAAACAATGACCCTGTGGTGGACTACTAACCATGTCAGCACTGTTTAATGAAATGTAGCTGATTGACCAGCAGTTCACCACATTAATTCCAAATTTAAGATTAGAAAACATCACATAAGACTCATGCAAAAGAATAACCAATGATGAATTGTAACAACATATACATGTATTAACAAATTTACAATCATTCAATGTTTATAGAGAAAAGGCATGCATTTAAGTGAACAGTGTGGAAAAAGTCAAGAGTTGCCTCTCTTTGACCATAAAATTAAAGTTCAATCAAAAATGAGTAAATATTCATGAATGTGTAGGAAATGTTCTTTAAATTGTTTTTGCTAACACTTGTTGAATGAGTATGTTGTTGAGAGAATGTTCTAGATGAAAGTGTGAAAGTGTGTGTATTGAAAGTTGTCACATGTTCCTGCAATTGCCTTTTGCAGTTGTGGTCCCACTGAAGATGAATATGGGTGTGTGAGTGAGGAAATGCATGTTCCCACAACTGCTGTGTATCACGTGGGTGCTTTGCTTAAATAGTTACCTGTTGGATCAAATTGACTGCTTGGGAAAATATCTTGTGCGTAAAAATGATTTGATTGGTTGGGATCAACCAATCAGCGAGCATGCTTTATAGCCAATGGTTGTCTGGTATTGAACAAGTGACTAACCAATGATCACTTGGTGTTGAATGTGTGGGTTGTATGTATGCATATGTGTGTGCGAAGGAGGTTTGCACAACCCTGAATTTCCATTTCTCTTTCCACATTGTCCTCATTCATAGTTTGTCTTATACAATCTATTGTCTATAAGATGTTAGTATTATAATATTTGAGAGAATAGCTGAGAAAATTGATATCCTATCTGATAACCCCTCAGCTACAATTCATATTTATAGAGATTTCTTTGTGCCAGGATTTGTGTTCTTGATATAGTTGGGCATTATTGTAGCTTCTCTTTGAACAAATATTACATTGAAGTATTACTTCCATTGCATACCTCAGACCACTCACTGATTAGTCAAAGTTGATGTCAAACCAATGGCTTCCTCTGATGTCCCATTTCATAGAAATATTTTCAGAACTGTCAAAGAGATAACTACAACCTTAGCAATTGATCCTCAACTTTAAGAATTTATCTATCCTACATATACTAATAACATGCAACCCTTGTTTTTTTCCCTATTCACTCTTACATCCCTGATTAGTAATCCTCTGCCTGAAGTTGCACCTTGTATTAGGTGAACAAAAATTAAAAAATATCGACAGTGGTTTCATCTGGAGAGGGATGTGCTCGATCAGCTCTATTTGTTTAAGATATGCTATGCATGAAAGAATACTTCTCTAGCATTCTACTTATGCAGAGATAACTGGTCAGTTGCACACTAACCCTATGACTATACTGAGTAATAGGACTGATGGTTATAATGACTGAAATTCAACAAATTTTAATTTCTCGATATTTCTGAGATGAGGTATTGTAATTATTATATATATTTTTCAGACTGTTGTCCTCATCTTTATTGCTATATTCATGACATGATCAAAATAAAGGGTTCAGTTCAAAATTCCAATCACCTGAAGAATGTTTGAGCTTACAATGATCGAAATGTTGTAAATATAGCAACAAAGATGAGGACAACAGTCTGAACAATGTAAATAATACAAATTAATGTTAATTTGTATAATATTCTTGAATTGTTGAGATCATTGGATAAATTTGACTCCTGTAAAATATATTCTGGAAAATAGTTTTAGTGTGCATGAATAATTTGTCCATTGGCTGTTATCATGATAAAAGAAAACAACAGCTAGAAACTCTGCCAGTGATAAATGTCTATTGTATTGAAAGTTTGAATAAATGAAATTCTAATCTTGATTCAAAAAGATCAAAAGTTCAGAAAAGAAAGATAAATTTGATTCTTTCTTTTTTTATTTTTTTTACCTTTCAGGTTTAATTGATGATTTCAGTACCTATGCTGTGTGTCCAAACTGTTATTTTGGAATGACAGATTCTCAAATTGCTAAGAAAGTTGACCATTTTTGTATTGAACAATGTGCCAGTGTTTTGATGAATTCTTATTCCATTAAATGTATTTCTGAGCATCAAATCCTTTTAGAAGATCTTGTGCCAGAATTAATGTTGATGCACATTCCAAGGTAAATATTTTGATTTTATTTTTATTATTATATTTTGGACAATTAGTTATATTTGAAAAAAAAAAAATCATTGCTGCTAGCCTCTCGCTACTCTATCACTATTTTCATGATAAATGTTCACACAAACTACATTCCTTAGTTCCATCAGTTCAGCAACTTTACAGCTAAGACCAATGATATCATATCCACTGGGACAAATAATCCTCATTTCCTTCATATTCCATTAGTGAGAAAGAAGTTCCATTTAGGCTGCTTCTATAACAATGTAGTAACTTTGTTTTAATGCCCGAGAATGCAAAATGACGATTTGAAACAAGATTAAACTGTGAAAAGACTCGGAAATTAATTAAGCATCAAGAAGAAAAAAAAAAAAGAATAAATTAAGAATAATAATTAAGAGCCGTAAAATGAGTTTATAGATGACTAGGAATTTTTTTAACCTAAAATAAACCAAATAAAATTCATTAAGATTTAGTAAGACTAGAATAGTGATTCTCAATTGCCATGCTGTGGAATATTGTCACAGCATGTTGTTATAACTCATTTTTATCAGTGATAATATTAAGTCTTGTTAAGACACTGTCATAAATACTCTAGACTGACTCCAACAGTTTATTTTTTTTTCTTAACTCCGAGTCCTTCATTGAAGTGTCTTGTCTAGTTCATTTATGTTACTGGAGTGTATTATTTACCATACACACACGTTTGTGGAAGTAGTAGCAGTGCCATGTTAGTATTTAAATAAATGAGTAAGTATTGAACATTTTTTAAAATAATTAAGTTCACTATTCATCAATTATATTAAATATCAGGCACAGGATTTACATTAAATAAGGTGTACAAATAGTTGAATAGAAACACTAAAATAAAGTAAGTGCATATTTGTATGTGTGCATGTTTTTTTGTTTTTTTTTTTTGTTTTTTTTTTTTTTTTTTTTTTTTTTTTTTTTTGCTAAGTGTGCCAAGATGTTTTTATTTGCTCCTAGGTGTGCAATTGTTTTTTAAAAGTTAAGAAACATTGAACTAGATAATTGTCAACCTACCCAATTGTCTGTTGGGTAGTATAAGATTTATGGTCTCTTAAAAGTTCCCAAAATTCAAACCCACAAACAATTTTGAAATGAATGCATTCCATCTGTTTTTTAAACAAAGAAAAGTTATGGGCATCTTATTAAAAAAATTGCAATCAATTAAATATTCTTATTCTCTGGTTGCTGTTCTGAGGTCCCACTATTTGTTGCAAATTACTGATAGAATAATTTTCCTGCTGAAAAATCATCAACTGTCGCCTGACTTTTCTATGACACTGTCAGCGCTCTGCCTTCGGGTAGAGGGCGCTCTCTGCTTCCGAGCAGAGAGCACAAACCCAGTCGTGGTTCCGCCGAAGGGTAGCAACCACGACTGGGGAAAAATAGACAGACATTTTTTGGCCCGGCTATATGGCCGGGAATTCCCACTATAAAATGACCATGTGTCACATCTGGCCTTGCGTGGGAAGGCTAGTAAATACAGAAAAATCATCAACTGGGTTACATTGAAAGATTATTATTGAAAATTCACTACTCTTTGTGTACTTTTAAAATTTTTTAATTTACTATCATTAAACCCATTGTTAGATATTAACAGAGTTTATTAGTTTGTGAAATTAGTTTGCAGCAAATAAATTACCACAGCTGTTAGGATTTCACACCTGAAATCTTTGCAGAATTGAAACTACCACTTTGTGAGATCCTTGTAGAATCTGTTACCTCCCAGCTTTTTGATGTCTACATGTGATAACAATGAAGGTAAAAAAAACACAGGCAAAAATACATTTTTGTTATCTCTGAGACAAGGAATGACATATCAATGAAACAAAATGAAAATGAGCAACTGCAACAGCAGGTCATTGTACTTCTTTCCAAAAACTCTTACTTTGTGGAACAGGATCTTGAGAGGATGCTTCCCAGATTACAACATTCTTAACCTCTTAAGTCTAGGGTTCAGTCATCACTTATCCTCATAATTTGTACTTTACCCACGTCAATACAACCACCTCGTTCAGTAACCTCCTAACTTGAGTGGCTCTTGGGTTTCGTACAGAGCAAACAAAAAAAATGCTGGTAGAATGTGAGACATGGTCAGTTTCATATGTGGTTCATATATAAGAGCCTGTGACAAAATTTACAGAGTCTCTGTGACCATAGACACAGAGGTATCAAAGTACTCATTCTATCCTTTTCATGCAGTAGGAGAGGCACTGCTGTAGAGCTGGTGTCTCTGGGATTAGGCTCCACCACCACACCATGAACTACTCAAAAACAGAAATAAGGCTCCATTTCCAATAGCAAACATGGCATGGAAAGTGAAACAGATACTATACTGAAATCCTAATCGGAAAGCTGGAGAGCAGTGTTCTAATTCTATGAAGAAGTATTAATCAATAATGACTTTGCTATGTGAATCACTGCCAGTTGTATTTATGTTGTGATTTGTTGGACATTCAGGATGTCCCCCCCCCCAAAAAAAAAAGACATTGTCAGTGAATGATAAAACTTTCTAAAAAATGGAAATTTTACAGTTAAGAATGAAATAAATATGCTGATGCAGTGAATACATGTAAAAAAATTACTTGCATATTTTATGTTGTTTGGCTCAAATGTTTAAAGTAAATGAAGATATTTTGTATAGATAGTAAGCAGAAGACTGTTCTGATCTGCAATGTGTGTGTGTGTGTATATATATATATATATATCTCAGTTTTGTTGATGTTTTTGGTTGTCAAGTAGCCACACTAAGAGAAAGTGTACTACTCCAGGTTGTTACAGTACCGCACTGAATATTAACCCCTCTATTGCTATAGGCCCGGATGTAACATTACCGGCCTGGCACTCCCAATAAAAGGATCTATTTCTATGCTCCGTCGTCCAGTCTTATTCCTCATACTAACATACACTAACGGATATCACTACATGGTGGCTAGCGGTCGGATAATATAAAGCGTAAACAAACAAAAGAAAACACGACGGCTCGCCAGAGAAACCGTATACTGGGTAAACATAAACAAGGACATAGAGAGGGTATGCAAGTCATGCACTCTGTGCCAAGAATACCAGGACGCACACAGGTATGAACCACTGCTCCCACACGACATCCCACCTCAGCCTTGGAAGTTCATTGCCTCTGACCTATTCGAGATCGATGGGCAACAGTTCCTGCTTACTGTCGACAGATACTCTAAGTATCCCATCATCGACGAAATGCAAACGCCAGTAACCAGCAAAGCAGTAGCGGACAAACTCAAACATTATGCCGCACTCCTTGGTCGTCCGGACATGCTTTCCAAACCTTCATCAGATCCTGGGGCATCAGACACGTAACTAGCTCACCTCACTACGCCAGAAGCAATGTGGAGAGACATGTGAGGCATATAAAATCCGTCCTAAAAAAATGCAAAAGGGAGAGAACTGACATACAGCTTGCCCTACTACAGGTCAGAGTAACACCAATAGACAGTAAACTCCCATCACCAGCTGAAATACTCTTCGGCAGACCAATACCTACCACCCTACCCAGTCGGTCAGAACCTGGCAAGGAAGACCACCGCGAACAGCTACATGTGAGATCATCAAACATGAAAATGCACCATGATCATCACAACGGAACCAGACAGCTTCCACCACTATACCCAGGCCAGTGCGTACGGGTACTTAACAAGCCTAGCGACACGTGGCACCCCGGGACCATCATCAGGAATGACGATGGACCTAGGAGCTACATAGTAGAGACACCAAATGGCGCAAGACTCCGCCGCAACCGCACTCACCTACGAGCCATACCTGCTCCAGCGACAAGGAAGGTTCGTTTTAACATCCCAGAACCTGATACCCCACATAACACAACCAAGCCAGAAGAAACAACGACTGGAGGTGAGATAAGAATACCCAACACCAACACACCCCCACCATACAGAAACAGATATAGCCCAGTCCAAACTAGATCTGGCAGAACAGTAAGGACTCCAGCGCGGTACAGGGACTGATACCATACCATAAGGGGGACACAACATATCATACAAAAATATAGATACACACACAGACACAGGTATACACAAACAACTAAAACAGGGGGGATGTTACAGTACCGCACTGAATATTAACCCCTCTATTGCTATAGGCCCGGATGTAACATTACCGGCCTGGCGCTCCCAATAAAAGGATCTATTTCTATGCTCCGTCGTCCAGTCTTATTCCTCATACTAACATACACTAACGGATATCACTACACAGGTCAGATCATCAACTTTTGTCCATGACTTATTGATTGCTGCTATCTTAGTTGCTTTTTTCTTACATGTATTTATTAGTTCTAACTTTTGTGTTTTAATAGAGTTATGGTCCTGGATGGAACCCAGGAAGGCGTTCTATCTAGGGCAAGGAAAATCCAATTTTAAACCTTCACTGCTTTGTGGTCATATCCAACTGAACACAGAAAAGTAAATTCAGAAAGAAAATCTGGAGTGGAGCCCTGAAGGTGGTTGGCTGTCAATATGGACAACATTCTGGCAACTCCTGCAGCCAAGCTGTCTGCAAATGAAATGCTCTGTGTTCCTTTAGATTTTGTTGGTATTGCTAAGAGTATGGGGGTAGGGGGCATGTAGTTTTGGTAGCACACAGACTTCATATACCATCACCCAGACTAATGCCTGGGAATGGTCACTCTAGTTTTATCACAATGGAGTGAATTTAGACCAAACAAACCACTATCTTTATCTTGAGAGATAAATGGATGCCTGTGCTTCTGTGTGTGTATATATATATATATATATATATATATATAATACACACACACACACACACACACACATATATATATATATATATATATATAGTGTGTTTGTGTGTGTGTTTATGTTAAACTGTGATGATGCTTCATGCCAAGATTGTTGTTTTTCAGTGGTTTACTGGTAGAAAGGCATTTTTTGCAAGCAGGTTTTGTCATAAAGTGCTTGATATAGAGATAGAGCATTAATAGAATTAATGTAGAGAAGTTTGTCACTTAACTGAGCAGAGTTATGCCAACTTCAAATTTTCATGAAGGCATTAGTGTGATGTCTTCACTTTTTGGGATTTTCTCTTTCACACACACACACACACACACACACACATATATATATATATATATATATATATATATATATATATATATATATATATATGTTTGTTAAGGAAAATCCAGAAACATGAATGCACACACACATTTTCTCATTGATATTTTTTTTTTATTACCATTTAAATTAAGTGGTAAAACATTGTTGTTGGTTTTTATTGCTTTCTGTATTTTTTTTTTTGTTTTTGTTCTTTCAGCAAATTTCTGTTAGACAAAAAGGAAATTGAGTGTTTAGATTTCATTGCCTGTGGTGTAAGTGGTTCTGTATTTGTCGGCCAGTATGGAAAACAAAACGTGGCACTGAAATTCTACCAACAAATGGCCAATTTACATACTTCTCAGAAGAGTCGAGGAAGTTCTTTACAAAAGTCTTGGAAACAGAAAAGTGGTAAAAAACTGGTTGATGCAAGAGACTTCAAAAACAACTTACAGGAATTTATTGAAGGAAAATTGGTCTGTAATTTATTGTAATACTATTTTTAAAACTCAGTTTGCAAATGCTATTAATTTATGACTATGTTTGATAGTGTATACATTATTATGAAGTTAGGCTAGGTACAAGTACTGACAGTGTACAACATTTGGATAAGCATTAGTCAACCAGATATTGTTTCCTGTCTATGATGGAGTGAAACAACATATAAGTATATTAAATAGCATCTGGGTAAGCATTAGCCAACCAGATGACTAAATGCTGTATTTAAGTCTTGGGAAATAGTTTTTTTTTGTCATTTATGGTGGGCAGAGGGAGAACTTGATTTTAATTTTATATAGTATAGTGTTATAGAAGAATTTAATAAGTTCCAATTTTTGTAAATGTTTAGCAAAGCACCATTTTTTTTTTTTTTTTTTTTTTTTTTTTTTACAAAACATTTATTTTTCTTTGACTATAGTCACACGACATATTCAAAATTTTCTTAAATATTGTTGAAGATCACAGCTTTTTGTTACAACCTACTTAAGTAGGGAATATGGTTATTGGATAAAGGAATGTTCCAGTTCTCACTTATGGAACTCTTTTCTCTGTCAAGCAATGTACCTGTAACAAGACATTTTGTCAGCATAAATGATGGAACAGAGAATAAGAGGGGTAGTTATAACTTTTCCAAAGGTATTAGTTGTAAGTACACATAACCTGTCTAAAGAGATCAGCAATGAGCCTAGCATGATGGGATATGTATTTTTGCCATTTATAAGTTAATTAGTGCTGGTTTGAACATAACATCAGCTAACTGGCATTGGTTCATAGTGAAGGGATGTGGCATTTTGGTAGTTTTCTAAGTGTATGGCAGTGTGGTAGAGCGAATGGATATGGATTCTTGTTTTCTCCAAGTGTATTAGGGATAAGTAAACATGACCCATATTACCAATTGGCATTGGGCCAAAGTAATGGGATGCTGATTCATGCTTTCACGAGTTCATTAGTGCAGGTTTGAACATAACATCTGCCAACAAGTATTGGGTCATAGTGAAGGGATTCAATAATACTGGTCTAAAATTAGATACAAAGTTCAATACCACTGAATGACTCTCATATGAAATGAAAATTAGAAACATAGTTTTAAAAAGGCTATCATGATCATTATAAGAGAAATTTACATCTTGTTTAATTTATATTTGTTTTGAAAGAGTTTTAAAAAAACTTACAATTTAATGTTAAAAAAAAAAGGTATGAATTCAATTCTTTCTCTTTGTTTATATTGCAGTTGCTGCAGAAGCTTCGTGAATTACAACATGAGGTTTTGTTATTGAGTCATCTGAAGCACCCTTGTATCATTTCACTGGTTGGGTTTATCCTTCGACCTCTCTGCCTGGTTTTGGAGTTGGCCCCAATGCGTAGCTTACGCTTTGTCATCAATAGCCGTATGAACAAGCACAATAATCAAGAAGTTTTGTTTCCTAAGATATTAACCTACAGAATTCTCCTTCAGGTAACTGCCCCTCCCCACCAAATCTATTATATTTTAGTTAGATTTATGTGCTTGTGTCATTGTAAGGTTTCTGGCCTATGATCTTGTCTGTAATTTTGAAAAGAGTCCTCCTTCTCGGAGGTACTTAGACACTGGAACTTATTGTTTGTGTTACTCATGTTCCTGCAATATTTTTGATTGATCTATTCTACAGTTTTTAAGGTGTGATATCCATATTGAAAGATACGTTTTCTTTTTCCATTAATTCAAAATGGAGGGCAGAACAACTGACATATTGTTATAACAACAACAAAGATGAAGACTGAGTGCAAATAATATTTTACTTTTAGTTTAATATTCAAGATTGATTGAGATTGTTAATTTTTTTACAAATTATCAACGTTTGTGGTTTATTTAAATCCAAAACTTATTTTGGATTGCAAGAATAATTCTTTTCTTTTTTTTTTTTGCAAGTGAATATTACATTAACAATTTTTTGAGAATAACACTGATTTTTCCAGATACAAGTCCTACTATTTAACTGATATCTGGCAGAAGAAGGTGAATTCATATTTTTCCCAAGGGTATTTGTGTATAAGTTAATGTAAAAACCATGACTGGAATTCAAACTCATCTCTTTGATTTCTCATACCAAGTTATTATCAATTACACCACCTGCACATCCATTGAACATAAATGAGAAAATGCAGAGCAACATAAATTTTTTGATATTATATAAATGCAATGTGAGCTTACAGATAGATGTTGAAATACCAGTTCCCATACAATCACAAAAGGTAAGCAAAATTGAGCCTGGTCAGTACCTAGATGCAAGACCCCTTCCAAATACCAGATGCTGTAAGCTTGGATATGCAAGTGTTGTAATGGATAATGGCTCAGGATTGTTAATTGGTGAGCCAAATTCCAATTCCACTTGTGTAAGAATTTTTAGCTCAAGGAGTAAAAACACAGCAGCCACAATAGAAGTTGTTGGAACTTCAGAAACAACAACAAAAGTTAATTTTAAATAATTTAAGAATTTAAAGTGTTGAAAAGTAGGACATAAAAAGTCACACTGTAAAACTAAAGCAATTCATACACAACATTGAGACAGAAAAATAATTACAGAAAAACAAAGAAAATTTGTTTATGTGAAAATTAATAATGTGGATGTAAAAATACAATGAAACACAGATAGTGATATCGCAATAATTAACAAAGCTATGTGGAAAGTAAATGGAAAATGTATATTAAAATCACACGTGGCATGTTGGGTGAGAAATTGTTATTGGTGAAATGACTTGCAGCATTTCATTTTGCAACTAGGGTGTAAATGCTAAGACTTGTGTATTAAAAAAAAAAATTACAAAATTATTCGGTACTGACTGGATGGAATTATGTGAATTATGGAATTTAGCTATAAATATTTATTGCAAAAATATAAGTGGACCAGTGACCAGTTTAAAAACAAAAAAACAATGAGAAAATTTAAAGGAAAAATTGAAAAAATGTTTTCTGGATGTTCTGTTGGATGAGTTGGGTCGGGGTTTCAAACTCAAAGCAAAATTTCAAGTGAAAAAAGGGATCAACACCAGTATTTAAACCAAAACATAGTATACTGTTTGCAAACCTGGGTCAAGTCAACAAAGAATTAGACATACTTGAAAAAATGGGTGTAATTTTTAAAAAACTGACCATTCAAAATGAGCAGCACCAGCAGTGTATGTGAAGAAAAAATAAAATAAAATTTGTATTTTTACTGATTTTTCAACAGGGCTAAAAAAATATTTAGAATCACATAACTACACATTACCAAGTCCATAGAAAACTTTTGTGAAATTAAACGGTAAAACATTCTTTTGAAGCAAGATCTTTCCAAGGCATATCGGCTAATACAGGTTGAAGAAGAATGTAAAAGACAGAAAAAATATGATGAAAGGAAAAAAATGGGAACACAAAAGGCATTAGAATCAGTCAAAAAAAGATTTACTGAAAAAATGACTGGAAGAAAAAGTTCTGTATGATTTCTTTGACATACCAACACCCCAAGAATTCATTGGGCATATAAGTGTGAGTACCAGAAAAAGGAAACCAAAGCTGGTTTGAATTCAGTTTTCCTTTTCTTAGTCTGGTTGCCAAACAATGCTGTAGGGCTGTTGTGGAGTAAATAAGATGCTCCCAGTAAAATATGGACTAAGCAAGATGCCGTAAATAAAGAACTCAAAGAGTTCAGTGTAGTGTTCATTAAATTACTGTTGAAGTCAGTTGAAACATATTATTGTTAGTATCAAGTTATAACAAGCTTCCAGTTTATCTCCCTATTAACCCATAGTTGGGGCAAGAAGAAATGGATTCTTACTTTTCCATGAGGATTTGTGTGTAAGTTAATGCATTGAACTCAACTGAAATTCAAACTCTGTTCTCTGATTTCTCATTCTGAGTGCAATCCATTATGCCTCCATGCATCTATGTTACACTTCTGAGCATCTATCATTGTTAAACTAGTCATGTAATAAATAACAAAAATGTTGACATATTTTTTAATTTCATTGAAGGGAAAAAATATCATGAAGGATATTTATTTTTGGTAATGTTTAAACTTTGGGCCTGCAAAAAAAAAAAAACATGTCAAAAGGACAGTTATTTCCTTTGCCACTATTACTGGATACAACTTTTGACTTTCTTGACAAGGTTTTTTAAAATTTTGTGATTAGAATTTAAAATAAAGTATGAAAGTGGATCTATACATTTTGAAAATTGACAAAAATGATATTAAACACTATTTATTAGATGGCTTATTTACAAGAGTGTATGCTATTATTCTCATATCTGTTGACAGAAAAGTAATGTAAACTTTCCCATCAAATAAACAAAGTTGTGATAAATACAAACAAGATTTGCGGTGATATTAACAGAATCTACTCAAACAAATCAATGGAGAATATGATAATGTTGTACAAGTCACTTGTATGATCTCTTCTAGAATGTGCTTACCAGTCTTGGCATGTGTCGCTTATGAAAGAAATAAAAAAAGAAAATTGAAGCAGTTCAGAGGTAAGCCATTAAAATGGGAAACAGAATGTGATATTCATGCTCAGAATGTTATCAGAAAGAGGAATACAAATGCTGAAGGATATACACCTGTTTTTTTATAGATTATGCAAAGGCATTCAACAAAGTATACCATAAAGACTTGTTAAACGGGAAAGGCAATAGCTATCAAGAATCTATACTGGCCTGCATACGGATAAGAAATGAATTCAGCTCATATACAAATATAGAAAGGGATGTGAGACAAGGGTGTGTCTTCTCACAAGATCTATTAAGCCTGTACAGTGAATTCTAAGAGAGTTAGAAGTCCTCTCAGGATTTGTCAACTGGAACAGTATAGGATACACAGATGATACAGTGCTGATAGCAGACACAAAAAAGAAAATACAGGACTTTCTACAGAAGATAACAAGGAAAAGTGAGTAGAAAGCACTAAACATAAACTTCAAGAAAACCGATTGCATGGTCATCAGTAAAAAGAGGTCCCTAAAATACCAACTACATGTGGGCGACACTAAAATCAAATAGGTACAGTTTTAAATACCTGAGAAGCATTCTAAAAGAAGATGGAAAGTGTGACACTGAGATCCAAAGTAGGATTGGCATGGCCAAAGATGGAATTTCAAAGGCTAAGCAAAATATTGAGAAATGGAAAGATTTTGTTGGAGATAAAGAAAAGAGTACTGGACTGTTATGTGATATCTTTCCTCCTATATGGCAGTAACTGATGGACAATCTCCTCAAGGATGAGGGAGAGACTCAAACCAACAGAAATATGGTTCTTCAGAAAGATGCTGAGTATACCATGGACAGAACATGTGAGCAACAAGGTTTTGGAGAGAATGCAAACAAAAAGGTAACTTATACTTGACATCAGGAAAAGACAACATTTTTGGGAGACATAGGAAGGAGGGCTTGGAGAACCTGATACTCACTGGATAGATAGAGAGATAGAGAGACAAAGGAAAGCAGCATGAGACCTACTTGATGGGCTTGAGTTGATGGTTGGCGGAGCGGTGTCTGGGAGAGATGGAATGAGGAAAAATATTAAGAGGGACAAGTGGAGGTCCATGATCGCTTACATCCTGAAAGGACACAGAACATAAAGAAGTTCATAATTGTGCTTACCATCAGACACTAAATTTATGTAACCTTTAATCCTTAAGACAGATGAAATCAAGTGATTTGACTGAAACATTACAGATTTTGAAAGGATTTACACATTGATTTTATAGAAAATCTCTTTGAGCTTTGAGACAAGAAGAGATCTTTGAGAGGACATTTTAAAATTTTCAGAAAACATTACAAGAAAGAAAGATGCCTGTTTTTTATTGCTTGTCTCAGAGAATCATTAACAAGTGGAACTAACTTACAACTAAAACAGACTGTGTAAGAAGACTGTAAGAATTTAAACATATGCCAGAAAACCCAAAATCAAGAAGTATCAAAGTGTACTATACAGAGGCCAATTTGCTTCTTGTGCTTGGAAAAATAAAAAGAATTAGAAAATTGATAGAAATATCTCATTTTTAAATTTCAGACAATACTCTGAATTTTGAACAAAAAAATATTAATATATATTGATAGCTGTGTCAAGGGAATAACCATTCTTTTGACACACTTTTTCATGGCCACAAAGGTTATATATACATTGCCATTTTTTCTTCCTTGAAATTAGAGAACATTTGTGTCTTTACTAAGCAGATGTCAGTTCTATAGAAAAAGGATATTTCTAGAGCTTTGCTGTGGCACTTGTGAGAAATTCTCTTGGTGCATTCAGAATCTGGAAAGCCTTTAAGTCTGGTGATATGGTGTTTCTCTGGTCAAGGAGAGATGTATTGAAACTGAGCCTCAAGAATGCCACTAGAATGCAGGAGGGCTACATGGAGTGAAAGTGAAAGAAAAGACTGGAAATAGGGAGGATTGAGTGAATGACAAAGAAACAGGTTTCAAGAAGAGGGAACAGACATTACATTTAAATTTTTAAAATATATTTTTAATATCAGGGAAAATGAAGGGAGTAAGTGCAAGAAAAGAAACTGTTGGAGTAGAAGTGTCAGTTACATTTTGCTATTTCAACAGTAAAACGTAACATAGTTGCCAAAATTTGCTTAAATTCATGTATTCAGGGGAAAAAATGCTTGTCAGAGTAGTTGCTATGAAAATATTTGTAGAAAAGACAGGGAAGCCATGTCACGTTGATGAGAAAGTGACTGAAGTTAAGAGGCCTGGTCAAGATTAATTACATTACAGATCCTTCTTTGGATTTTTTCAAGAATCTCTAGAGGTACAGCAGGAGCACCAAACCAGATATGACAACAGTATTCAAGGTACGGATGAATGGTAGATTTGTAAATGTGCAAGATGGATTCTGACGAGAAAGATTTTCTGGCACAACACAGTGAACCAACTTTTCCTAGCAGTTAATGCAGCAATTGATTTTATATATATATATATATATATATATATATATATATATATTTGTTAGGTTTGACACCAACCTCATCCACAGAATTTCTTGCACTTTCTGTTAAGATGGCTGTCTTTTAAGTTTTTATGTAAATCATTATTTAATTTAAGCTAGCTTTTTCACGTACAAATTAAATTGTGCTAGGGTTTCTGATGTTGCTATCTTATCAGAATGTCCTGGAGATGGTGTTGAGTGCTACAGTAGTGCTTCTGAAAAAAAAAAAATGTTGGACTTTTAAATGATTCCTCCTGCTTTTAATAAGATTTTCCTCATTTATTGAATACTAGCATCATAGCCTGGCGTTGCCCGTGCAACTCAGAACATTTTAGTAGTAGAAGATGCCAATGAGAGGAGTAGATGGAAATCATTTATTGAAAGTATGGAAAGAAGAGCTGAGGCTGTTAGTAACCATTTTCAGCATTAAGGCGGCGGCATCGAATGCATGTTGCTGTAGTATTTGAATGGAGTATAAAGTGTAGTTTTAGTGCCAGTCATACTTTTGTCTCCTAAGTGGGGGTGGGGGTTCTTTGATCTGGAAAGGAATAGAAAACATTTTCAGGAAGTGGAGTTAGTAATAAATAAGATAGAAGTTTACCTGTTTTAAATGTAGATAGTCATACGCCCTAACCGAGCTCTTTTTGTAGGAGGCTTGTAAACAAATCTACAAAAACCGAGCACGCCTAGTGTGAGTGCCTGTTACTTTAATCGAAGATGGCTGCTAAATTACTTGGAACGCAATGTTTACAAAATTCACACAAAAATCAAATCTCGTGATGCAATAATGTTTATAATATTAAATGGATAAATTACTTTAAAACTCGGTTATATAAAAAAAATAATTATATAAAAAATTGTTTCAAAAATTTCATTAAAAAAATATTTTCTTTTGTTTTGTGTAAATGTGATTTGATGTTTTGTGTGATTTGATGTAAACAACATTGCATTTGTTTTTGTTTCAAAACTACAGGGGAAGATATTTACATTTTTTGTTGACTTAACGAATTTAACATAACAATAAAAATTATTTATTTTGTTTTACTGAAATTAGAAATATAAAAACTATTATGCTCTCAGTTCAGAAATGTCTGAAAAATATTTAAAAATGTAGACATTTAATTTTAGAGGAAAAAGTTACATTAATGCCACATGAATTACAGACAGTTGATTTCCTGCTTAAAATATTTAGCAAAAAAAAAGCTTTTTTTTTTTTTTTTTTCTTAAGTATGAAATTAATTAAATTTCATACTTATTTCATCTGAAAAAAAAAGACTTAAATAATTAAATTAACCATTGGCAAGTTTTTTTTTTTTTTTGTTTTTTTAAAATATTTCTTTTGTTTCAAAAGTACAGGGAAAAATATTCACATTTTTTTGTTGACTAAATGAATTTTTAAAACGTCTGAATTAAAATTAATTATAAAGGCTCATTAAGGCTCTTTTTTTTTTTTTTTTTTTTTTAATAAAAAATATTTTAGTTGCATTTGACACGTGTGATTTGTTTTCTGTGGCGTAATTTAGCAACCATCTTAGATCTTACATGTTTTCTGGAGCAAATGTAAACAATCGGCTCCATGGGCCAAAAAGTGCGAAAGGGATAATTGCTGAACTCAAACTCAAAAAGTATGTGTCAACCTGGCTTCTCTGTAGATATGTGTCCCTAGAAAGTTTAAATGGCGTAGCTTAAAAAATGTAGGCGTGCATAGGGAACAGTCACACACACTCACAGATTGCCTTATATATATATATATATATATATATATATATATATAGATTAAAAAAAATTCTGCACCTCTCAATTATTATGACCCACACCTCAGTACTAGGCACCTAAGAGTACACATGGATTAAGGAATTAAAATTTAATATTGACACACCTGTCTGTTAGGAACATGAGAAATTAAAGGGCTTGTAGCTATAGGGAGATGGTTATTGTTTCTTTGATTTGGCCTTGTCATATTTAACCAAACTCCTTACAGCTTACAAGTTTTATCCAGAATTATCATCATCAGAATTATCAGAAGGTTTTCTTCAAAAGGTTGATTGGCAGCAGGTTGGAATTGTGTGGAATAGTGTAAGAATAAAAATATATATTTTGTATGTTAAAAATAGAAATTTATTAAAAGAATAGAATAACAAGAATTCGTAGAAATTAATGTTCAGTGAGAAAGTTGAGTTAAGAGTATCAAGATTTGTAGAAAATGTTTGTAGTAATAATTATTGAAAGAGTATATGCCTACATATCTATGTATGTATGTATTCAGTAGGAATGTCTTTGATAAAGAAGTAAAAGAAATCAGCAGACAAGAAGAAAAGAGAAAAAGAACAAGGTTCAGACCTGACCTTATCTCAGGTAGATTTGAAGTTGAAGTTACATTTTAGTGGTTTTATCTCTTGGCTCCCATCTGACTGACTGATTGCTGCTGATCAAGCCATTTATATAGTCCTTTAGAATTTTGCACTGACTTGTGAAGTCCTTAAGTTTTGTAAGTTGATCCCATTGGTCAAAATCAATTTAACACCTACTTGTGAAATTCGGTTTCAACTTTTTCTTTAAGCACATGGTCAATCTTTTTTCTATTTAGGAAAAACAAAGATTTCACACATCATTGTGAATTTTTCTAAAAATGAAAAAGAAGGTTGATTTTAATTCTTAATTTCTTATCCCACTACAGGCTTTTGGGCTTTGTAAGAAATTTCATTTTTGTCTTGAAAAATAAGACTCATTGTAATAGAAATGTTATTTTTGAATTGAAAAATTAATTTTTATTGCCTACCAAATTTTGCTTTTGAAAAATAAATTTCATTGTAATGGAAGTTTTACTTAACATTTGAAAAAATGAATTTTTATTGCAAACCAAATTTTATTTTACCTTTGAAAAATAAGTTTTGTTGTAATAGAACTTTTACTTGTGAATTGAAAAATTAATTTTCTTTTTTATTGCTATGAAAATTTCAGATTGCAGAAGGAATGAACTATCTTCATCAGAAAGGAATCATTTACCGTGATCTAAAGACTGATAATATTTTAGTTTGGTCACTAAATTTGGATTGCAAAGTTAATATAAAACTTTCTGATTACAACTTCTCAAGATACTCCCTTTCAAAAGGTATGATCACAGCTGCTGGTACCCCAGGCTACCAAGCTCCAGAAATATTATCCAAACAAATTTATAATGAAAAGGTCAGTAAGCTTTTTCTTTTTTTCTTTTTTTTCATTAATATATATATATATGTATATATATATATATATATATATATATATATTAATATTATTCTTTATTTATTTATTTTTTTTTTTCATAATTTTTTCACCCCCAAGCAAGGCAGTGCTGCCACTGGTGTGCAGGGAACTACATGAGAGGAGAGTGAAAAGAAAGAGGGACAAGTTACAGGAGGTGTCAGAGAATGGATAAGAGAAGAATGGAAATACTGGTGTGAGGAGTATTACAAGATACACGGGGGTGTTGGGAAAAGATAAGAGAGAGATGTGAGTCAAGGAGATAAGAGATGGCAATTGATGTTGCACTTACACTCTTGGAGATTGTAGCTATTAGGGAAGCAAGTATATAGAAGGGTGTTTCACAGGTAGAAAGTGTGAGAAAAGAAACTGCTAGAGTGGCAGCTAGATTTAACTGTTTTGATTGTGAAAAGGTGGTACCTAGTTGCCAGTCTAGTAGCTTGAATAAATTCATGGAGAGGGGGCACCATCATTGAAGCAGAAGCCGTGAAAATATTTGTAGAAGCGACAGGGAAACCACATCCCGTCAGTGAGAAAGTGACTGGATTCGAGCTGCCAGATCGGGTTTGATTACATTGCGGACTCTCCTTTGAATTTTGTTGAGAATGCTGAGATGAATAGCAGGAGCACCCAACTAAATATGGCAACAGTATTCCATGCACAGATAGATGGTAGATTTGTGTGTATGAAGTAGACCACAGCTTGAAGCATTTATTTTTAAATATTTAATTTTTGACATTTTCTTCCTTGTCAATGCACTCAATTCAGTAAATATAAATTATATAACTCAGCCATTATATAGATAAAATAGTAGAAAATTCAGCCAAAACAGACTTGTTGATCCAGTCTCAAAGTATATACTTTTTTTTTTAATCATTTCACCCCGAGCAAGGCAGAAATGCCACTGATGAGCAGGGGGCTACATAACTGTAAAAAGATTAATTAGAAAAGATTGAGGAGTACAAACTAGTTAGAAAGGAGCAATAGGAAAGCTGAGAATGCAGGTGCGATGACAGATACATAGGTGGAGAGAAAGGGAAGGATATATGGGGGTGGGGAGAGAGAGCTAGAGTTTGCGTATTTCCTTGTTTTCATCTGCAACATACACACTATAGTATCATCAATCATTTCTCTATTTGACATTCTTCAAGGTTTTTTAAAAAACGAGTTTTTAGAGAATTCAGTTTCTTAAGTATTTAAATGATGAAATTGGGAATGATGAAAATCTAGTGTGAACAAGGAAAGATGGTTTATAGCTTTCAAAGAATGCTGTTATTTGCAGAGCTCAGAAGGCCCCAGTTGTGAAGCACTCTCAAATATCATTGGTTACCTTGATCTTGGTTTTAAAATGAATTGTAATTGATGAGATTTGTGAAATATCTTTTTTTTATTCTTCATTATTTGATATTATGAATAAAATAATTAGAGTGAATACTAGGCTACTAATATAGCCTATAGAATTTTTTGGTATTGTATCTCCACCATAGAGATATTTACTAAGATATCAATGGATGATTTTTTTCTACATATATACTTATAAATTGGGTATATTTCAGCAGCAATTATTATTAATACAACTTTAAAGGCCAACAGAACTTCTTTAAAGATTTTGTTTTGCTTATTTTTTATTTTTTTATTTTAATCATCTCACCCCAAGCAAGGCATTCCACTCGAGGATGAGGGTTGGGCAGATGGGAAGAGTGTTTGATAGAATGGGAGCAGGTTAGTGTGTTAGGTGTCTACTGACCTTACATTTAAACTCCTGGATATTGTAGCCATCGGGGAAGCAATCGTTTGGAAGGAGAATTCCACAGTCGGGAAGTGACTTTTACTATATTACACCATTTTCAAATTTATTACACCATTGATGAGATTTGTGAAATATCTTTTCTTTTTTATTCTTCATTATTTGATATTATGAATAAAATAATCAGTGAATACTAGGCTACTAATATAGTCTATAGAATTTTTTGGTATTGTATCTCCACCATAGAGATATTTACTAAGATATCAATGGATGATTTGAATAAATTTGAAGGGATTTTACTATATTACACCAGTTTCCTGGTTTCAGGTAAATATTTAATTATAAATTGTCTAATGCCTAAGTACTTTCAGCTTTCATTAGCTATTATCATATACCTGTGATGAAAATTGATTTATAATTTTTTTTTATTGTTCATTTGATACAAGTCCCAAGAGCCATTCAAGGTAGAGGATTACTGCTTAAGCTTGCTGTATGGGAGGTTCAAGAGGTATTATGAGGATATGTAGGGTAGATAACCCTTGACCCTAGACTTGAAGAGATTAATCTCAGGAGTTTGTTCCACAAAGTAACGATTCAGGGGAAGTGGAACTTACTGCTTACCAAAGACACGTGAAGGGAATGGGAATGATTTGCCACTGTGAACGTGGCAGGTCAGGTCATAGCTGTGAAGGTTTGAGCTGTTGAGGCTATAACCCGTTTGAACATTTGCTATAGTAATAGAGACAGAGTGGACCTGGGCATGATGGTAAACTGCATCCCGCAGCAAGGCCTCTCTGATTGGAAGGCTGTGAGGAGCATGGAACCACCTCTCAATTGCTGTTGTTCTTATGTCCACTCTGACCCAGAGGGATAGCACCTGTTAGGGTTCTAACAATGGGCAAATAGTTAACCTCCAAACTAGGGTCAAAGCATTATGAAAGTATAAAAATACACTTTTATAGAAATATATATATATATATATATATATATATACATAAAAATAGACTTTTATAGAAAAATATACATTTTTGAAGAAAAGATTATTACCATAACACTTTTTTGAAAGAAAAAAAATAATTCACAGCAAAACTTTTTTGAATACAATACTAAAGACATTTTCAGTTTTCTAAAATAAAAATGAATAAAAACAAAAAAAAATTCATAAAAATCTGACTAAATCAACCTTCTCATTATAAACAAACACTAAAAAAAATACTTTAGAACCCCACCATTTTGGCATTAAATAACTCATAGAGGTTGATATGCCATTAAACAAAACTCAAACTCAATAGAGACAGAGTAGTGAGAGGCTATTAATATTTTGTCTGAGACAAGTTGGTAGAGGAAAATAATTCATCACTCACAAGGCTGTGTAATTGCTTTTGAAATCTGTTAGGGTTGGACAATGAAGACTGTGTAGCACCAGCTCAGATATGGCTGCAATACTCTATACTCTTACACATGTAAAGAGATTTAAACTTACGGACACATATAGAAACACCAGTTCCTGTACAATCACTGAAGATAAGCAATGTTAAACCTGGTCATTACCTAGATAGGTGACTGCTTAGGAATACCAGGTTCTGTAAGCTTTGATTTGCATGTGTTTTAATGGATAATAGCACCAAATTTTTAATTGAAGGAGTTCTAATTTCTGTTAGGTTTTTTATATTCACTTACCTGCAAATACCCTTGAGAAAGGTATGAACCCATCTCTTCTCCACCAAATATGAGTTAATTAGTAAAGCTTGTATCATTTAAACCCTTATCTTGAAAAAAATTCTTGAAATCTAAAAATATTTTCTGTCATCAAATAACCTGCAAAAGGTTGATAAGCCATAAAAATGAATGAATCAATCAATATAGAAATTTACAACATTAAAATAGAACAATTTTTTTTTACTGCAGACCTTAGCAATCTCAGTGTATGATTTTTTCTTGCCTTCTCTATTAAATAGAGGATTTTTCCTTTTTCATTTGAAAGAAACACTTTACACCTTTTCTTTAATATATCCAAATTGGCAGCATCATCAGTATTTTTGTCTTTTACAGGTTGACATTTATGCATGGAGTATGGTTGCTTATGAGGTTCAGTCAGGTTTAACACCATTTCACAATTTGCAGTCAATATTCAAAATTTCAGAAGCTGTATTGGCAAAAAAGAGACCAAGTTTAAAAGTAAGATGTTTCATTATCTCTTGTATTTGATGGCATTTCAGAACACCTCACAAATCAATCATATCAAATATATTAAAGTATTATCAAGTTATAAAAGTATTCTATGGTAACTGGGTAAACATTAGTTAGCCTTACAGATATGCCACTTTGAATATAAGAAATGTTTGATCCATTTTTGAAGGTAGAAAAAGTTGAATGTGCTATCATAGGTACTAGGAAAGCAGTTTCCGAAAATTTACTTGTAGAAATTATGTAAATATATTTAAAAAAATGAATTACAAGGATAAGAATTAGTTCTCTAATCAAGTCTTTATGAAAATAGTAATTCTTTTATCATGTCTTTATGAAAATAGCCTATGCTAGTCTAAAAATTTTTGTCTCAAAAAATTGAATTTGATGTGATGATTTCAAGTAATGTGCAATGGCTTTCAATATAATAGGTCTATCATTTCCATCATAGGAGTATTTTAATGTGTGAATCAAATCAATTATATGAGATTGCCTGCTTTTGTTAATTGTCCCCATTTTTGTGCCAGCATAATTTTTTTTGTTTGTAAAAGTTTTCAAAAAACATCAATGAATTCCCAATTTTTTATGAAATAATTTTAAAGTTTTTAATATTTTTTTTTTAACTCATTAAAACATTAAAATTATTTTTTAATTAGAAGTAACTTTATATTTCATTTAAAATAGTGATAACTTTATAAGCAAATCTTGATACTGAATTTTCTGACCACTATCAAATATAACAATCATTTCAAAGGATGCTGAAAATGTCCATTCAAGGTATGGGCAATCATGGCTCTCCATCACTTCCTATCCTTTATAGCTCTTAGTAAGGTTTGTGCTTTCACCATCACTCCCAATCTTTGTTGCTGCTATCAATTTATAGCTTGTTAGCTAGGTTACTCACTGCTTTCCTTTGTCTCACTTTCCTTTGTTATGTCCTGTGAGTATCAGATTCTCCAGGTACTCTTTCCTCATTATGTACCTTTGAGATTTCAATTGTCTCTTTCTGATTTTATAAATAAGCATTCTTTTTATTTCCATTTTCCTTAAAACTTTTGCATTAATCATATGTTCAGTTCATGTGATTCTCAGCATCCTTCTGTAGAACCAATTTCTTTTTTGCTTTAAATCTTTTCTTCATCTGTGACCTTATCTAGCATTCACTGCCATATAGAAGGATTGATATTGCATAATAGTTCAGTATTCTTTTCTTTGTTTTTAATGAAATTTTTCTGTCTTAATACTTTGTTTAGCTTTTGAAAGGAATCTTTCGCTATTCCAATGCACGTCTGGATTTCAGTTTCACATTTTCCATTATCTGTGATACTCTTTTTTTTTTTTAAATCAATAAAATAAATCACCTCAAAAACAACCAACCGTATAAATCTGGGTCTAAATATCACTTGTTCATTTTCTGGCAGTTTTTTTTCTCCTCTTTTACATTTGCTTTTGTCTTTGATTGGTTCTGAAGAGTAAGGAACAATAACTGCTTGGCCATTTTTTTATTATTTCTTTTATATTGTTATACTTTTATGGTGAGTATTTTTTTAACCCACAAAGATAAGCCATAAAGAAAAGAAATTGATCAATACCCCAATGGAATCAATGGCCATATCTCTTTGACCAAAGTGAACCTTTAAGTTGAAGAACATCTGCTAACCTAGAGGGAGATAGACTCTGCCAAGTATATTTGCTGAAAACATTCTATGCCTGAATGAATACCTCCTCAGCTTTCAACCCAGATGTGTGTGGAGGGAACTAGTCAAGTATTCTGCTATGTAGTGATTGTATAGCCACATTGGGGTCATGTGACTGATGATATTCAGTCATGTGATTCTTTTCCTATTCTTCTAATAATTTTTCATATACCCTTGACTTAAAATTATTTGATATTTCATTGTTGTACTTTTAAAATTTTTTTAGTTTGAATTAAAATTCTATATTTTTAGAAATTGCTTAGACTATTTACATTGTTCAGACTGTCTTCATATTTGTTGTCATTTAGTTTTAGTCATTGTACATTCTGGCCTTCTTCAGGTGATTGGAATTTCAAACCAAACCTTTTATTTTGCCCACCAGGGTAGATTGTTCTAGTTCCACATGCCATGGCTCTTCCAGATATCTCAGTTCCAGTTATTTCCCTTTAACTCAACTTCTCAAGTTTTTGTTCACCTCATCTGTGACTAGGTATTGAACTCACAACTCATTGTGGTCAAGGCACCGGATAAATTCAACCAGCATTTTTATTCGCTGGGACATGTGTCCTTGTTGTGAATATGAGAAACAAAGATGAAGACAGTCTAAACAATGTAAATAGTGTAAATAATTACAATACCTCATCTTAGAAATATAGATTGTTTTTTTTGGTGGGGTGATGAAGACTTGTCTTGATTAAAATTTTCAATTATGTTTTACAAAATATCAAAATGGATTATTTTTTTTTCTCAAAATATTTTCATTAGAGAATTACACATTGAAAATTTGCTTTAATTTGTTTTCTATTTAAAAAGAAAATCTCTAATTTTAACCAGTTATTCAGGAAATTTTTTTTTAATGCTAAAATAAAATTGTAAAAGAATTAGCAGATGCTAAACTTTGGTCATCTGTTAAAATTGGCTTCAGATCTTCTTTTCCTTAATTGGAGGAAACATTAAAAAGTTTCTGGAACATGTGATGAAGAGAGAAGGCTTGGAGAATCTGATACTCACAGGGTGGATAGATATATTTTGTTGTCCCTTAATATAACAAATATCTGTTTACTGAGAGATAAAATCTAAATATCTAATTTTTCTAGGGATGTATTTGTCTGCACTGTCATTCATGGTATAAGTAGGAGGTTTGTGATCTGTGTATATTCCAAAGTTTCTATTTTTGAGTATATATCTAAATTGTTTAATTGCAAAATATAGAGTGAACAGTTCTCTGGCAAAGGTGCTAAGTTTGGGTCTTGGTTAATTTAGCTGAGAAAAAGGAAATAAGTTTTCTTACCAAATCAAATTCCTGTTCAATTACAGCTCTTATTGTTGTGTTGGATGCATTCGCTGCGAGGAAGATGTATTTTTTGTCATTGCTGAACTGTGAGAATTTAGTGAAGTTTACAAGAGTGAATTTGGCTGTATTTGACGACAAGAGAAGGCATCTTGTTGTAGAGTGTTGTTTTTTTTTTTCTCTAATAGGTTGTTCAATGGTAAAAGTATAAATGATAGATTAGGGATGAAATGACAATAATGATTTATCAGTCTGATGAACCTTAATTGTCAGATGAAAGTAGGTACAGGGAAATTTTCAGCTGCTTCCAATTTTTCTGGGTAAGGGTGAGGTCCAATGTTTGGTCCATCACAAAGAAATTTAAAGAGATTTAATCAGAGTGGTGCCAAAAGTACAGTTATCTAAATTTACAAAATGAGATCATCTCTGAAAGACGTGATCCTGGTGGTCTTTTGTGTTTCTCAGTATTTTTGCTTGCAATGATAATATCATTGCTGTATGGATATACAACTAGTAATCCTCTCAGCACTTGGTCAATTAGTCTTTGAAATGATTGGATGGCATTCCTATGACCAAATGGCATCTGGACAAACTCATATAGTCCGAACTGAGTTTTCATGGATGTTTTATGAATATCCTCTTCCAATAATGAGATCTGGAAGTAAGCTTTCACTAGATCAATTTTCAAGAATATACATGATCTGCATAACTTGAGTGTGAAATTGTGAATATGTGGAACTGGGTAATGATCAGAGACAGTGGATTTATTTAATTTATGGAAGACCATACAAGGTTAAAATCCTTTGTCTGATGTTGGAATGAGGTATAGAGGTAATGCATAAGAGATTTCATTTAGATGTGTGGATTATCCATTCTCATTTTATTAAATTTGTTTTTGGTGAATTCATATTTGTGTGGTTGTAGTCATCATGGGTTTGAAAAGACTGGCTGTCCAGTAGTTTTTATTCCGTGTTTTGTGTCATGCTTTAAAAGATTTCCTTATGTTTGTTCTAAATTTCAAGGAATTCTGTGCTATGGCAAGTTGTTGGACTGATGCCAGTAGATGTGTAAATTCCTGTAATACAGATATTAGTTTCCATGCCCGAAAGTAGTTCGTGTTTCATATTCACTGACAAGTTGAAACAGGACAAAAAAATCTGCACCAAGAATGGGTGTTTGCATATTGGCTTGTATGAATGTCCATGTAAAATCTTTGCACATTCCAATATTTAATATTGAATCTTTTGTGTCGCAGGTATGAATGTGTGTATTATTTGCAGCTAGTAGACTGAGGAGACTAGGGTTGGGTTTGGATCCATTTGCTAGTGGAATGACAATGACTACTATCCAGTATCTACTAAGGATTTTGTAGACATTTTTGTCAACTATGTAAAATAAGCAAATTTCTTTCTGTGTACTGGTCAGGGTAGTCATGATCACTTGCCTGTTAGCTTGTTTCCTTAGTGTCTGTTGGTATTAGGTTGGGTACATTTCCTTGCCTAGTTACCAAACATGTGGTGATCACAGCAAATACCACTGTGGTATGTATTTGTTCTTCCACAACTAAGAATTCTTCGGTGTAGAGTATAGTCATGTCTACATGAGATGCGTCTGTATCTCTGTTGTTGCTGACTTAACAACAATTTCATTTGTTGCATTTGCTTTTGTAAATCTGCAAGTGCTTTATCAATATCTTGGTCCTGGGCATGACGGTAAACTGCATTCGGCAGCAAGGCTTCTGATTGGGAGGTCGGGAGGAACATGGAACCACCTCTTAATTGTTGTTGTTTCCAGGTCCACCCTGACCAAGAGTGGTAGCACCTGTTAGGGTCCCAGCTATGGGCAAATAGTTAACCCCCAAACTGTGGTCAAAACACTACGAAAGTATAAAAATAGATTTTTATAGAAAAATGTTACCAACAATACATTTTTGAAGAAAGAATTATAACACATTTTTTAATACAAAACTAGAAGACATTTTCAGTTTTCTAAAATAAAAAAGAATAAAAACAAAAAATTTTCATTAAAATCTGACTAAATCAACTTTCTCACTATAACCGAACATTAAAAAAAAAAAAACAGACTTTAAAACCCCACCTTTTTGGCATTAAATAACCCACAGAGATGTTGATATGCTGTTAGAAAACTTAAATAGCAATTATTTTTCTGTTTGGTAATCAATGTGTTTCATTTTTGGTTAAATCATACAAAAATTTTGTCTGCAATATCTGCCAGTTTGTCCAGTGGTATTTTGTCTATCATGGGAGTTGGTATTTGTACTGTTGTTGTTGGCAGTTTATCCAACTATAGATGATGTAGGATCAACCCTGACATCACCTTCTGAGGTGATGTTTCATATGCCCGAGGAATTGCATGGGTGTTCTGTCACCAATATTTATATTGTTGAATAATTCTCTCAGCATTTGTTCATTTGAGAGGTCTGTCCTTTTAATGATAGCAGCTTTATGGATATTGTAAGGGTCAGTATTGGGAACCTCGTCCAATAGGTCGGCTACTTTATTGACTACCTCAGGAGGCAAATTTTATTTTATTTTTGTGAATGTTTCCCTTCTGGCAGTGAAAGTGGCCTGGAGTTGGAGGAACCAATTCTTTGTGTTGTTGTCATTGTATGATGGTAATTGAAAGACTGATTAATTTATCTCTAAAGCTGCTTCTAATGTGTCTTCATGTGAACTTATTGTGTTTCCATTTATTCCCTGATGAGGCTGTTATGGCTCAAAACATTGGGGTTATCAATTATTGTGGAGGTGGAAATGGGTAACCTGGAAGACATAACCTTATTGTTGTTACGGTTGTGGAGGTTAATTCCCTCTCTGCTTCGGCAAATGCAAATTCAAGTAAAAAGAATACACTGAGCATGGGTAAATAAATATATATTTTATTTACATATATACAAAATTAGTAACTATTTGCTGTTAAGGCAATATGGAAAGAGAATGGTGAAATTAGAAGTGAAATAGACATTGCTGATAGCTGTTGTTTCTCTCTCAGAGTGGTTGTTGACATGAACACTGGTTTGTGTCACATCTCTCTCTCAGCTTGTCAGGGTTGATGTCAAAGCTGGTCTATGTTTTAGATTTGTTTGAATTAGAGAATATATAGTTGTCAATCAAATCCAAATTAAGATTTGCGTTTTTAGAGCAGGGGTGGCTTGCATGGAGCCCATGCATAGACTGCGTTGGGTTGTTGAGCAGTCAACATTTGGTTCTGGTAGAAAAATGTAAGAAGCACAATAGTACCATAGTGAAAAGTTTGGTCAGTTTCTTCACTGTAACTGATTCTTTATCAAATAACCTGGATTTGTTTTGCTGCTGGACTTTTGGGGTCTGTGATATGCCAAGAGGGTGGGTATCAACCTGTACAACTCCTTACTTGCATAAAATTCTATTCACACTCATGCTAATCATTCAAGGGAATTATTGTCATCTATTGGGATGGAGTGTGATTTTCTAGTACTTGAAATAAGTAAGAGCCTACCAGTATAAAAATTATTTCGACTTTCTTTGATAATTACATTTCTGATAGCAAAATTAAAAATTGAAAGATGTTAATTTAATGAATTATTAGCACATTTCCAAGTATCAGTTCATTATATAATGAAATATAGACTTGTTCTGATTCATATTTCCAGATGTTTTTTTCTTTGATATCTTGTCTTTAAGGATAAATGATTGAAACTTTTCATGCTTTATCTCTGATTAAAGATGCTTGAAATTGAGTCAAGATTTCCTTGTCTGGATAAACTAATGGTACAGAGCCATGACCATTTCCCATCAAATCGGCCAACAGCTTTGCAAATTGTTTCTACTATGAAAAAGATGTCTTTCCTGTTCCTTAAAACTATCATTCTGGAACCCTTAACCAACAAAAATCTTGATGCTCAATTCCTTTTTAATAATGACAAGGTAAGCAACATCTGATTCTTTTATTCATTTTGCTAATCAAGATTAATTGCAAATGTTTGAGATAAAGTGCATAAATCAAGAGAAATGTAAATTGAGGCTGTTGTGTTTGATAGCAAATCATGATCTTCCTTGTCAATGATCTTCAAGTTTAATCTATGGAGAAAATACAACTTGACTCCCTTATCTCATCTCTATTAAAGAAGGGACTAAAACAAATTATTTGGTCAGATTTTAGGATTGGGCTGAGAAATTTTCTATATATTTTATCTAAACTTATTTATAAATGGAACTTTGCCTGTCTGTGTGTGTATGTATCCGTTACCTATAGACTCCGAAACGGCTGAACCAATTTTCTTCAAAATTTATACAGTTGTACTATAAGCGTCTGCAAGTGTTCTTAGTTAGGTTTTGTGTTGAGGTACCCTCGATAAATATCGATAATCGAAAAAATCGGGTTATTCAAGGTTGCAGTTCTTACAATAGTCCAGAAAATTTGATATCGATACCAGGAAACCAAAATTTGATTTACATCCATTCATTTTTCTTTCAGTCTACGGTTTTGCTTTAACTGGAAACAACTATTGCTTTTTAGTCTTTCGTGCCAACATCCAAAGAGTCTGAGCTCCAGGACCACGGATTAGTTTTCAAGCTTTCATTACACCCGAGCAATGCCGGGCTATACTGCTAGTAAATCATAATGGTGCATTAAAAACATGACGGCTGATTGATGATGTTATAAATACAGGGTGGTCTAAAAGTAGGTGGACAATAAATGGTAACATTCATTTCGAGATTACACATACAATTATTTTTAGTAATACAGTTATTACATTGACAATTAGATTGTATTGTGTACAATAATACAAAAGTACTTAAATTTTATCAACACATCTGCTCAAACTGTTGTCCATCACAATTTACACAGCCTTGAAGTCTACCCTTCACTCTTTGACAAACATTTTTGTACAAGTCTCTTTGTGCATTATTTTCTTGAAATGAATCTCTTGTGTAATTTTTCAAATCCTCAACACTTCTTGGTTTTTACAAAATTTGTCCTTGAATATTCCTCAAAAGAGGATATCTATTCGGGTCAAGTCAGGTGAACATGCTGGCCAATCAATTAGACTTCTTCTTTCTTGGGAAATATTTCATCAAGATACTTATGGACTGCTCTTGAATAATGTGGAGGGCATACATCTTGTTAGAAACAATGAACACCATTGTAATAACCAATACACAAATACCTTTTTATCTTGTCAGGGTCGTCAAATGATTTGGTTATGGGAAGGCCAAAATGAGGAGCGTAAATACTACATAATTGATAATACAAGCCAGACTGTTATGCACTCTTCATTGTTTCCTGGAAGTCAAGTTATTTGCCAGATGAACTTCGACAAAAAGATTTGGTTAGCAACACAGGTTTGTCATGAAAATGTTTGTTTTGAATTTATTTTCAAATATTAACCGAACATGAAAAAAACCTTTTAACTTGTATCTTCTTGGCATCAGTTTAAACTGAAACCTTCTTTTTGTTATCCCAAGAGAATGATTTACTGACAACTACAATCTTGGTCTCTTTAAGTCCAGTGTCAATCGATAGCTATCCTACTCATCTTCATAATACTATTTTGTTTCCCCCTTCTTTAAAGTTTCACTCAGTAATCCTCTACCTTGAGTGGCACTTGAGCCTTGTATTGGGTGAACTATAAGTAAATAAAAAAAAAATAATATGGCCAATGTGGATTCCAAGCATACCACAGTGGCTTCCCACTGTTGTTTCTGTGAATATTTTCTGTTGTCCCCTCCTCTTTGATACCTTGATTGCATGAATTTAAGCGTACTACTTGATTGGCTACAAGGTCACACCATTTTACTGTTGAATTAGGCAGATGTAACTATAGGTTCCATTCTAATAGTTTCTTCTCATGCACTTCTCACTTGTAGAATTCTGCTTCCCTGCCACCAACAACATTCAAAAATTTAAATGCAACATCAACAACAATATTTAGTCCTCTTGAATCCTGTTCTTTATTGTTCTTTCTCCTCCCTAAAGTCTTCTCATTCTTTTTCACCCCCAGCAGCCTCTTGGACGTTAGTGGCATTATCACCTTGCTTGGGATAAAATGATTAAAATAAAATATTTACCTTATTTGGACTATTCTCCTCATTTTTGTTGCCATTTGTACGAGGTTTTGGCCGTTGTACGCTCCCGCCTTCTTCAGGTGCTAGGAATTTTGAACCGAACCCTTTATTACGATCACTGGGGTTATATGAACTCTTTCTTGTGGGAAGCCTCAATTGGAAGTCATAAGTTATCTCCCGCTAATTCTGCAAGTTATTTGTTCACTGCTATAGCCTGGTATTGAACTCATAACTCTAAGAGTCAAGTCAGGAACTAACCAATGTCTATATCCACAAGGCCATGTGTCCTTAAGGAAATATTTTGAAATTCCTAGCACCGGAAGAAGGCCTGAAATGTCATACAAATGGCAACAAAGATGAGGACAATTGTCTGAATAATGTAAATACTACCTCATCTCAGAAATATAGACAAATAAAAAGAATTTTTTGAAAATGTCTTTTTTAAAGCCATATAGATACTTTAATCACTCCCAGGACAAATGCTGTTTATTTATTTATTTATTTATATATATATATATATATATATATACATACACACACCAAAAAAAACACCAAAAAAAATATTTTAAAATTTTTTTTTATTTAAGTTAGTAATTTAAATAACTATTATCATTGTTTTTTTAAGAATGGAGAAATTGAAATTCTTGGAATTCAAAATCAAAGATTTTTTTTGGAAATTATTGAGACATTTAAACTTCCATGTCCTGCAACAGTTATGCTATCACAGGTAGGTTTTATATTTACATTTAAAGTTGGCATTTGTTTTTCTATGAAATAAAAAATGAGTTCAAATAAATTTTTATTGAATTTCAGAAAGGGAACAAAATATCTTACTACTGATGAAAAAGCTTTTTGTTTCATTTTAAACATTTAAAGAATTTGAATGAATATCTTTGTTTAAACTTTCCATTTTCTTTATTTTTGAAAGAATAAATAATCCATTGTCTGCTTCATGCTCAAGATAGTTGTACTTTTCTCACATGATAAAAAAATAAGACTTTGAATGTTGAATTTATTGACAGGCCAGTTGGAAGATTTGTTGCAATGCAGTTTTCCTACCTTATCTAACCTTGTGCCATACTAAGTTTCACTTAGTAAATATCACTAAATACTTTTTTCCAGAAATGATTATTTCAGTGTTAAAATTTCTTTTTGTTTAAATAAGAAAAAACTAAAAGAACTATGAATTTGTTGCTAGACATGCCAAGAATTTAGCTTTGCAAAATATGAGGGAGGGTCAGTTTCTCTGTAGAATGAATTCTAATTATGAATCGTAAAGTTGTGAGAAAAAATTTTGATTTGCATGCAATTATCACAAAAAAGTTTTTAAATATTCTGAAGTCATTTCTCATAGTAAATATCAACTGCTTTTATAAAGAATTATTTCCATTATTGCAAAAAAAAAGCACCTTTCAAATATTTCTGAAAATAAATATAATTTTCTCTTTAATCTTTTTTTTTTCTTTTTTTTTTTATTTATTAAATAGCATAACAAAAAGAGAATATAAAATATGAAATGAATTATGTCTAACCCATCACTCAGTAAGTCCCAGGCCTGACATACAGATGGTGCCACTAATAAAATATTCATATGATTTTTATGAAGTAATAACTTTCAAATGGTACATGACAAAATTTGGGCCAAATCAGATTATTAGTTTACAAATTACACTTAAGTGATGCTTCTGTTGCAAATTTTCAAAACAATTGAAAAATCTGAATTTCGTGTGTTGATAAAGCATTGGTTTCTGATGGGGAAAAATACTGTTCAAGCAAAGCAATGGCTTGATGAGTGTTATTCCCACTCTGCTCTGTTGGAAACAATGATTAAGAGTGGGTATGCTGACTTTAAATGCAATCATACAGACACAAATGACGCTGAAAGCTCAGGTTGCTTAAAATCGGCAGTTGTCTCGGAAAACACCCAAAAAAAATCCCCAAACTCGTTTTGGCCGATCATAAATTGAAATTGTGTGAGATAGCAGAGGAGTTGAACATATCAAAAGGCAATTTATTTAACATTTTGCATGAACATTTGTCAAAGAGAAAGCTGTGTTCAATTGTGGGTGCCGCGTTTGCTCACAGTTGATAAAAAATAACAACGCTCTGAATCTGAATGTTTCAATGCAACAAGAATTTTTTGTGTAAATATGCGACAATGGATGAAACATGGACCCACCACTTCACTCTGGAGTCAAATCAGCAGTCAGCTGAGTGGACAGCAGCAGGTGAAAGCCATCCAAAGTGACTAAAGTCATAAACATCAACAGGCAAGGTTTTGGCCTTCGCATTTTGGAATGTGCAAGGTATTTTGTTTATCAATTACCTTGAGAAACAAAGAACCATCAATAGTGAATGTTATATAGCATTATTGGTGTATTTAAAGGAAGAAATTGCCCCCCAAAAAAAAAAATGGTCACAAATGCAAAAGAAAAAGTGATCTTTCACCAAAACAGTACACTGTGTCACAAGTCTATCACAACGATGGCAAACTACATGAATTGCACTGCACTTTGAATTGCTTTTGTATCCACCCTATTCTCCAGATCTGGCCCCCAGTGACTAATGGCTGTTTGCAGACTTCAAAATAATGCTACAGGGAGAGAGGTTTGGCTCCAATGAAGAAGTGATATGGGAAATTGAGGCATATTTTGAGGCCAAAGACAAATTGTTCACCAAAAAAAGGCATCGAATTGTTAGAGAAGCGTTGTAATCAGTGTATCATCTTAGAAGGGGACTATGTTGATGAATAAACTCAAATTTTGCCTAAAAGTTGTTTTATCAGTTAAGCCCAGGATTTATTGAGTGACGTGTTACTTAAAACTTTAAAAAATTATATGTTAAGACGCTTTCCATGTGTGGATAAATGTTATAAAGACAAAAAGAAAACTTTGCTTAGCCAGTGCGTTTCATCCTATGAGCGACTTTATCAAGGCAAATGCAAGGATTTTATTGCTCTTGTATTATATAATACAAAAAAAGAAAATTATTTTGTGTTTAAAAAAATAATTTTTTTTCTCAAAACTTTAAAATCTGAACACTCATAAATATTCATCAGTATAAATACTTGTTACAAAATAAAATGGCAGCATTTGCCTTGATAAAGTCCCTCTGAAGACTAAATATGTTGGCTAAGATAAGTTTTCCTTTTGTCTTTATTTATATTGTCCTTTTACAAATATGCTCTATCTGAAATTTTTACACATAAATGCTATGTAAAACTTTGCTGTTTTATCATTTTATATTTACCAGCATGTGTTGTATAACCTTACCCAACTTAAATTATTATAAATTTATTTACATAAAAATGTGACATCAAATAAATGTGGTTTCAGCCTGTGTTTTATATATTCTTCTATATGCTGTATCTATTAAGTATATATGTGCTCATGGCACTTCACAATTTTCTTTCATTTGTAAGAATTTTGTCTTTTTTGCTATTTCTCTTAAACCCTGTTCTATCATCCATTTACACAAGCTCATTAGGTCGGTTATGCACTGTCTTCCTCGTCCCTCTTGCTTTCATTATATCCTGTGAGTATAAAATTTTCCAAGCCCTATTTCCTCATTATGCGCCCTAGAAATTTCAACTCTCTCTTTCTGATGTTAAGTATAAGTGTCCTTTTTGTTTCCATTTTCTCTAAAACTTAGTCATTGCTCACCTGTTTGGTCTATGGTGTTCTCAGTTTCCTTTTGTAGAACCACGTTTCTGTTACTTTAGTTCTCTTCATCTATGAGATAGTTCATCATTCACTACCATATAAGGTGGACTGATATATAACAATTCAGTAATATTTTCTTTTGTTTTTAAGGAATTTATTATGTTTCTTATTTTGCTTAGCTTTTGGAAGGCATCTTTTGCTATCCCAATGCTTCTTCAGATTTTCATTTTGCACGTTCTGTCTGTTAAAACAATTTCCAGATATTCAAATTGCTTGATTTTGGTGTCTCCAATTTGTAATTTGCATATTGGACAGTTTGTTTTGCTAACAACCATGCATTCTGTCTTCTTGCAATTGATTTTTAGTCCTTTATGTAGGAGATCTGTAGTCTCTTTTCTGTGTCTGCTATCAACACTGTGTCATCTGCAATATTCAAATTTATTATACAGGTGTTATATCTGGTCAGGTGCTCCTGTTATTCATCTCTGGGTCCTCAACAGGATCCAGAGGAGAATCTGCAATGTAATCGATCCTGACCTGGCAAACTCACCAACAAGATGTAGTTTCTCTCTGTTTCTTCTACAAATATTTTCATGGCTTCTGCTCTGACAAGCTTAGCTCATTGGTACCCCCTCTACAAGAATTTGCTTGAGAAACCAGACTGGCAACAGTCCCACTCATTTACAGTTAAAACAACCAAATGCAGCTGCCACTTTTACTTTATCAGCTTTTTTTCTTGCACTTCCCACCAGTGGGACTCCCTTCTGTATCCTTGCTTCCCTGATAGCTACAATCTCCAAGAGTTTAAATGCAATGTCAGTTGCCATCTCTTATCCCTTGACTCCTATCCTTCTCTTCACACTAGCATTCCCATCCTTTTCTTGGCCTTTCTCTGACACCCTCTGCAACTGGTTTGTCTTTGTCTTTGCTCTCCTTCTATATAACCTTTCACCCTGCTCTTATGTAGTCCCCGCAACCTGCACACTGGTGACAGGTCAGGGGGACTACATAAGTGTACAGAAGAGAGTTCCACAAGTGGGAAGTGCAAGAAGAAAAGCTGATAAAGTGGCAGATGCATTTAGATGATTTAACTGTAAAAGAGTGGGACCTTGTTGCCAGTTTGGTTTCTCAAGTAAATTCTTGTGGAAGGGGGCACCAGTGAGCTAAGCTTGTCAGAGCCTTGCTTGGGGTAAAACAATTAAAAAAAAAAAAAAAATCTAGTAGTACCAGTGAAATTTTCACAGGTTTGTTATTTAAATTTTCTGATGAATAAGGATTCTTAATTTAATGATTGAATAAGCACCTTACAAGTTTCACGACTATAAAATACCCATGGAGCCCCTCCCTGAGTTCATTAACTATTTGAGATTAACAACTCTAAGAAAATATTGCAATACCTATTATAAGTATGAATGCAGCTTTTTATTTAAAGAATAAATAAGGTACAAATAAAATGATTTGACGTTAACAAATTTTCCATTTCTCTGAAGCAGACATTAAACACCTGAGAGCATTATCGCATCCTCTTTTCTCCTCTTTTTCTTTTAAAGATCAAAGTGTGTCTGATATGCCTTTTCCATTTTTCCTTGCAATCAAAATAGAATAGTTTGAGATATTGACAGGGTATAATGGGCTAACTGATTAACTTAAGAATAATGAAACAAGCACAATTATATGCTTATTTTCTTTTTCTTTTTTCCTTCTTTTAGGAAGAGAAATGTCGAGTTTTTGTTGCCTTGTCAAACGGAGTTCTGATGATCTTCCAAAAGAGTTTACAACAAAGTCAAGAATCTGAATCCGTTTCTTTGTGGGACAAAACAAGTTTAGAACTTTCAGAGTCCTCTCAACCTCTCTCGACTTTGGTAATTATTCAAAATGAAGTTTGGGTCACTTCAGGTGAAAATATTCACATTGTCTGTTTGGAAAATTTCAGCATCCTTCAAACACTCAAGTGCCCCTTCCCCTGCACAATCAGCAGCAGTGGGTTAGCATCAAACGGACAAATCTTTTATCTAATTCAGAATTCTACAAATATTTTACAGTTTGACGTCGTTTCTCGACAGTTGTTATTTGTCTACGGATTTGGAGACATCAAGATGGTTGGTAAAGTAGCCAAAGCCAAAAACACCGACAACGTTGATGATGTTGAAGAAGATGATTGCAAAGGTGACCAGAATGACTGCTTTGTTGTGTCAATTCTTTTGGTGGATGATGCCTTATGGGTGGGACGTGATATTGGAGACATTTTGATTGTTTGTACAGATGAGAGATCTGATTACAAGAGAGGATCTGTGATTACTACCCTGTGTCCAAACTATATGTTGTCTGATACCGAGCGAATACTTGGTGTCAGGGGCTTAAGAAACTGTATTGATAAGTCTGTATTTTCACTTCTTCAATCAGAGAATGAAAATTTAGTGAAAAGCACAAGGATTTGTTTCTGGGAACAATATAATATTACTGAAATACAGCAAATCCATGCTCACCTTTCTCAATTGCAGCTTGTTGAGGAAAAAAATGCAAAGTAGACTTAAACCTTGATGGAAATGGAGAAAACTCTGATTTATATCTTTTTCAGAAAAACTAATTTTCACAATTCTAAAATCAATATTTTTATAATACGACTTTATAATATTTTTATAATATATTTAATATTATAAAACATTGTTATATATTTTATATACTAAATTAAAACAAAGAAAAGTGATATTACTTAATTGGCATTTGATATATGTTATTTTCAGATAGAAAAAAGGAACAAAATGAATTAAAAAAAAAAATGAGTAAAAAGTATTCATAGTCAACATGTTTTGTCCTTACAGGGACTTTATCAAGGCAAATATGATTTATTTTGTTACAAATTGGTTTATTGGGACTTTTAAATTTGAGAATGTTCATGAATATTCATCAGATTGTTGGAAGGTCAATCAAACTTCTATGGGACCAGCCAGTCATAATTCAAAATCTGGTAAGACAAAAGTAAGTGAGTAATCAAGGAAATATTTATTTGAGAATCTTACACTTGTCTTGATAAATTCCCTCGGAGGATGAAAGCCATTGGCTAAGAATAGTTTTTCTTTTTGTCTTTTTATTCATAAAATATATATTTATATATACATATTGTCCTACGTTGGGGGCATGACTTGGAGTTTTATGCATTATGCAATCATCAGGTGCATATTTCAAACGAAACATTTAAGGAAGTTTAAGAGACGAAAATCTTTTAAACAATTAGTTTGAAAGATGCACCTGATGATTGCGTAATGCATGAAACTCTCTCATACCACCAATATAGGATATGTATATTTATTAACACCTGAATAATATTTTTATACATGCATGTATTCCCATATGTATATTAATTCATATATATTATATGAAAAAATAATTTATATTTGGGCGGCAAATACAGCCATCAAGAAAGAATTATTTTTTAAGTTTTTCCATCATTGTAACCTTTTTCTATTTTGTTGGACCGAAGGAATATAATAATTGTCAATAATTTTTATCACTCCAAGAGATGACCAAAATCAGTACGTGGAAACTTCATTACGACAGAATATTTTTAAATATTCAGATTGAATACAAAGATGAAAAGTAATTTTGAATGTTCTGTATTCAGTGTTATGTTATTCTGTATTGCGAAAAAGAACACACAAGATGAACATTTTTTTTATGTAGTACTCAATAGCAACAGAAGTGAAGGTGATGAAGTCAATGGTGATGATTTAGATGGAGGCAGTATGTGTTGGTAAATGATTTGGAGGACAAGCTATGGAGTGCTAGAGTACAAGAATTTGAAAGTCCTAATTTGAAAGCTTTGATAAGCCCATTGTTGAAGATGGTGCTGATTGCACAATATGAATTCTCAGATATTCTGCATTGCATCAAATATTTAGAGTTATATATTAGTTTCGTTATGGTAATCCAAGTTTTACTTGGATTACCATAACACGATTCAATATGGCAACCCAAATGTTAAAAATCATAGATTGACCTTAGACAGCACCTCCTCAGGGCTCCATCCTGATGTCTTCAGCTTTCAACTTGATATCTATATTGATTACACAATCATTCACTTGTGTCTCAATTATAAGTCCGATGTCGGATGATATCAAAATGACAGCTGCTAATCCAAAACATTCAATCTGTTGTTAACTGGGGCAAAGAATGGCTTGTCAATTTTAATGCCTCCAAAACTAAACTGCTCTCTATTAATCATCCAAGAGAACTCTACCTGCTTTCCATCAGTATGGCTGATGCTAACCTCCAGGAGAGTGACTTACTGTATCTTCTTGGGCTGATGTTCTTGGTTGACATGAAGTGAAGACTATTTTGAATCCATTGCTAAGTCAGCTGCAAGGAACGTTGGTTTAGTGTGTTGTGCTAGATAATTTTTCTCTTGAGTTTTTCATTCATATCTATAAGTCTGCCATTTGCTTAGACTATTGCTGCCACATCTGGTCTAGTGCTCATTCTATTTATCTAAAGCTTCTTGTTAAGATCCCAAAAAAGTATCAGCAATGTTATTGGCCTTGATATGGTGGCTTGACTTCAGTCACTTTTGCATTGCTCTAAGGTTGCCTCCCTGTGCATTTTCTGTAAATACTTTAATGAAAATTGTTCAGATGAGAACTTCACTATGGTACCTAGACTATTTGAATTTAAGTGTAGTACAATTTAGTCATGTTGGCTAGATGTAACTGCAAATTCTATGCTAACAATTTCTTTTCTCACATTTCTCACTTGCGGAACTCCCTTCCAGCTCCATGCTTTCCAGCTAACTTTAATCTCCAAAAATTAAAATGCAATGTCAATTGCTATTCATTTTCCTGATTACTCTTTCTCCGTTCTTGTTCCTTAGCAATGTTCCTGTTTCTAGCTCTTCCACACCCAGTAACCTCTCACCTTAGTGGCTTTACTGTCTTGCTTGGGATGATCTCTATTAAAAAAAAAAGATATATAAGTCTAAACGAAACGAAACAACAGTAAAACTGTTAACAGTGAGAATCACATGCAAAAGGCATAGTCAAGTGATGGTAATGTAGACTACAAAAGGAGAAAGAAAAAAATATGGATGTTTATTATTGTAATGTTTCAATAAATGTGACCCATAGCTGAAGTGGACTGAGGCTGGTCATCACTTTCCATCCTAGACCTAGCTAATCAGATTCAAAACCTAATCACTCATTATAATTTGTACATTCACCACAACAACTCGTCCATCACCTCCACATACCATTAGATAGACTAAACTATCGCTCGGTTCACACTCCACCCACGTCTATTGAACAGGTGAAGAGGCTCATCCCTTGTTCCCTTGTTTAGGATGTGGTTTCCGGTTTTTCTCTTTTGCAATCTTTTCACTCTTACGTTGCCCCCTGCGCATCAGTGGTGTTTTCGCCTTGCTTGGGGTGATATCATTAAAAAAAAAAAAAAAAAAAAATTCTGCATATTCTCAGAACCTAAAATGTGGGGAACAAAATTTTATTTTACTTACAATTTATATACAATATTTTATAAAAATATATTGATATGAGAGGGGAGGGGATGATTAGTTTAAAACAAACTAAAATATAACTAAACATTCAAATTTAAAACAAACAAATGTTAGTAACCCACAAAAAATCAGAGAGGTGGCAGTATTTTGCCAAATAGTGGAATTAAGTTGAAAAAAAAAAAACAGAAAAATAATGGGGAAAATCAAAGACTGACACAGGCAAGATAAAGGGGCCAAAAATAAACTGGAGTTTTTAGAATCTCAATGTGAATCATAATAAAAGAGAATGTTGGAACAGACTAGGAGCAACACATATTTAACTAGGTACACAAAGAGAGTTTAACTTAACCAGCGTAGGGTTTGCAAGAAACTGTCCTATAGTAACAAAAAGAACTTAAAAAATAAACTAAAGTCTGGCCCCAGTCACAGGACCCAGACTTGCTACAGTTACCCACCTTTTTACTGAAATATGTTGAAATCAAATGCTTTATATCAAATTTGATCTTCATCTTGAGCTGATACTCTAATTATCTAATTAGATGCTGATAAGAATAGCATTCATATCACAAGATTTCCTCTGGTTGCAACATCCAAATCTTCATTCTTGCTATGGCTAGCAATGTGAAAAAACACCATCCATTTCCCCACTAGAATGTGGGGAGTGACACATTATCACATGTCTATGCGAGATAGATAGGCCAAAGCTGTTCAGGAGTAATATGAGCTGTTAACTGGCCAACATGGTCCCAGAAACAGTGCACCTGAGTACAATGGTAGAGGGTGTGCTCAGCTATTTAATCTAAATTAAGGTCACACTGATGACAATTGGGCAAATCTGCCCCACCCCACCCTATCTTATGTGAAGGTCATGTTATTGAGAGATTGTTTACTTTGCAATTGATTCAGAATAAACTAAGACTCAGGGTTACTGAGGAAATTCACAGCTGGTGCCAAAGACCAAAAAAAAAAAAGTTCAGTTTGGTTGTTAAAGACCCAAGCCATCCGCAGAGAGGTGCCTTCATAGTAACCCCTCGACTAATAAATGATAAAGGTCTCCAAAACCCATGTCACCACTGTGCCCTTGATGGTAACATATCAATGCACAGGAAGTTTAAAAAGTGGAGGAGTTAAAATGAATTAAGTTAAAAATTTGTCATTCAAACATAGATACAGAGAAGGGGATTCAAGACTCGATTATAGAAGACTTTTCAGTTACATCTATATTAAAGAATCAAAACTTATTTTCTTTAACCCCCCGACTTTTTTTTTTTTAATGTAAACTTCCTGTGTATTGATATATTTTTGAGTATCCTTCCAGTATATGAATTTTTTGTACCATATTTGCAATAAAATTTTGTTCTTGAGTGTTGCTGAAGAAGCAATATTTTTCTTGCTGAAATAGCTATACAACAAATGTAATATTTGGAGTTTTATTTTATATATTTTAATTATATTATATATGATATACATATTTGGCTCTGTTTGTCAGCTAATACTATTTACATTGATTCCCTCCACCTGGATCATTTTTAATGTTAATAAAATTAATATTAATAGGATCTGGTCGTGGGTATTATACCTACATGCTATTCCTTTTTTGGATTTTTAAAAAAAAAATATATATATATATATATGCGTGACTCTTCAGAAATGAATTGAGTTCTCTTGGTGACTGGTGTGTGTATACACTGCTTATATACAACACATTAAAATTTCCCTTCTCTGATTCCATGCGTTGTTGGCTTAGGGAGTAGTGACTCCGACTGACACCAAATCGGTCGAATCTCGTTCCCGGCCAGAAGCAAGTGGATGCGTCTAGCCACACTAACACTAATGAGCTGTGATACAGCGCAGCGAAACAGGCTTGTATGTGGATGACACATATATATATATATATATATATATATATATACATACACACACACTGATCTTTATCTTAATAGAGAGGATTATGGTTGTGGTACAATGACACTCAGACAGTATGGTGTTAGCCTTTTTATTCAGTTATCTCATTTTGATTATTCCAATATAAACTGACAGATACAAGCAAGTAGTTACCAAATGCAAGACATTTGTTGAAGGTTTAAGAAGAGTTCCAATATCGAAATCCTCTGAATGCTGAGAACAGGAGTACAAAATGTGAGACCCAATTTATTAATCACTGCCTAGACTATGCTTTGCACATATACACAAGCACGAATGTGAAGAGATGGACACTGATCATTTTAAACATTTTATGCCACTAAGTGTGCTACTAGATTGGCATTTAGGTCCCACCCACTTACTGTTTAAATAGCTAAATGCAACTGTCATTTTTATTCCAACAATTTTCTGGCATTGCATGCTTTCAAATAAGCTTAGGATAATATATAATATATATATATATATATATATAAACAAACTTCCCAAATGAATCAACTTCCTCTCCCAAGGCCAATGTACAGAGGATGTTTGTGTTGGTGGTGGTGTAAGCACCTAGCCTGATCGCTTCGTTATTGATAGATTGATTAATAATAATAAAAAAAAAAGAAAATTAACATTCTTTACTATATGTTCCAAGAAGTTGTGCTCAAACTTTTCTAAAACAGAAACTATGATCTTAAATTGGAAAGTAAGCAATGATGACAATTGATTTGTTTTCTATGACTTATTAACCTATTGTAGGTTATTTAAAGCTACAAAATATTTTTTGACATATTTTAGTGATACAAATTAACCCATAGCTGTGAGGAAATAGGTAGATACATACCTCATCAGAATTTGATAAACAAGCCCAAAAATATTATAATGCGGATATAAAGTTGGAGAATCAATTGTATATTACAATCAATATATAAACTGATCCCTCACATAATTGCCACAGTAGCTTCTTTAAATCTATATTCAAGAGAACTTAAATAAATCTAAGGCATTTCTGAATAACTAATCAGTATTTGATTGAAAAATCAATCCTTTGTAGGTTATTTAAAGCCAGAAAATATTTTTAAATTTAAAACATTTTTTTCAAATAACTTTACTGATTTGAAAGTTTTACAAATTAACCCATATTTAGGAGAAGAGATTGATTCATGCATTTCCCCAAGTGTACATGTGTATAAGTGAATATAATAAACCCGATTGGAATTGGAACTTACCTCTCCAATTAACAATACTGAGCCATTATCCATTACACCACCTGCACATCCAAGCTTACAGTACCTGGTATTCCTGGCAGTCACTTCTCTAGATACTGACCAGGCCTGACATTTCTTAACTTTGGTATATTATACAGGAACTGGCGTCTCAATGTGACGCAGTTGTAAGCCTTTTCGTAGATCTGGTTATGTTTCCTGGTAAAAATTTGATTTCATACATTACAAATAGACGATAAAGGAAATTTTTTTTTATTTCATGCAGAAAGTAGCAAATTAAATGTCCAATTGCTGTTAAAAATGTTCCAGTCTTAATCACTTTTTCTTTCACCTTTTAACTTTTGCACTTTGTCAATTTGTTCAAATTAATGCACATACAGCAAAGGGAGTGATGTTATGTCTTCAGCTGACCCATGTGAAGGTTATTTAAAACCAGAAAATACTTTTAGATCGTTATCTCTAAGAACTTCTTTAACCCATAGCCGAGTGGAGAAGAGGCGGATTCATAGCATTCCCAAGGGTATTCACACAAGTGAATATAATGAACCAAGCTCTCCAATTCCGATCCATTATACCAACGCACATAATCAAGCTTAGCCCTTGGTATTACCAAGTGGTTACCCACCCATCTTGCTACTGAGTGTCCATATTGTAATATGGCTGTAAGCCTTCGGATGGGTATAAGTAATTTGTTTTGTGGCTGTATATGAAAATTAGGCATATTTTTAAAGACATTTGTAATTAAATTTCTTGTGGGTTTGTTTGGTAAATTTTACAACAAATCAACTGTTGTTGGATTAATGTTTAACTTAAAATTATACTTGAGTCTAGTTAAGAAATGGATATATTTATACTTGAGTCTGGAAGCATCCGCCTGAAAAGTGGTTCCTTTTAATTGAGTGGGTGGAGGTGTACATCTTTGCAGTGGATGCATTGTAAAGGGTAGAATCAATCTTTTTCTGAAAATATTGTGAATTAAAGTACTTTGTTTCCCCTGCCACCCCTAAGATAAATAAGTATATACAACAACCAGTACTTAATCCTTCAGCATTGACCCTGCCCAACTCATCCTGTAAATATCAGCTTTCAATGTTCAACACATTGTAACTCGCCTGTTGTATAGTCTGCCATAATATATGGTGATATCATTGTAAATAAAACAGTCACACGAACAGTGAGACTGAGAGGTGATATTTTTGAGGCAGGATTGAGCACGTTGAAGGCTTTAATATATTTTGTAGTTAAAAATAAATAAAGAAAGTGAAATTTTTTTTTTTAAATATATTTTCTCATTTATTCAACAAAATAATACAGAGAGGAAAAAAAGAAATAAAAAATGTTACATGTATTTAGATTTTATATCAATGACAAAGTTTAAGTTGTACAAGAAATCGGAGCTTGAAATTGTAAAAATAAGAAAAGGGAAGGAAAGTTTGCCATAAAAAAAAAAAAAAAGCAATTGAACAGAGCTGAATGTCTGATGGTTTTTCTAAGTCGAAAAGAAACGAAAATCCACATTGACTCAAATTGAGACATTTTAAACACACAAGCATCTAACAGTGAAGAGAAACAAAACCACAAATTTGCAACTTAGTCCGGAAGAAGAAGAGGAGTAGTAGTAGTAGTAATAATAATACTAAAATATTTGAAGCTTGACACTTAAGGCAATGTTGGTTAGGCAGGGGAGGTCAGAAAACATGTCTGTCAGGCACTTTTAGTCTCATATAACAGCTGATTTTCTAGAAGAAAATGTTGCACTTTTCTTTCAAGAGAAGAACTTCATTCTGTGCAATGCTTATTGTTAGAATCACAAACCATTTTGGCTGGCAAAAGCCTATTTCTCAATGGCATTCCATTCATATGGAAAATGCATTCTATCATTACGCCTCCTTTTTAGGTTTTACTTTCCTTTTGTTTTCTTTTTTTCATGCAATGTTCAGGTCATTATTACATCCTACAACCTTTTCATAAGCAGCATTTATTAATATTAGCTTTAGCTGTTAAGTTTACTGAATTTCAGAGACAAAATATTGTCATCAATTTTTAACCTTTTTTTCCTTTTCCTTTTATTTTTGGCCGTATTTTTCTGTAGTGTTGAAATAATTTTAAATCCTATGATTGGTAATTAAACAGAAGAAATAAAGAATTTCTTTTTAAAGAAATTGGAATTCTTGTCGGGCTAGGGTCAGGACATCTCAGGAATTAGGCATTGAAATACGACCAACAGACGGAATTCAAATTTAGTTACATGGCAACAGTATTATCTAATTTTTTTTTCTACACTGTTGGTTTACGTCTAATAACAAAGACATTGATATTGTCTGAATTTCTTCAATGAAATGTTGCCATTCATTTTTGACTAGTTTTTCCTTTCACCTTTTTTTGTCATTTTTTATCACAACAATCTGATCAAATTTTGTCAGAATGTAAAAACCGAACTCCAGCCCTTACCTTTGGGAGCTTCTCTGATATGTTCAAGAGTTTGCCATTAAACTACAGAAGCTAATCAGCAATTGTCATTCAAATTTAACCATATGGCTACATTGTTATTACTAGGAAAAAAATTTATTACCCACCTGTTTTTTTTGGGGACTTAGAAGTTTTACTACATCTAAGTGTAAATAAAATAATATATATCATCTATATATATATATATATATATATATATATATAGAGAGAGAGAGATATGTGTGTGTGTGTGTGTGTGATGTATAAAGTTCTATATACCAGAACAATGTTAGGCAAATGAATGAGAAATTTAAACATTTAAAATTAAGTTTGTTTATTATCATTATTAGCAAAAATAAATTGAACAGATTTTTTTTTTTTTTAATATTCCTACCCTTCCAATACATATAATTCCATCAATAAAAACATTACTTTCAGCTGATGCAGTCCTTCTCTAATTTGTGGGTTAAAGCAGGCGATAATCAAGGATAATTTGTATCTAAAAATAAAAGTGTCCATTGAAGTCAACACCCAGAGGCAAATGTCTGTTTCATGTTAAAGACAATCATTATGGCCAGATGATTGTATTCAGCATGAACAGAATATTGCCTCTGGACATGGACTTCAATGTCCACTAATATATATGCGGAAACTAGTTATCTCTGCAACCTAAGTTTCAATCTCTAGGAATCTTCAGGCAGTTTATAATAACTATTATAAATTGCCTGAAAATACTGAAAGGTTGAAACCTAGGTTAGGGAAATAACTTCCAAACAAAAAATATTCAAAAGCTCTTCAATATATATGCATTGAGCACTCTTTAATACAAATGTGTACTGGTCAAATTTAATTATGACCAAAAAATTAATTTTATATAGGAATAAAACAAGGCCCATAAAGATGGAGAGGAGAATCCAAATTAGTAATTAGATAAAAATAGAGAGCGCAGGGGGACATTATCCAGAGCATTATAAAATATTGAGAGGAAAGCTCAACACATTTAGATGGTTATAAATTGAGATTTATAAGTAACGCAAAGTAAACTTTGCACTGTCAAAATAAATCTCGACTTATAACCGTCTAAATATGCACCCAGTTTTCCTCTTAATATCTTATACAAAAAGTGAAAGAACACTTAGATTAAACATATTTTAACATATCTGTTCAGAAACAAGAAAATTTTTGTGTAGTGATATTATGCTTTTATAAACTATTGTAATAACAAGATTACAATAAATATATATATATATTGCCAATGCATGAGAGATAAGAATGCAGCTATAGGAATAAATTTTGAGATTTGCTATCTTTGGTGTCACTTAGAAAAGGCATTTCTACCTGAATTTCTGGGATAAAGAGTTACCATTATTTAGTCTGACAAATTTCCTCATCTGTTATTATAAGGATATTTTTGCATCCATATCCACTGACTTCCTTCAGGTGTCTATCAATCCAGAATTTAGTGGCACAGTCATTGAATTCAATCCCTGGGCCAGGTACTCTTACACACAGTAAAAACAAGACGAGCACTTACAGGGACAAGACGAGATGATTCATTGTCCATGTCTGACTAAGAACAATCTACCTGTAAAAATTAAATAAACGGTTTAGTAAGAAATTTGCTGAGGGTCACCTAGATTGATGGACACCCAAACAAGGCTGGAAAACCCAACAGCTGGTAGGTGATGACAAATAGGAAAACTTTAGTCCTAACTCTGAAGGTGTTGCCCATGTCAGGTGGAGTGCGAGTGACAGAGAATGTAAGTTCAAATATCAACAGAAGGCTACATAAGCTTTATTCATTTTTTTTTTAAGTCAATATTATGCCAACAATATTATGCCAACAATGTAAAACTAATTAATATTGTATCGAAACAACTGATAGGTCATGTGCAGCTAGTTCGTGAACCCCTGTTCTTTGGTTGTGTTGGATACGAGAGGAATTGGTTTATCTCTCTTGCCATTAATACACCATTCAGCGGTGAAAGGGAGAGAGCCCATTAGATTTTTGTTATGGAAAGGTATGTTAGCAAAAACCAAAAGTTCACAGCCCTCCTAATTTGTGCTCAAACACAGACATCAGCTTCAGATTATGATCAGCAAATGAAAGATTTTGAAGAGTTTGTCATGTGGCATTAAGCAAGGCTTGTCGAATAAGAATAGAAAATGGGAAAAGTGGCTTGAGGGTCAAAAACTGGCAGAGAAGCAAGTGGGGAGTAAAAGATGGTATGTTTGAAGCAAAATTATTTTCACAAGTGGAATGTCTTTTCTCTTTTGTTTGAGATTGGTCGGAAATTTAGAATTTTTGAGAGAGAGGAAATAATATTTATTTTCAACTAGTTTTTCCATTAATCTTATTTTTGTTTTGAAAAAAAAAAAAAAAAAAAAAAAAAAAAAAAAAAAAAAAAAAAAAAAAAATTTTTTTTTTTTAAAGCCATCAACTCTCAGGGGCCTTACATTTATTTATTGGGCATCAACAGGCAGAAGAAATGTTATTAAAAAAAGATGAAAAATAAACTAGCCTAAAATGAATCAAAATTTATGTTAATATTGACAGTGAAGGGAAAAAAAACAAAAACAAGAACAAAAAAATTAGTGTTGGAAAAAGCAAATTTAAAGATGCCTTCATCAGAATGGATAATATTAAAAACTCAAGAATTGAAATATTAAATATTTTACCCCCCCCCCCACCATACCCAAAGAGTGGATGGAAGTCCAGTCGGCAGATTCTTTGTTTTTCTAAAAATAGTATTCAGAATTCATTTTGATTAACTTTTTTCTTCCCTTTCAAAAGGACAGCATTGTTAAACATTTTACACTTCTTTGTCAGAAAGTTAATCCAGGTATTTAAAGTGTGAAGACAATATTAATAATAGTAATAATAAAAGACACAAATAACCAAACAAGTTTGCCAGATAGGCAAATATTTTGGACAAACAAAAACAACTAAATTATATATATATATATATATTTATTAGTTCTTTTGTATTTTTAAAAATTTAGTATCGCCTACCAAAATGCTATTATTGCAAGTGAATAAGCAGCTTAAAAAGGAGGAATTATTGTCTTTCTATAAAAAAAGAAAGACTAGGTCAAAGCATTCCATAGTTCTCCTAGGATATTTGAACAGATTTGGTTGTATTTTTTAAATTTTTCTTAGTTAAATGCTAAAACAAACAATAGATTTCTTCAGAATCTTATTGCAAAAGTTGTTCATTTAATAAAGTCTATTTGCTTTACTTGCTTGCTTTATATGCAGTTTGTCAGCTGCTAAAAGAAGAAAAAAAAATTTTTTTTTCCCTAAATGAAAAAATTCACAAAAATGATTTGCAGGTTTTTGTTAGTTAAAAATTAAAGGATTCGAGATTGAGAAAAAAAATAAAATAAAAATCTAAATAAAATGAAAAATGTGTATTAAAAAAAAAAATATCCCTGTAAAATTTTTCTCCTTTCTCCCTTTGTTTTTTTGCTCTTTTTCTTCAGCAGTGATTTTCAGTGAAAGGAGACAAAGTGGTTTGTATTTGATAACAAATTCATTGAAATTTTCATTTACTTTTTTGCAGTTAAATAAAGAAAAAATATTGTAAATGTCAAGCATGATTGAAATTTAACACATGCATAACTTAATGTTAAACAGCAAAAACCCTGATTGAAGTAGAATTGTGTACATTTTTTTTTAACGTCCTGTCTGAAGGTCATGATTCAGTAGCAGAATCGTTCAGGGTATTGTTAGGAATTGCAGGTAAAGAATTTTGGTCAGTGTTGTTGTTGTTGTTGGTCGTAACAGGAAGTTCTTGCTCATTCCACTCATTTCTCTTGGAGTCGTCATCGTCGTCATTACGATTATCGTGGTAAGTGGCTTTATTGTCAATCTGAATGATGTCGGATACATCGACCTCTTCTTTTGCACTGTACTTTGTGCCTTCATATTTTTGTAAATGAACCTAGAGAGAAGAAGAAAGTGCGGGTGTGAGAGCATTTGCTTTTATTTATTGAGATTATCAAATCAGGAATCAAAGTGACAACAACGTGTTTTTATCTGTTCAATTGAAAGACATTTACAAAACCACAGAACAACAATAAAAGAATTAGAGGTTTCTCTACTGAAACACAGAATTCATCACATAATATATTGGGGAGGTTATGCATAATGGAATAATAAATTTAAAGCCATGCACAATTTCAAAATGTGTTTGCTCTAATCTACATATTTATTATTCACAAAAAAAATAGTGCAGTGTGAATGCTGAGAGCAATCCTCTCACTTATAATAAAAACCATTACGCATTTATATATACATATTTCCCTCCTGTCACACACACACAGAGAGAGAGAGAGAGAGAGAGAGAGAGAGAGAGAGAGAGAGAGAGAAAAGAGAGAAAAAAAAAAAAAAATAGCAAGGCAGCATCAGCTCAGTTAATTTTCTTTACTACCAGTTATGAAAGCTCTGGTGGCATGTTCACACTTTAACAGTGCCTTACTTTTTTTGTAATAATTATGTTGTCAAGTAGTGAAGAATATATACACTCCTGATCAAAATTTTAAGACCACTTAATCTTTAAAAAGAAATTTTTTTTTTTATGGATAGATTTTAAACTCCTTCCCACTTAAGGTTACCAATACTACAATCTAAAAGGTTTATGGAAACAAAAAGCTACATTCCAAACATTTTATTTAGAAATTTACATTTTTATAAAATGAGGCGATTTATACATGATCAAAATTATAAGACCAAGGGTATAAATTGTTAGATCTATGGTAATCCCAATGTTTTTAGTTTAGTTAGAGATTAGCAATCACTGTGTAAAGGTGTTACCATGCCTAAAGCAAACAAACTTATCCAAGTTGAGCGTTCTCGAATTCTAGAATTCCATAAGCAAGGTTTGTCACAGCGGGTGATCGCAGCTAAGGCAAATCGCAGTAAAACTGTGATTTGCAACTTTCTAAAGAACAGTGAGAATTATGGAAAAGCAAAATCCTCTGATAGGCCCCCAGAAATTTCTCCTGCATTGAGCAGGAGAATAAGATGGGTTGTTATGAAAGATGGGGGGGGGGGGCTTTCTTCTAGTCAAATTAAGGCAGTCACAGATGCTGATTGCAGTCCCGTAACCATCGGACGACATTTACGACAAAAAGGCATGGTAAATAAAAAGCATAAACAAATTTCTCGGCTGCTTCCACATCACAAGGTGGACTGCTTAAAGTTTGGTCATGAATATCAAACATGGGATGAGAAGTGGAAGAAATTCCTGTTTCTGATGAGAAAAAATTCAATCTAGATGGCCGTGATGGCTTCCAACAATATTGGCATAACAAAAACATGCCTCCTGAAATTTTCTCCACACGTCATAGTGGTGGAGGGTCCCTAATGGTATGGGGTGCCTTTTCTTACAGAGGGACGATGGAGCTCCAGGTGATGAAGGGTCGTCAGACAGCAGCTGGTTATGTTAGCATGCTACAAAAAGCATCTTTGATGACGGAGGGCCATCGTTTGTGTGGGGATGGATGGTTATTCCGACAGGATAATGCTGCAATCCACGCTGCAAGACGGACCTTGACCTTTCTACAAGAAAATGGGGTCCATCTCTTGGGACATCCTGCATACTCACCGAACTTGAACCCAATTGAAAATGTTTGGGGATGGATGACAAGAGATGTTTATCGAAATGGCAAACAATATTCAACAAAAAATGAACTTTGTGAAGCCATCTTCAGAAGCTGGAGCAACATCCCCTTAATGGAAATGCTTATTTCTAGCATGCCCGACAGAATTTTTGAAGTCATCAAAAGCAGTGGAGGTAGAACTCATTAAATTTGGTTGTTGAATGTTTTCATACAATTTTTGTACAATTTCGTAGAATTTTTGTCTCTGGTCTCATAATTTTGATCATGTATAAATCGCCTCATTTTATAAAAAAGTAAATTTCTAAATAAATATTTGGAATGTAGCTTTTTGTTTCCATAACCTTTTAGATTGTAGTATTGGTAACCTTAAGTGGGAGGAGTTTAAAATCTATCTGTAAATAAAAAATTTTTTTAAAGATTTTTAAGTGGTCTTAAATTTTTGATCAGGAGTGTATCTCTTCTATTATAAGAAAGACCATTTTGTGTGTGTGTGCACACATGTGTATTCAAAACAGAAATAGAAGCTTGAGATATAAATATGTTGCCATCATTTCAGGCTGCAGATATAAATATGTTGCCATCATTTCTAGGCTGCAGATATAAATATGTTGCCATCATTTCAGGCTGCAGATATAAATATGTTGCCATCATTTCAGGCTGCAGATATAAATATGTTGCCATCATTTCAGGCTGCAGATATAAATATGTTGCCATCATTTCAGGCTGCAGATATAAATATGTTGCCATCATTTCAGGCTGCAGATATAAATATGTTGCCATCATTTCAGGCTGCAGATATAAATATGTTGCCATCATTTCAGGCTGCAGATATAAATATGTTGCCATCATTTCAGGCTGCAGATATAAATATGTTGCCATCATTTCAGGCTGCAGATATAAATATGTTGCCATCATTTCAGGCTGCAGATATAAATATGTTGCCATCATTTCAGGCTGCAGATATAAATATGTTGCCATCATTTCAGGCTGCAGATATAAATATGTTGCCATCATTTCAGGCTGCAGATATAAATATGTTGCCATCATTTCAGGCTGCAGATATAAATATGTTGCCATCATTTCAGGCTGCAGATATAAATATGTTGCCATCATTTCAGGCTGCAGATATAAATATGTTGCCATCATTTCAGGCTGCAGATATAAATATGTTGCCATCATTTCAGGCTGCAGATATAAATATGTTGCCATCATTTCAGGCTGCAGATATAAATATGTTGCCATCATTTCAGGCTGCAGATATAAATATGTTGCCATCATTTCAGGCTGCAGATATAAATATGTTGCCATCATTTCAGGCTGCAGATATAAATATGTTGCCATCATTTCAGGCTGCAGATATAAATATGTTGCCATCATTTCAGGCTGCAGATATAAATATGTTGCCATCATTTCAGGCTGCAGATATAAATATGTTGCCATCATTTCAGGCTGCAGATATAAATATGTTGCCATCATTTCAGGCTGCAGATATAAATATGTTGCTATCATTTCAGGCTGCAGATATAAATATGTTGCCATCATTTCAGGCTGCAGATATAAATATGTTGCCATCATTTCAGGCTGCAGATATAAATATGTTGCCATCATTTCATATTGCAGATATAAATATAAAAGGTTATCATTTCAGGCTGCAGATATAAATATGTTGCCATCATTTCAGGCTGCAGATATAAATATGTTGCCATCATTTCAGGCTGCAGATATAAATATGTTGCCATCATTTCAGGCTGCAGATATAAATATGTTGCCACTACCCAGGCTGCAGATATAAATATGTTGCCATCATTTCAGGCTGCAGATATAAATATGTTGCCATCATTTCAGGCTGCAGATATAAATATGTTGCCATCATTTCAGGCTGCAGATATAAATATGTTGCCATCATTTCAGTTGATATAAATATATAAGCATCATTTCAGGCTGCAGATATAAATATGTTGCCATCATTTCAGGCTGCAGATATAAATATGTTGCCATCATTTCAGGCTGCAGATATAAATATGTTGCTATCATTTCAGGCTGCAGATATAAATATGTTGCCATCATTTCAGGCTGCAGATATAAATATGTTGCCATCATTTCAGGCTGCAGATATAAATATAAGTGTTGCCATCATTTCAGGAAGCTGCAGATATAAATATATGCTGCTATCATTTCAGGCTGCAGATATAAATATGTTGCCATCATTTCAGGCTGCAGATATAAATATGTTGCCATCATTTTTAATGGAATAGGTCCACTCATAATAAAATAATACTCAATGTAAAATAACAGAGCTAAAATTCATATTGAGAATAATTACATCTTTGTTTCCTCATCGCTCTGTGCTATTCAAAGTTTCATACTTATAGCAATAGTCCAACATAAATTAAAATTGTTCTGAATTTAAATAAGCATTAGGTGGGACATATTTAATTTGTGTCTGATGATTGCTTTAAGCATGAAACTGAGTAGCATAGAGTGGTGAGAGAACAAATATATATCTTATAAACATTACTTTTAGCAGCTAGACATGTCCAAGTTACTAATCTAATTTTTTAAAAATTTTATTCAAAACAGTAAAATTAATAGCAACTGGCCTAAATTGAGAAGTCCTACTAAAGCAAATCAAATCCAGTAGAAGTAATGTTTATAGTAATTATATATATATATATATATATATATTATTTACAGTCTCATACCACAATTGAGCACTACGGAGGAATGGTAGACTGAAAAACAGTAGCTACTCATGCATCTATGCATCATTCATTCAATAATGAATTTGAACACTCTCAGCTACTGGCGTGTGTTTACATTGTAAACAACACACTAAAATCTGCCTTCCTCTACCAAGTGCCCAGAGCCCGGAGATAGAATTGCTTACATGTCAATTCGATTAGATTTCAATCCTGGCTAGAAGCAATCGGATGTCTAACTGTACTGATGAGCTGTGATACAATGAAACAGGTCTGTCTGCAAATGACTATATATATATATATATATATATATTTTGGAAAACAAAAATAAGGGTTGTGCCAATGAGAGAAATTGGTATAGATGAAAAAAGTGTGAAGTCATGAACATTTTGTTTTAAGTGTAGATTTATTGTTATTATTACTAATATTTATCTTTTGTATAATAAATAAGATTATGGACACTTAATGTGTGTCACTACATGTGTTTCGAGTCTAAAAGTTGACTCTTCAAGTGAAGAAATTTATAACTTTACATATTGGATAGATCAAAAACTTACTGTTCATTGCATTTACTTTTATAAAAGTACTCAATACTAAGTAGAGCTTAATGTAATTTAGTTATTAATAGTTTATAAAAGCATATCACTACACAAAAAATGTAATGTTTCAGAACATTGTTCTTCACATGATATTTTAAGACAAATGGTGGAAATGATTAAGGAAAATACAAAAATTCCTTGTTATTTAGAAAATTAAGGAGAGGTGGTTGAACAATATGATTATGGGTGTGTCTGTATTAACCCTCTAGGGTCATTCGTATCATATTTGATACAGTATGAAAACAAGCCTTGAAAGAAATATTTTCCTAAAAATTTTTTTAAGAGAAATATTTTATAAATTTCAAATGAAAGCAGTACTGACTGCTCAGTCAATGAATACCAAATGTTTCCTTATAGGGAAATACTGTATCAAATATGATACGAATGGCCCTAGAGGGTCAATCAAAAGTGAGAATTAGGTTGAACTATGAAGTTGAAGATTTAGGTCTATGGAGGCATGTTGTTGAATTATGTCGTGATAAAATGACACTTTATCTGTCTGGGGAAGATACATATTAGGAACACGTTATTCCGACGTGTAGAAAGTAGTTTTGGACAACAGCTCAGATTTTAGGTTTTTAGAGAAATTAATTTTTACACCACTTAATTTGTTAAAGGAGCAAAATTAAGTTAAAAATTAAATTAAGTAACTATAGTATATGAAGGTATGTTGGAGTTATTTGTTTTTCAAATAAGTATTGAGTTGATCATTAATTTTTAATAAAATAATTATGTAATATTAGAGCATAAGTTAAAAATGAACATTATAATTAGATTTTTAAGTGAAATATTTATGGTGTTTATATAATACTATGAATTCATATCTATGGTTTAGTAGTAATCAATTTTTATAAAACTTTATAATATGCAGCTTTTCATTAAAGCACAGAGGGCAAATGTCATAGAATGATTTACAGATTCTTGTTTTTTCCATTTGGGTTTTATTGGTCTCTTAACTGCAAAAAATACGCATTAAGAGATGCTGGGTTTCAGTATGCAGTGTGTTTGTGTGTGTGTGTGAGTGAGTGAGAGGAACAAAAAAAAAAAAAAATTCAATGGTTATAAACCCAGAATTTATTTCAGCAGTTGTAAAAAGACAAGCTGCATTATCAGACCCACAAAAATTAAAAATTCAAGTCTGATGAGGTAGCTTGCATGTTTACAGCTGTCAAAATAAATTCTAGATTCATAACCGTTTAATTGTGGGTTAAGTTTTTTTTCTCTATATTTTATATTGCTCTGCATAATATCCACTGAGCTCTCTATTTTCATCTATTTAATATTGATTAGATAAATTTTTTGAATTATCCTCTCCATTTTTATGGGTTCATCATTATTTTATATATCACTTAAATGTTATTTCTAGTAGATACTTTGTTGCTGAATCATAAGCATATAATATATCCCCTGCCTAGGAGGATGCAGTTTCAAGTCCTGATGAAATGCGCATATTTTTCTTTAATATGATTTCTTGAATACTCAAGGATGGTAGACTAATACAGAGCTTGAGTTTTGTTTAATGGCATATCAACCTCTGTGGGTTATTTAATGCTAAACAGGTGGGGGTTTTAAGGTATTTTTTTTTTAATGTTCAGTTATCGTGAGAAGGCTGATTTAATCAGATTTTGATGTTTTCATCATTTTATTTTAGAAAACTGAAGATGTCTTCTAGTTTTGTATTAAAAATGTATTGCTGGTAATAATATTTTCCTTCAAAAATGTATATTTTTTATAAAAGTCTGTTTTTATACTTTTATAGTGTTTTGACCCCAGTTTGGGGATAAACTGGTTGCCCATAGCTCGGACCCTAACAGGTGCTACCACTGAGTCAGGTTGGACCTAGGAACAATAGCAATTAAGAGATGGTTTCAAGCTCCTCACAACCTTTCAATCAAAGGCCTTGCTGCCAGATGCAGTTTACTGTCATATCCAGGACCACTAAAACAGAGTAGACACAAATATAAGCATCCTCTAAAAATAAAGTTTATGTGATAAAATCTGTTCGATTGATAAATTAGGAAAATACACTACTTTAGAAATTGTTATATATTTTCCATTTTCTTGAAAAATGGAAGAAATAAACACACACACACACACACACACAGGCACATACATATAGCTTACAACTTAATATGATATTAAATAAACACCTGTTCAACCTACAATAACTCTACTATAGATAATAGCAACCCTACTAAGAATAAATTGTAACTGCCAAAAGAATAAGACCTACCAGTGCATGACTGAAAGCATAATTTATAGAGCTAGCATATTCTGATGGAAATGTTAAATTGTATTTTGGCTTTACTGAAAACCAGTGGAAATACTGGTATTACAATCATCAATTAATTTTAAGTAATAAATACAGTAAAAGCAGTGCACTCTCAAAATATTTCTGGCATTTCAAAAAACCAAAAACAAAAACCCAATTATTACCTGGGAGATCACTGCAAAAAAAAAACAAAAAAAAAACAAAACAAATCTTATAATGGAAAAGGAAACAGATGTAACATTTAGAAAAACTGGTTCTCTTAAAATAACTAAATAACCCCAATTTACTCAACAAATGAAACAAGCATCAAAATAAATATTTGCACAAATATGTCAACCTGGATTAATTTAGATTCCCTGATGTATTTTTTATTAAATATTTTTTTTTATTTAGTTATTGCCATTAATGCCTTTTGTTTTCCCCCAAAATAAAAACAAGTAATCCCCCTTGACCCAAAGGTACAAAATATATAATTTCTGGTCTAAAAATATTACCTGTTAATATTAATTTACTTTTTAAGATTTTACTTACCATTTTCATGTTTAAAAATCAACTTATATAATACAATTATACAATTAAAAAAATTATGAGATATTATTAGAATATATAATTACCATGAACAATGTGAGAACCAAAAATTCAAATCTGAAAATGGTTAGTTCATAATATGCACCTGATGATTGCATATGAAATGACACTAAGTTGTGCTATAGACATAAGATTATATATATATATTTATTAATATATACTTAATAGTTATTATATCGTTGTTTTATAAACACCAGAAATATATATGTGTGTGCATATATATTCAATTGCTTTTAATCAGTCTTTTACAGACATACTCTATTTGAAATTTTTACGCAGACACATATGTGTGTATAAAAGTGAACATTGAAGTCCAAACCCAGGGGCGACATTTTGTTTCATGCTTAAAAACAATCATCTAAACTTATTTATAAATGGAACTTTGTGTGTGTGTGTCCCCATTACCTATAGACTCCGAAATGGCTGAACTGATTTTGTTGAAAATTTACACAGTTGTACTATAAGTGTCTGCGAGTGTTCTTAGCTAGGTTTTGTGTAGAGGTATTCCCGATAAATATCGAAAATCAATAATCGAAAAAAAAAAAAATCGGGTTATAGAAGGAGTGGTCCAAATTTTAATCCAAATTTGATACACTCATAGACAAAGACATAAGAAACGATATTTAGAAGTTTCAAGGTTGCAGTTCTTACAATAGTGCAGAAAATCTATTATATATATATATATATATATATATATATATATAAAAAGCAAGATGTTTGTGTGTGTGTCTGTTTATCTGCTTGTATGTCTGCATTTTTTCAGCCCCTTTTATTTTAGTTTTTGCTTCGGGTTTGGCTCTAAGTAGGTATAATTGTAGTTCTTAGTCTCAGCCATGATACCATTTACTCAGAGGACTTATTTAGCCTTCAAAATGCAGTTTACGACGAAAATTTAACTTACATCCATTCATTTTTCTTTCAGTCTACGATTTCACTTTGACTGGAAACTACTATTGCTTTTTAGTCTTTCGTGTCAACGTCCAGAGAATCTTAGCTTCCAGGACCATGGATTAGTTTTAAAGCTTTCATTACACCCGAGCAACGCTGGGCTATACTGCTAGTTAGGCTATATGTGTTGGCATTTTTGCTCAACTATTTATATATACAGGTCAGTGATTAATTCTGGGTAGTCTGTTGTATTGTTTTAAGGGTTATTTTGGTGGGTGGTAACAGGTTAAGTTTCAAATTATCTTACGGGATACTGAGTGAAAAGAATTGTGGATTCCATTGTAGTTTTATAGCACTGCTAGTCAACTTAAAAATTTATTACTGATTAAACTAATCACACCAAAAATGTGAAAAATAAAGAAAACAGAATCAGCTTACAACAATAAATCAAAAAACTAAACTCTGCTTGGAAGAGAAAAGAGCTGTAATTACCATCCTAGACCAACAGAAACTACTAAATAAACAAGCAGAACTCATTTCAAAATGTAGACATGAAAACATCTTTTACTACGTTACCTAAAAATCAAAAACTAAAAACGAACAAGAATAAACAAACATAAAAGAAACACAAATAAAGAAAAAAAAATTAATCCAAACTAATAATTAAGTAAATAATCATCAAATTAACAAACCATGAAAATATGCATAAGTAAATATAATAACAACCAACAATAAATAATCAATAATAAATAAAAAAAAGTTTAAAAAAAATAAACAATATTATAAATAGCCAAAAGATTTCATCCAGATCCACAATATTTTCTACTCAATATCCCCTTGAATAACCACTAGTGCATACCAAAATAACCATTAGAATTATGCAAGAGACTACCCCAATGATTTACTGACCTGTATATATAGTCAAGTAAAAACAATGCATATGGCCTGACGATTGCATTTGGCATGAAATAGACAGTCACCTGTGGATGTTGACTTCAGTGATCATTTTTATATTTACATATGTTCTGTCCCTGATGTTGAGCATGTTAACCATTAAATGTAACATATCTTAAAACTATATCACACCCACACACTACACTCATAGAAATTGTTTCCACAAACAAAGAAAATGAAATTCTTTGCCTTTCCTTACCTGTATAAAAACATTGACTTCTACACTTCGACTGAGATAAGGGAAATTTCCACCAGATTTGAGATGAGCCCTTTTAGCATTAGGGTAACATTTGTACATTTCATCCTTGACCATTTGGGAAAGAGCACATTCATCAAATACCTGCAAAGAAAGAGAAAAAAAAAACAGAAAAATCAATATGTCTCACTTGACACCACCCAACTTTTTTGAGAAACATCATTGTCCTAAGAATCATTTGGCAAACTCAACACAATCCTCACTGTTACTTTTGTTGCTTCTACAACCTTTTTGGTTGAGCCATTGCACAGGTTTACATGCTGTATTTAAATAAAAAAAGTGGCTAACACAAGATTGCATTTAGAATATGCCATGCAATAGTGAAAAAGAAACCAACATTCAACTACTACATATGTAACACACATTAAACAGATATTGGCAGACAATGGATTTGAACCCAGGAATAGATAATTGGAAAATATCTTTGTATGTATATATTTTTTTCTTCCCAGAAAAATCAACTTTTTTCATTATTGTAAGAAGGGCTGAAAGAGAGAGAGAGAGAGAGAAAAGGAAATAAGCACCAGTGTGGCTGAGAGAGAGAGAGAGAGAGAGAGAGAGAGGCAAAACAAAAGGCATTTACAAGATGACATTTTTGATATAATTTTATAAAAGCACAGATGTCTTTTGCGAAAGGGAGAGAATCCTGGTTCTTCTTCCTTGTCGCTCTTCCCTTCACTTACTTGGAGAAAGAAAAAGGATTGACTGAAGTAAAAAATTATTGGTAAATTTTTGAAAGAGGCTACCCACGTTTTCCTCAGGTCCTTAGCTTCTGAGATCAGAAATCACAACGTGGCAGAGTAAGTAAAGAATTTTTGACTTATCATCCAACATCTTCGATCACCTGAAGGTGGAAAAGAAGCGAACGGCAGCAGATTCAGGTGCGACTAAGTTATGACCAGATAGTGCATGCAACATAATTTTGAGACCGGGAGAGGTTTGGTGTCATACATAAAGACATGAGATTCTTGATCCAGTCTCACATATAGGATAGCAAGAACTGAATAATGATTGACAGGATTTAATTTCAGGACTATTTATAAATGATGGTATAAGCATAAAACAAAAATGTTACTTACATCCATAATAGTAATGTCAACTGAATTGAGTTTTTGTGGTTCCACGTAGCTGCTCATACAGTTGAGTGTGAGACGAGAAGCTAAGACCTTCTGAGAAAGGCTGTCTAGCTAGAAATAGACAAAAAATAAGACAAAGATTAGAATTTAGGAAAGATTAACTATTAAAAAAATGTTTTCTTTTTTAGACAAATTTACACCATTTAGAGCATAGATAATAAAAAAAAAAAAATAAAAAATAAAAAAAAATAAAAATAAAAATCACAAAAAATAATGGTATCAAGTCATTGAACATTGACACCTGAACACTTCTCAATACTCTCTCCCAGGATATTTAGTATAAATTTCAGTATTTCAGAATTGCTAACTTCAAAGAACAAGTCAGTGATGACAAGCAGCAAATGGCCTACACAAAGTTGCCTTATTTTAAGTACATGCAAGTCCTATGGCCAGTACAAAGTTGCTTATTCTACTTACAGGTTGGACTGTTTTGTGTTGTTTGAGACACCTGACTGCTATACCTGTAAACTTTTACTATGAGTTTAATCAATTAATTCTAATGACTACCTATTGATGCAAAAACAAAACAAAAAAAAAACACAGAATTCTCTTGCATTATGGTTTTATATTTGTGGCAGGATGTCTTGTATAAGACAATGATGTTGCTAACATCATGGGATTGGTACCTAGTATTGTGTAGGACCCCACTAGCCAAGAAAATTGTATTAACTTGATATGGCATTCATTCTACAAGAATGCTACTGGAAAGATATTGGTCCATTTTGTTATAATAGCTGTCCACAACTTGCTGATATTTCTTGATGCAAGAATCTTGAACTCTTAACAATATGGCTTAACCAAAGGCAATCATGGCTGATGTGACTGAAGGACACATTTCATATAATGAAGCTATTAAAAGAAGGTGTGGTCAACATACTCCTGTACACCACCTTTAGCCTAGCACTGACCGGATACATTGTTTACTTTTGTTCATATTGGCTTGCAAAACACTGAAACCCTCCCACCACTGCTCACCTACATTTACAAAATAATAAAACATGAAATTTTCAGTATATCTGGCTGCTTCTTCAGGTCTTGCACAGTCTGGGTGTTATGTAGGTGACACTTGCTACTTCTGTCAGGACAGACTAATGGACAAGATCTTTGCTTAGGCCAGCAAAAACTGACTTATCCCCTCTATACCCATCTTTATATAATGATACATTGCTTGCCACTCCTAAGAGGTGGTCTGGAACTCTCAGGAAGCCTGAATCCTGTCAAGTGGAATATGTCAGAACTACTTTTGACTTTTGAACAAGTGGCACTTGTTCTCAAGCTTTTCCCTTTATTTATCTATTCCTTTTTAGTCAAGTGGGTGGCTGATTTGTAGATCTTACTTCATAGACTTTACTGCTGGTCATAAAAACAAGTCAGTGATGACACTTCAGACTGATAAAATCATTTAATGTCCACTTCTCATGTAGGGGCTGCCATAGTATCATAACCGACTTATTACACATTACAGAATTAAGAAAATGATTTGTTGATGTGGCTTTGACTAGAGAAGACATATCTGAAGTGACCAGTCATCATTCCTGAGAGAAGAAAAGGTATCTTATGCAGAAGCCCTTCAGCTTTTTGGGTGCCATGCAATTCAAAACAAGTAGCATGGGGATGTGCTTTGTGGTGCAGTGGATATCAGCTCTGAATGAGAAATTGGAGAGCCGAGTTCAAATCCCAGTTGAATTCATTGCATTCACTTACACAAAAATACCCCTGGGAAAAGTATTAATCCATCTATTCTCTCTCCAGCTATGGGTTAAACAGCAGGACAGATTAGGTTCTATAGCCTTGGTTGGTAACCAGTCTACTGCAAAAAGTAATGGCAACCTACTGCAGGAAAATCTTCTGCCCAGTCAGATTGCCCAAATGTGTATCACATATGGCACTTAACTGACTGAATACTGCAACTCATACTGATGAAAAGCGGTTGGAGAATTCAAACAAAAAAACTTTTCCTTTCCTTTTCAACCTTTGTGTAGGAGTCTCTTTCAGGACGTGGGCAATCATGACTAGGTTTTTTTTTGTTTTTTTTTTATCATCCCACGCAGTCTCTATCCTGCCATCCATTTACACAAACTTGTTAGGGATGCTACTCACTGGCATTAATACCATCATAGATTTAAATTTAATTAAATTTTTTAATAATTAATCTAAAATTAAAATTCCTTATAATAGTTGCTTCATTTTTTCATATTAGCCACATAATTTAATTATATAATAACGTCCCATTCTTATATCTATTTTGATATTAACATTAATCATGACCCTTTATCTGTGGCCTTACAAGGCTTTTAATTTCATCTGACCTATTTATTTCTTACATATATTTTTAATTCATTTTATTTTATCTATTTTGCTTTTGTCATCAAAGGGGCAAACTTACAAATTCCAACAGCAAAGATCTACCTTGTTATTTCTTTTTTCCTACTCTTAATTACATTAACAAAAAGAACACACACAAATTTATTTTTCCATAATGTTTTGTTATTGTTGATGAGACAAGTGTTAAATTCCCTCATTGAAATGGCCAGTTAATTTTTGAAAATTATAATTTTTTTTTAATATGTAATAAATATTGGCTCCTTAAATAAATTTAACTACATTGAGCCCTCTGGATGGATCAGTTTTAATATTAATAGGATCTGTTGGGATTTACTTCCAAGCTGTTTCTTTTTGATTTAAAACCAATACACACACATATATATGATAAAATAAATTAAAAGAAGGAAGTAGGAAATGTATCTCAATTTAACATGTTTCACTTTATTAAAGCTTCTTCAGAGATCAAGGTAAAAATGAACATTTTTTACAAAGACTGCACACTGGTATGTTGGGATTTGGGGTTGATTCTTGTTGGTCATACACGAGTCATTTGTATTTAAGCAATAGATAATTACTTTTAAATGTATGTGTGCGAAATAAATTAAATGTATTGTTACGTTTAATCCCGGACGAGCCCCATTTAGTTAGGTGTAACATAAGAGAAAAAATGATTGAGCAAAACTCAAGAGAAAATACAGACAAATATTTAATTCACAAAACATTAGACAAAAATATTTAAAATATCCAGTTTTACATTCAAATAGAAACAGAGTTTACTACTGTCCAGCGAAGTGTTACGAGGAGAGAAAGAAAAGGTAAGGTGAAGTGTTACCAGGAGAGGAGGAGGGGAAGTAAGTTGTCAGATATCTTAACTGTTAAGTTAGCCGGGCAGATAAGTGCTATACTTTTTGGAAATCCTTAAACACATTTATGAAAACTAATTATTGGCTTAGTCAGTGAAAAAGGCAAAAATATGTATTTACCCAGATAGTTCCATGAGGTTCTCTTTCAAGGTTTTAGTTGATCTGTCTGCGAAATTCTTTCGGATGGATCTCGATCCTAGAATTTTTACTGGGGTTGATATGACAGCAAAATCATTAACACCTCTTTAAAGTTTTTGTTTGTCAACTAGATAAATTCTTTCGGCTGGAATATAATTCCTGAATAGAAACTGGTGCTGATGAGGTCAGCACATCCTTTTATCAACTGTTTCAAGTTTTAGCTTCAGTCCTCAACTTAGGAATTATTCATGGCCGGATATACATCCTGAATCTACCGGAGTTGCAGAGGTCAACCCATCCTTCCTGCCAACTGATGGCTCCATGCCCAAAACCTATTTTTATAGGGGCTAACACCTAATTTGCATACTTCTAGAACCTTTCGAACTATCTGGAACATTCTACAAACTTCCAAAATGTTCTATTTCTAATTTCTCTATTTTTACGCTACTTCATGAATTAAAACTTTTTGGGAATAACATTTAGGACTCAATAGAATCCATTACTTTTTTTAATTTTTTTTTTTAATCATATCACCTCGAGCAAGGCGGTAACACCACTGATGTGTAGGGGGCTACGTAAGAGTGAAAAGATTGGGAAAGAGAAAGCCGGAAACCACATCCTAAACAGGGAACAAGGGATGTTCAATAGACGAGGGTGGAGTGTGAACCGGGAACTTTTTAGACATTATTATTATTATTATTATTTTTGTAAATAAATGCATCCTCATAACAGTATGTATGGATAAAAACGCTTATCTTTTTCCATGTATGTATACTTATTAATACACGAGTCAAGTGTATTAAAATAATATTGACAATTTTTAAATATATGAGTGAGAAATCTTCTGGATGGTAAAAATGTATGATGGTGTGTGTGTGTGTGTGTGTGTGTGTTTTAGTTAACGTTAGTTAATATAATTGTAGATGTGTATGAAGAAAAGGTCTGGAGACATTTCAGATTAAATCGTTGAAAATGTAGCAAGTTTTTCTAACGTATTTTAAAAAAGTGTTCATTGTTTTAATGTCATGTGTATTAATACACCTATCCACATGTAAACAGACAAGCAATTCTATACATACATATGCATACAAATTATTCTATGCACATACATTTAAAAATAATTATCTATTGCATTAATACAGGTAGCACATACCTGATCAATAAGAATCAACCCCAATCACAACATTCGATTATATTGTCTCTGTAAATTTTACCTCAATCTCTGAATTTACTTTAATCTTGCCAGATTCCTATATATCAATAAATATGCATATATAAATATATATAAATATTTTTTCTAGTGTCAAAGCAGTGGTTGATGTAATATAACAGAGCTATAAAGTATATATTAAATATATACATTATTTTGGGATGTCAGTGCAAAAACCAAATCTTATAAAATAGGAAATTAGATGTAACTTATGCCTTTTAGAAAAACTTGTCATCGTAAAATGCATAAATAACCCTAATTTACTAAACAAAAGGAGTGAATTGATGATGACATGTAAATATAGAAATAACAAATCCTCTTATGTAGATCTTTTTTTATATTATTTTTATTATTAATGTCTTTTGTTTTTCCCTAAAATAAAAGCAAGTAATTCCCCATGACCCAGAGGCACAAAACATAACCTCAGCCTTAAAAATATTCTACCTACTAATTTAAATTTCACTTACAAGGTTTACTTTCCAATTTCATGTATAAGTTTTAGTTCAAATCAAATTAAAAAAAATAACATTCCAGCCTTATAATATCTAACTACCACGAACAATGCAAAAACCAAAAAGTCAAATCTTGGAATGGCCAATTCATAATATGCACCTGATGATTGCAGAATGCATGAAACCGAGTCATACTATAGATGTAGGAGACAGCAAAATCATTAACAACTCTTTAAAGTTTTTGTTTGTCATCAACTAGATAGATTCTTTCGGCTGGAATATAATTCCTGAATCGAAACCGGTGCTGATAAGGTCAGCACATGCTTTTATCAACTGTTTCAAGTTTTAGCTTCAGTCGTTGACTTAGGAACTCTTATGGCCGGATATACATCCTGAATCTACCAGAGCTGCAGATTTTTTGATTTACCATTTTACAGTAAATAGTTATTTTATCCTGCACATATATAAATCTACCATCCGTTCGTGTATTGAATACTGCTGCCACATCTGGTTGGGTGCCCCTGCTATTCTCCTCAGGCTTCTTGACAAAATACAACGGAGAATCTGTAACGTGATCGATACTGACTTAGCAGACCGGCTGCAACCACTCTCTCACCGGCGTGATGTGGCTTCCCTGTGCCTCTTCTATAAATACTTTCATGGCTTCTGCTTCGATGAACTGAGATCATTGGTGCCGCCTAGGTACGAATTTACATGAGATACTAGATTAGCAACTAGGTCCCACCCTTTTACAGTAAAACAAATAAGATGTAACTAATTTCTACTCCAACAGCTTTTCTCGTGCTTCCTGCCTGTGGAATTCCCTTCCACATGTCTGCTTTCCTGACAGCTACAATCTCCAGGAGTTTAAATGTAAGGTCAATAAACACCTATCACACTAACTTGCACCTATTCTCCCAACACTTTCACCATCGACCCAACCCTCATTCTCAGTATCCTTACCCGCCTATCACCCTCCTGACATTTCCTATATCTAACCATCCTTTTTCACCACTTTCCCCTCTATGTAACCCCCTGCACAATAGTGGCAGTGAAATGCCTTGTTCGGGGTGAAACGATTATAAAAAAAATTTTGGTCAGGTCAGGCTTAGGCCTGTTACTGTAAGATGCAACCCAGTACAACCTGCTGTATTAACAGTTAGTTGGCATCTAAACAAGCTCCCAACTAGTTTTTCTGCTGATGAGAAAAGTGGGATGTTAATCCACAGGATGAAAAAAAAAAAACAAGACCTGTCAAAGGGTGGATGTGATTTTTATAGGAACAGCCAACATTCATTTTCTATATCTTAACAAGTTGCAGGTTTTTTTTAAGCCAGAAAGCATTGTTAGATTGTAAGAATTCTTTTGGGGGAGGTATGGGAAGAGATAATGGTTTTAGTAATACAAGTCCTACTAATTAACCCATAGCTGGGGGGAGTGGATTCCTACTTTCCCAAGAGGGTATTTGCACTTAATATAATAAATACAACTGGAATTGGAACTTCAACTCTGAGTCATCATCCATTTAACCATGTGCACATCCAAGCTTACAGCATCTGGTATTCCCAAGTGGTGACTCATCTAGGTATTGACCAGGCTCAATGTTTTTTTAACTTTTATGGTTGTATGGGAACCAAGGTTTCAATGTAATGTGGCAGTAAGCCTTGTAAAACCCGAAATCATTATGACAAATACTTTGTCAAGCAGAACCCAATTTGCTTTGTGTAGGATTAATCCTGGTTCTGCCTCAGTAAAAAACAAACACGGTTATGTATGTAAAGATTAATGTATACTCCATTTTTTTTAATAAGAATGTTTTTAAAGTGATAACAAAAAATTAGAGATCAAATATGAATTTAATCAGCATTATTTCATAATGTGTTCATCGATGTTTGTATGTAAGAAACAAATGATAGAAGCAGGACAATTTACAAGAGAAGTTGTGAAAAGATTCACCTTATCTACGAGAAAGTCAATGGAATCAGCAATACTCGAATCAACCATGCCTTTTTGGAAACTCCCAATAACCATCTTCTTTAGAAACAAAGCTGGCATCAACCAAAATCTGGAAAAATAAGGCCACAATGTTGGACATTAAAGAAGAGGAGGAAATGAAGACGAAGATGAAAAAGAAGGCAATAAAGAAGAAAAGAGAAGAATGAGGCAAAGCTGAACAGAGATTATTCACTGAAAAAAAACAAAAAAAAAACAAAAAACAAAAACAAAAAACTGTATTTATTCCTGAAGAATGAAAGACATTTTGTGTAAGAATCAAAATAAGTGGCAGTGCAAGAATATTTGTATTTATGATTTCTAATCTGAATTTTTGTGGAGAGAAGTTGCTAATTGACAGTTTTACTAATATCCTCATCCTTGCTATTATCACTACCTTTCAGCCAAACTGAACCCTTTATTCAATCTACATTGACAAATTGTTCTTGCTTCATTGTTTATGTCAAGAGATATCTTGACTTGTTCAGGAGCAAGTATAAACAAACAATAGAATGAGAACAATCTACAACTTGTAGTTCAACGTTTCCTGAATATTACCTAAGATTTACACACACTTAAAGAAGGACAGAAAGCACAACAGCTGGAATGTGACAACAATAAAGATGGGGATATTAGTCAGACTAAATAATGTAAGTATTGCATTAATGATGTCACCCTTCATGTGAAGTAATTTGATCAGTGAGAAAAAAAAAACTTGCATTAAAACTTGTAAGAGTCACAACAACTGTACACAACTGGCAGATGAGGGGGAAAAAAAAAAAATAGTAGAACTTCTTGTTTACCTATCTTTAACAACTACTCAATCCGAGGTTTGCATTGGCTTCTAAAATTGTATCAGTAATACAATAAAACTGAAAAATAAACAATTCAAACTTTCTATGCATAAAGTGGACATTGCATTATGCATAAAATACATATGTAAACTAGTAACTCAACTATTGAAAGTATTGAACTCAGTACTCATTGGGACAAGTCAGTGGATTACTTCAACCAACTTTTATCGAGTAGTGAATATGGCAATAGTGTGAATGGTGTAAATATCTACAATACCCCATTTCAGAAATATAGACAGACATAAAAACATTTATCACGATACAATGAAACATGTAAGTTGAAAACTTAACCATTTCAAACTTTCTATATTATGCAGTGGAGACTGCATTACACATGAAAACATTTATCATGTGAAAATGACATCAGGATACAATGAAACATTATGTAAGCTGAAAGTTAATCATTTCAAAAAATTTGAATTGTTTATTTCAAACTTTCCATGCATAAAGTGAAGAATGCCTTATATAAGAAAATTTAAATATATTCAGAATTTTTACATGAGCGGGGAAACAAAAGAAAAAAAAAAGAAAAAAACTTACGTGGGTGCTGCATTTGTTTGCTGGAATATGGAAGTGTCATTGAAGGAGTTGCATAAAAGGAGTGACATTACCCGAGGAGAATGTGATGTGTGTTCGGCAAATTTCTGCGCAATGAAACCACCAAGGGAAGCTCCAAATATATGGACCTGAAAAAAAAAAAAAAAAAAAATTATATATGTTTTAACACATTCAGTGGCAAGGGCAATTATCTACAGAAAGGATGCAGAGGATACCATAAACCAATCATGTGAGCAACGACAAGGTTTTTAACAAAAAGGAAACATACATAACATCAGTGACAGTTGAAAGTTCTGAGCATATGAAGAAAGAGGGTGTGGAAAATATGATACTCATAAGACAGGTTGGGATTAAGAGGGACAGAGGAAAACAGCACATAACATACTTGATGAGCTTAAGTAAATGAATGGCAGAACAGAGTTTTAGGAGAAACAGTAAAAAGACAAAATTTATCAACAGCTACAAAGGACAGGAAATTTTTGAGAGCCATAATCACCTACATCCTGGAGAGACACAGCACATAAAGGAGGAGACGGGCCAAGAGAAAACATTTTTGATTCCCCAGAGAATATAAAAATGGTGTCACTGGAGAACAGATTAGTTAGAGCAGTGAGTGGAGAACAAAAATGGAAGGCAAGAAGCAAATAACAAAAAGGAGGAAGTCACATAATATATTAACATTATTTGGTATTGACTGGAGAAAAAAAAAAAAAAGCCCTAAAAAGGTCAACAACAATGATGACATTAATATACCTTCAGTGATTTTTTAAAAGATTTTTTAGAAAGAATGATGCACAACAATATATGGAATAAAAGATCATCTGTAAACTAACCACATCAACTGTTACGTATGGCAGTTATATTCTAACATGGCTCCTCCACATAAATGGCTAGTGTTCATTTACTGCATTTGCAAACCAGAAAAAAGTTTCAAAGAAGATTTACAGTGGGGAAAATAAGCATTTCATCCCCTGATGATTTTTTGAGTTTGCCACCTTACAAAAATAGGAATGGTCTATAATTTTCAGGGTACGTCCATCTTGAAAGTGAGAGATAGAATATTAAAAAAAAAAAAAACTAATTGCATAATAAGGGGTCAATATGAGATCAAGTACTCCATGTGGGGGTTGATGGCTTAAAAAGTTTGCTGATCCCTGCCATAGACCAAACATGTGAGCAACAACAAGATTTTGGAATGAATAGAAACACAAAAAAATTATGCTTAACATCAGGAGGAGACAGTTGAAGTTTCTGGGACAATAAGGAAGGAGGGCTTGAAGAATCTGATACTCACAAGATGAATAGAAGGAAAGAGGGACAGGCAAAACCAGCAAGTGACATACTTGGTGGGCATAAGTAAATGGATGGCAGAGCAGGGTTTGGGAAAAATAACAAGACAAAATGTATTAAGAACTACAAGGAACAGGAAGATGTGGAGAGCCTTGATTGCTTACATCCTAAAGGAACACAGTTGCAGTATAAACCAGAAGTTGGCTATATGGGTACTGAAGACATGTAGCATTCATTATTATTTGTTGATTTAAAAGTGAAAGAATGAATGTATTTTTCAGAGGATTAGGTAAAAATGGGGCTGTAAAAATTTTATTTTTGAAGAAAAGGTCCCTACCACCATTCACAAATGAAAGAAAACATAAGTGACATCCATATGAAATTTATAGATCGGGTGTATTGAATATTTCTGTTGCTGCAACTTAACCATTTGAAAAAAAAAAAAAAAAAAGTGTGGGGAAGGGGCAATGACAAATATTCTACACCCTCATTTCTGACCCTTAATAAGCCCACTTTTTCCCTAATTTTGAACGTATTTAATATAATCATTATGAGTGTATAAATATCATGCATGCAATAGGCCTATTCTGTCAGTAAGGCTTGCATTTATTCCTGACCATTGACAATTCTTTTCTGATTGCAAATGCACAGTATATAGAATAAATGAAAATTTTTGAGAAACAAATTTTAGTGAGAAATAAATTCAAAAGGGAGTTCTCCACAAAAACCTGATGATTATTATTCATAATCTTGTGAATGACCTTTACCTTTTCACACCAAGACCAAAACTTACTAAAACTAAGTGATTACAAATTTTTTTCTTAGATTGTAAAAGGAGTAAAATGTACTTTTTTTTTCCATTTTTGAAGAAGAAAAAAAAAACGTACTTTAACCATAATTGTGAAGTACATATTTTGCACATTTTCTCATAGAATATAAATATCAAATAATCATCAAATCATGATCATGTAACCCATTAGGGTGGAAGGGGCACAGCATGTATTGCCACAAGAGTAGAAGTTGAAAAAGTGTGGGCAGACCTTTTTCGTGGAGGGTCATATAACTGTTGGGCTTGTGCAAAAGTAAGCCACATAACTAGAGCTTCACAGCAACAATATAAATAACAATCACAGATATGAATGTTATTAATAGATTTCTTTGTTTATTAGATACATTTTTGTGAACATATTTAATAATTAGAAAAAGTGTTTCACAATCAGGATTCAGTCTACTCAATAGAAGATTGGAAAAGAGAAAGCCGGAAACCACATCCTAAACAGGGAACAAGGGATGAGCCTTCTTAACTTCCACACATATCAGCACAAGGTGTGTCCCTTAGTCTGTAGCCCACTACCTCACATGGTCTGTGGGCTTGTACAAAGTGAACATTGTAAAATAGAAAAACAAATAATGCAGCTTGTTTTTGCTAGTCTTAAATGACTACCAACCCTGCAATTATAGAGAGAACTTTTAGTAAGGGACTCGTTAATAATATCCATTAATTACCTAATTAGCAACTATTACTCAATATTAGCAATCAGTTACTCCTTATTGATGAAAAAAGCTGACAAATTGCATCTGTATTAAAAAAGTGATTTCAGTTTTGACAAAAACACATCAATAATGAATAAAAATACTTTCGGAAAAAATAAAGATGAATAAATCTGACTTAGAGAAACAATAATTCCAGGATTTTCATTATTTACATATTGGAAAGTTTAATTATAAATCAAGCCTATAGAATAGATTTTAAAAGAATTTTTTATCTTTTTTGTGTGTAAGAAATTCTTTTTAAGTACTTTTTGTTGTATTTACTATGTTATATTTTTAAAAGGTCACGTGTTTTATAGTTTCTTTCCTTAAGGAAAAAAAAATTGGACAATTATGTCAATTTTGGTCAACCATACTTAGCTGTCATTTCCACCCATGTCTATTGAACAGGTTAAGAGGCTCATCCCATGTTCCCTGTTTAGGATATGGTTTCCGGGTTTCTCTTTTCCAATCTTTTCGCTATTACGTAGCCCCCTGCACATCAGTGGCGTTACTGCCTTGCTCGGGGTGATACGATTTAAAAAAAAAAAAAAAAAAAAAATGTATGCAAGACAGACTGTAGATTAAAATCTGTTATTACCATTTTGTGCAACACTAAGGGTTACTGGGTGTGAAAGTATTAGAAAACAGAAACATTACTAAAGAGCAAGAACAAAAAAAGAGTAATCAGGATGTCAGTAGATAGAGATTGATATTGCATTTAAATGTTTGAAAATTAAAGTTGACCAGAAAACATGAAGCTTGAAGGGAGCTCCACAAGTGCGAAGTGCGAGAAAAGAAATAGCATAGAGCTTACAGTTGCATCTAGCCAACTTAACTGTAAATGAAGACCTCATTGCCAGTCTAGTCAGTTAAGTGCCATACGTGAAACACACTTGGGCGATCATGTCTCAAAAGAGACATGACTGACTGGGTAGAAGATTATCCTACAGTAGGTTGCCATTGCTTTCTGCGGTAGACTGGTTGCCAGCCAAGTCTATAGAACCCAATCTGTCCTGTTATTTAACCCATAACTGGAAGGAAGACATGGATTAATAACTTTCCCAAGGGTATTTGCACATAAGTGAATGCAATGAATTCAACTGGAATTTAAATTTATAAAGCCTAGGTACCATAGGGAAGAGCTCATTCAAACAATTATCATAAAAGTATTTATAGAAAAGGCACAGGGAGGCAACTTTATGAGATAGGAAAATGACTGAAGTTGAGACACCAGATCATGATCAATAGTATTATTTCTTTGGATTTTATCATGGATCTCTAGATATATTGCAAGATTAGCAGACCATATACGGCAGCAATATTCAAAACATGAATGAATGGGAGACATATTTATGCAAGGTAAATTCTGGAGGGAGAAATTTCCTAGTACGACACAGTCAACCAAAGCAGCAGATCTAACAATGGATTCAATATAGTCCCTCCACTTCATGTAAGCTGAGAATGTTAATCTGAGAAGGTGTAACAATCCCTCTCCTGGAGGTTAGCATCAGCCGTGCTGGCAGAAGGCTTATAAAGAGGTCTCTCAGATAATTTCTACTCCAACATTTTTTTTCCTTCGCACTTCCCGACTGTGGAATTCTCTTCCAAATGATTGCTTCCCCGACGGCTACAATCTCCAGGAGTTTAAATTGTAAGGTCAATAGACACCTAACACACTAACCTGCTCCCATTCTATCAAACACTCTTCCCATCTGCCCAACCCTCATCCTCGCTATCCTTACCCATCTGTCGCCTTCCTCCTGACATTCCCTATGTCTAACCACTCCTTCTCTTTACCTTCCCCTATGTAGCCCCATGCGCAATAGTGGCAGTGGAATGCCTTGCTTGGGGTGAGATGATTAAAAAAAAAAAAAAAAAAAAAAAAAAAAAAAAAAAATTAAAAGAAAGTTTTTTTTAAATGAACATTAAAAAAGTTTGTGCTTTTGTGGGTCACATATGAGCAATAGGCTGTAATTTGCCAACCCCTATGCTCAACCTTTTTGCTGCTCTTGCTACCAATGAATACACAGACGAGCCCTAATAGAAAAGAATACAGTGCAAGAATCATACCTTATGTTAATATTAATTACTGCTAGAAAACTTTCCTGCTTAAAAAGTCATCAATTTGGGTCATATAGAAGTGTTAATAATTTTTCTGCATACTTTTAAATTCATTTTTATTTTTGTTAAACTTGTTAGTTATCAACAGAGTTTGTTCTGTGAAACTGAATTTCAGCAAAGAGAAAGTTATAATTCTCAATGAGAAAAGCCCACTAAACAGATCACCATAAAATCTGGTTACCTCCCAGCATGCATGTGTGGTGGCAATATCAATGCCAAGGATACTGTGTCTTTAGGAGCACCGAAATGCCATGCCAAACAGAGCATATTTCATGATTATTTGTAGAATTGATGTTACAATTGGTCAAACTGAAGGGGTTCCAATTCCAATACTAGGCAACTATAATAAGTGCAATGCCAGAAATGGCTAGATGTGCTTGCATTTACTTCTGGGGACAACCCTAAACTAAAAGCCACATTATGCTTTTAGTTTAGCCATTTTCCAGCCAGTATGTTGTGTTATTGATGGACAGTGACAATTATTTTGCTCTCTTATTAAAATTTTTTTTTAAATCTTAAAATTCTTATGACAGCTATCTTCATCTTTGGTCTCCTTGAATCTTATTTTTATTGTCCTACCTCACTAACATTTGCTTAATTTCTATTCATGCATCTTAATAACTTTATTACCTTGACTGAGGTGAAGGGATAAAAAAAAAAAAAAAAAAAAATCCCAAAACTTTTGGCCCAGTTCTCCAATGGTCTATAGAGTCACTGAAGAGTTCTTGGTCCAGTCCACTTTCTAAGCTAACCAACCATCTTATAAAAGCCTTTTTGGTTGGACTAAAATCATGGAACAATTTGATTCGATACGTATCTACTTACTTTGTCGAGCTGTAGATGATCAAGAAGTTTCTGGAAACCTTCACATATTTCTTTCAAAGTCCAATAGACAGGATAGTCAACCTAAAGGAAAAGAAGAACAAATGAAATTAAAATTAACCAACAAATTAAAAAAAAAAATTCCTTAAGTCTTAAAGAAATTATAATTTACATGCAGTAATGTCCTCCATCTTTTTTTACAAGAAAAAAAAAAAAAAAAGTGATGATGTTTTCATAATGGATTTGCTTTGGGCACAACAGATTAGTGATAAATTCAAAATATCAGTTAATGCTTATCAAAACAAATTTACATAGAGAAATTGAGGAGGCTCAAATAGATGATGAATGGAAAGAGTTAAGTTGGATATATGTGGTGCACGAGATAAATCTCCACCATATTGCTGGAGCCATTTTGTAGTCAGAGTCAGGTTGGCAGTTCATGGGGTGGTATTGTCATGCAGCAGGAGGATACTTTTATGCAAACATCCTCACCTCTTCGAATGAATAGTTACCCATCATAATACATGACCCCACTACCTCCCTGATCATGTGGTACGAAGATCACACCTTATCCGTCCTGAAACACAAGCAATATCAAAATTTGGTGATAATGGGTGCTTCTAGGTAGTTGGATCAACTTTGGTTCTGTCAGATTAACACTTGTTTGAATATTCCAAAATGGTATTGATCCCCAAAACACTTCTTACATAGATGACACTTGTAATGGCCTCAGTTATTTGACTTCAAAGGAGAGCATTCATATGCTCATGCACTGATGGAATAAGTGCATCAATCATGATTGTAGAAGAATAGCATAGTAGTGCTAGTAGTATATACAGTAAGTTTTATTTGTGTAGTAATGAACATGTTGAATTAGTAAACATTTTGTATTTTGGAAACTTTACTCTTTGTTTAAGACAAATTTTAAGAGCTCCATCTCCTTTCAAAATTCATTAAAGACTAGTTGAGAACAACAATTTCATTGCTGTAGAATGGTTAAGGAGATATTTGACAAGTAATTTTTTTCATAGGTCTTCTTACTCTGGCATGTGAAAGCAATAATTGTTATGAAGCAGCTGATAAAACAACTTGAGAGAAAATTTCTTTGCTATGCACGTTGGGATTTCTTCCTAAGAAAAAAAAAGGATAGAAAGAGACAACAATTCTCAGTTTTATCAACAATTTTCTTTACACTCTTGCCTAGAAGTCAGAAGGCTATAATCATTTGACTGTGTCCCTTTTGCATGTGGATACTATTTCTATTTTGTTAATGCTTTACTTTGTTACTGTTTTATACTCGTTTTGCTTTGTCCTGTTTTACATTGCCTTGTATTATTTTTGCCTTGTTATTCCCCTTGTTATTGAGAACTTTGTCAATTCTGCTTAGTCATGTCTGCTTCCTCAACAAATCTAACAATTTTTGTTTTATGAAAGTGATAAAAACCAACATGATCCTCTGATTGTTGATTTCTATTTAAAACCGAAGAGGGTCAGTTAATGTCAAAAAAAGCAGTTAAAAAAGATATGTGATACTGTTTGGAATAATTCCAGATTAATAATGAACAAATAATTAGATATGTGACAACAGTCAAGTTAGCTTCATCATCAATCATCATGCTATTTCCATCTGTAGCAGATTGCAAGCTCAAATGACTTTTTAAACATTTCATTCCAAGCAAGGCAATAAAGCCACTGAGATGCAGATAAGAATATTAAAAGAAATTTCTGAAAATTGTATAAATTAGCAAAGTGAAACATTAAAAAGTCTCCCAACATTCACCAAGATTTTTAGTCCTTTAGAAAATTTTATCTGGAGAGTAATTGTTTTACTATAATTTCATCAGATAACCAATTGTCTATAATTTTATTCAATGACTGGTTCTCTATAATTTGATCTTGCAACTGTTTATACTATTCGGGCTCTTGTCCTCATCTTCATTATCATATCAGTGGATAAAAGCATTAGTTGTAATAATCCAGTAACTTCATCGAATTTTATGTGGTGAGCATTTGTTTTGCTATACTTTTATCAGGTTATTATTTCTCTAAGCATGTGTTTTCCTATAATTTTATTCAAAAATTGAATTTTATTCAATGAGTATTTGGGATAATTCTAATCAATAGTAGAATTTCTGAAATTGAAGGTAATATCTTTTTAAAAAATTCCTTCAAGCCACGCAATAAAGCCACTAAGAAGCAAGGGCTTACTGAGTGAAAAAAAATATAAAAAAATTATTAAGGAGAGAGAATGTTAAAAGAGCAATTAAGATAATATTTGACATTGCATTGTGTGAAATTAGAGGAGGGTAATTTGGAGGGACTACTAATTGGATAATAATCATTAAAACTCTTGGGAAAGTAGGTTGAATGGTTTAGAGGAAAATGAAAAAGAAATGGAGTAAAAGTTTTAAAATAAAATGAATGAAAGAACAATTCCAAGGAGAATCAAATACAGAATTAACTAAGATTCAGTAAAATTGGGCAAAACAAAGCTCTCCCACACTAATCACTTTATGCCAATGACATGATTATTGTCTGAATTTCTTTTATCTTCATTTAATGTCCATTTCCATCCTAGCATGAATTGGACTGGGTTTTCTTGGTGGCTCTGCAATTAAGCCATCAGGAAATATTAGAGCGAGTTTTACTTTACCAGTTTAGGAGACTGGAAAATCAGTGTTTTATAAAGACATCATCTAGGAAGATTACCTACCAAGGTTAGAGTTCAGCCTACTCTATTCTACACAGAGCAGAGTGTAGAGGCTTTTATTTAAGAGATTTCTTTCCTTAGACAAGTTGCTATCCAAAGCTAAAGACTCTTATCCAGCCTCACTTTTTTTCTTTTTCTCTTAAATGACCCTAGTTTGGGCGGGGTGTAACTATTTTCTTATAGCTGGGACCCTAACAGGTACTACCACTCCAGGTCATGACAGACTTGGGAACTGCAATTAAGAGGTGGTTCCATGCCTCTAAACTTCTTGATCAGAGGCCTTTTTTCTGGATGTAGTTTATAGTCATAAATGAATTAAATTTGTCTACATGATGCTATCTGTCCAAAATGCATAGTCAAAGAGAAGAATAATTAAAAAAAAAAAAAAATTTTTTTTTTTGTTAATCCCTAAGATTGGGATTCGTTTATGTTGAACCCACCCAAACAAACAATTGTCTTTACAGAAAGATACTTAAGGAGATCCTAAATAAGGAGAATGCTATATGGTTAATTAACAAGATCTCCTAAGAGTAAAACAATAGGGATGAAAAAATTAGATATATAAATGTCAGTTTGTTTGTTGTTTTGTAGGGAGGGAGTCATCTATATAAATGACAATCCAACAAGAAAGATTGCAAGAAATTTGCTTCAGTTCCAGGTCCCATGGATGGTGTGAAGACAAATACACACACAAACACACACGAGCCCAAGAGAAGCCAGCTTGGAGCAATTTAGGATTGCTCATAAGTCAGTCATCGCTTAAGAGCACAACCACAATTCCCATGGCTGAAGCTAAAACTGACACATGCATGTCTGAAGAATTGAGCAAAATTTGACAGGATGGTTATTAGTTTAGTGTTTGCTACTAGATTTTTCAAATCATCATTTGAGAATAGTTTGGTTTGTTTACCAGTATATCAACCCTCTTGGTTCATTTAATGCTGAAAATCAGATTTTCATTCAATAATATTTTAGGAAGTTTTAAATTTGTGAAATATAATTCAAGACTAGTGGTATAACTAAAGTTGTCTGGATTAAATTTTAGTATATAATTTACTTTTCCTCAAGTAGGTTAAAATTTTTTTTCCTTAACATTTTTGAAAAGTTCTTTAAGATTATTCACTTTATAAAAAGGTGTTTACAGATAGAGGCAAATTCAGAACTTCAGTAAAGAAATTGATTTTTCAGTAGATAGTAGAGACATTTTAATAAATCCTTTTCTGTTTTTCTAAATCTAATAAACCTTTTGTTACAGTTATCAACAGTTGTGCATTTTATTGAAGGTATTCTTATTCTAGCCCGATTCTGATATACTTTGGACACAAAGATAAAAAAGTTACCATGACCACAGGCAGGATATACATAAAATACCAATATCGTAAGACTTTGGAAAGTCTGAATCAACTCTATTGAGACAACACACCAGCCCCAACTAAGGAGAAAAAAAGAAATCCAGATGATCTGTAAGTTCAGTATTGCCTAGCAACCAAGGAAGTGGAGGCAGGACACAGACAGTGAGGAGTATCTAAACTTATTTATAAATGGAAGTTTGTGTCTGTGTGTATCTGTTACCTATAGACTCTGAAACGGCTGAACTAATTTTCTTGAAAATTTACACAGTTGTACTATAAGCATCTGTGAGTGTTCTTAGCTAGGTTTTGTGTTGAGGTACCCCCGATAAATATTGAAAAAAAAAAAAATCAGGTTATAGAAGGAGTGGTTCGATTTTAATCAAATTTGATACACTCATAGACAAAGGCATAAGAAATGATATTCCGAAGTTCCAAGGTTGCAGTTCTTACAATAGTGCAGAAAATTGATTTTATATATATATATATATATATATATATATATATATATATAAAAGGCAAGATGTTTGTGTGTGTGTCTGTTCATCTGTCTGTATGTCCTTTATACAAATCCACAATTTTTATCCGATTCTCACTAAACTTCACAATTAGGCTGAGTCTGAGCTCAGGACCATGGATTAGTTTTAAAGCTTTCATTACACCCGAACAACGCCGGGCTATACTGCCAGTGAATTGATAGAATAGGGAGAAGGGTTATAGTGTGAGAAAAGAAACTGTCAGCAGAAGCACGAAACAAGACATGACAATAATATTCAATGCATAAATGAATAGTAGACTTATATGTAAGATAGATTCTGGCTGGAGAAAATGATCTAGTACAACACAGGGAGATTTATATGGGTCTAGCTCTTGAACCTTGACTAATTGAGTAAGTTATCTCCCCCTTCTAACTTCTTTTTCTTTGACCAGGAATATATTTCTCAAGAAATAATTTTGAAAGTCCTATTTTTGATATGTTTGAAATGCTTAAACTGTTCACTCTGAGAGAGAGAGAGAGAGAGAGAGAGAGAGAGAGAGAGAGAGAGAAAAAAAAGAAAAAAAAGATGCTTAGTCATATTTTGTAGGGTTGTTATTTTGTGTTACTCAATTTTGTTTGTGGCCAGTAATGAAAAGGAGTATTTAATGAAATGCAGACCTCAAAATCAATAGTAATACATTTTCTGAGAAAACAACACTCCTGGTTTGATAAGTAATCTGGCTGGAGAAAAAAAAAATTTGCATCAGAACAGGCCAACTTACCTGGCACAGGAGTTAAAACGCCTGCCAGGTAAGCATGACTAATTAAGACATGCTGTGACCAGTCCTGACATACCAAGACAAGCTTTGTACCCAGTTACCATGTCAGTGAGGGCAGGGTAATCTTTGACTTGTAGCTTGAGCATCAGCACTGCGTTTCCCCACTTAAAAAAATAAATAAATAAAAACAACCTTATGTCACAACTCGCTTTAGTCGGGGAGTAGGGTAAATAAATAGACCAAGCATTGCCAAATTAATTAAAGATAAAGCAACACTTGGAGAAATTAAAGATGCAAATGAAAATGAAGAAAATACAAGGGGTATTAGAAAAGTTTTCAAAACAATGTGACCACTTTCATAGGGATTTCAGATTATTATGTTGATTTTTATTAGGTTGTCTCAAAAGTTCGTAAACACTTGCAAAATGGGTCTATCTGGTCCAGCACAATCGAGACAAGCGATGAGTTCAGAAATGTTAAGAGACACCATCGGTTCCAAAACAAGATCAGTTCAGCAAGAAAGTCATGTTGTGCATTTGTTGAAAATGAAGAAATTGTGCATTTTGAGTTGGTTCCGAATGGTCGTGCCATCAGTGCCGAACTTTATTATCAGCAACTTGAGCAGGTCTACTAAAAGTAGAAGCGCACTTTGATACAGCAAGACAATGCCAAGCCACATACTGCCAGGAAGACCAAAGAGAAGTTTGAAGAGCTGGACGGCATTGAGGTTCTGCCACATCCAGCCTACAGTCCTGACTGTGCTCCATCAGATTACAGCCTTTTCCACTCAATGCAACACTTTCTGAAGGGCTGCCGATTTGACTCGTTTGATGAAGTCGAGGAAGCGTGTCAAGAATTCTTTGATTCGAAGCCGGCTGAATGGTACTTTGACCAGATCCGAATACTTGCAGATCGACGGCAGATAGTCTTGGAAAATAATGGTCTTTATTTTGAGCAATAATTTTTGTTGTTTTTGCGAGTAAAATTTCAATTTACGCAAGTGTTTTCTGGTAACACTAGATTACTTGGTGGGTAAAATTTCAATTTTTTGCAAGTGTTTACGAACTTTTGAGACAACCTAATAATTATCAACCTTGTATGATATTACAGACTCAAAATGTAGGTTTTGTGACCAGTACATAGAAACTATTGATCACCTTATCTCAGGATACTCATAGCCAATGAGTACAAACTCTGCCACAACAGGGTAGGTCAGCATATGCATTGCAAGACTTATTTATTTTATTACAAGATAAAACCAAATGCAAACTAGTATGACCATCATCCTGAATGTGTTGCTGAGAGAACAGATGTTATTCTTTAAGATTCTTCTATCAACACAGATTGAACAATGCAAGCAAATTGCTCAGACATTATAATCAAAGATGAAAAAACAAAATTTGCACATTGATTGATATGAGTGCATCAAGTAATAAAAATATCTCTGTGAAAAGTTTTGAAAGACTAAGCAAATACAAATCCCAGGAGATGGGAACACAAAATTATGGCATTTAAAAGCTAAAACTTCTTTTTTGTGGTTGAAGCACTGGGTTTGATAAAGAAAGGAACTAAAGATCAAATCAACAAAATCCCTGGTGCACCATCTCTCCAGGAAGTCCTTAAACTAGATCTAGCAAGCACAGCACACATCCTCCAAAGAGCTTTGTCCATTAGGAAATTCTTTTGTTAATGGCTGTCTTTTTTTAATTAAGAAAAAAGCACAAGAAATTACATCCTTTGCTTGCCCTGAAGAAAAAAGAATTTATAACTAATACGTGCGTGTATTTGGGAAGCAATCCCACTTTTCATACAAGTTTCATTCAAGGTGACTGAAAAGGCAGAGGGATTAAGCTTTTTATATTTTTCTTGCATTTGTACAAGTGATTTCTTTTTGGGACAGAGTGCGCAAGAGTATATACATAAATATATAAATTATATATAAAAAATTATATACAAAAAAATAGATTATATATAAAAAAATAGATTATATATAAAAAAATAGATTATATATAAAAAAATAGATTATATATAAAAAAATAGATTATATATAAAAAAATAGATTATATATAAAAAAATAGATTATATATAAAAAAATAGATTATATATAAAAAAATAGATTATATATAAAAAAAATAGATTATATATAAAAAAATAGATTATATATAAAAAAATAGATTATATATAAAAAAATAGATTATATATAAAAAAATAGATTATATATAAAAAAATAGATTATATATAAAAAAATAGATTATATATAAAAAAATAGATTATATATAAAAAAATAGATTATATATAAAAAAATAGATTATATATAAAAAAATAGATTATATATAAAAAAATAGATTATATATAAAAAAATAGATTATATATAAAAAAATAGATTATATATAAAAAAATAGATTATATATAAAAAAATAGATTATATATAAAAAAATAGATTATATATAAAAAAATAGATTATATATAAAAAAATAGATTATATATAAAAAAATAGATTATATATAAAAAAATAGATTATATATAAAAAAATAGATTATATATAAAAAAATAGATTATATATAAAAAAATAGATTATATATAAAAAAATAGATTATATATAAAAAAATAGATTATATATAAAAAAATAGATTATATATAAAAAAATAGATTATATATAAAAAAAAAATTATTTATATATATAAGGAAAATTAATGATAAAGTAGAAAAAATTATTTTGTGTAAAAAATATGGAACTAGCAATTTCACTTGCTTTGGTAGAATATATACTAAAATTGGAGCAATGCGGAGAAAATGAGCATAGCCCCTACTCAAGATTGACAGGCAAAATTGTGAAGAGTTCCATATAAAATACTTTTTTCCCATTAATTTGCCTAAAATTATATAAGTATATATATATATATATATATATATATATATATATACAGGGTGTGTCAAAAATACTTTTACAAACTTTGGGGGAAGGTTTGAGTACTGTAACATGGTATCCTTTTTCTCACAGAAAAAGGATACCATGTTACAGTTCACTCTGCAAGAAAGTTGTACTGCTTAGCATTTGTGCCCAAAGCTTCAATACAAACATTTCAGAGAGTTTGAGCATCAATCTGAGAACAGTCGAGAGGTCTCAAAAGAGTTGGAATGAGTAATGATGATTACAAAGATGTTTGGCATGATCACTAGAGATGGCAATATATTACCTCCAGTCATCTTACCACAGGGCCTAAGACTCAACATGGAAGCCTACATCAAGTGCATTGGGGAGGTAGTGCTGCCCTAGCTCATGAGGGTGGCTGTTGGAATACCATATGTCTGGCAACAGGACTCTGCACTATACAACACAAGCAGGAAAACCCAGCCATGATTGTCAGACAATTTTGCAACCATATTACCTTTTTTTGGTCACCTAACTCACCAGATTGCAATCTCCTTGATTATTATGAGTGGTGCACAACTGAGTGAGAGACCAACAAAACTCCTTGTTATGCCAAAGATGAGCTAAAAGCAAGGATTATGGCAGCATTCATCAACTTAAACAAGGAAACTGTCCAGAAGAGATGCAAGAGATTCTGAAGTTGTCTAGAAGCCATGGTTGAAGCAAATAGCAATTTTATTGAATAAATTTATTTAGTATTTCAAGATATTTTTGTGTAAGTTTGGTAAATATATCTGTTAAAATGAGATACGCGTGTTATTTTCATTTTTGTTTAATTTAGACGACAGTTTATACATTGCACCGTCTATACTCACATGTGCACACACACAAAATTTGAACATTTCATTTATCTAAATATATTCTTGTAATGTGTAAGGGAAAAGTGCATATTGGAATTCTTGACACAAGGAAAAAAAAGTTTGAGATGTGGGGTGGGATGAGAAAGTTTATACAAGAGAAATTATGGGTAGTAGTCAGGGACTATAAAAAGAGAAAAGGAAGCACAACAGGCTGTGACACTCATTCATTTTCTGAAATGATGTATGACAAAGGCAAAAGAAAGAAAGAAAAAAAATAGTGTTCAATGAACTGAAAAGGAAGGTCTTTTCTACACTTAGTTATCCAGTTTCAAAGACTGAAGAGAAAACAAGAACAAAGCATATCGAAACTGCTTATGAATTTCTAAGAGGTAATGAAAACTGAAGCAAGTGACAATGACTGACAAAAATAAGAAATTAAAACTATGCATTCTTATTGAATTATTTTTTATCATTTCACCCCAAGCATGACAATAATGTCACTAAAATGTGTGTGAAAGAATAAGAAAAAAAAAAAGAAGTTAACAATTGACACTGCATTTAACCTTTTGAAGATCAAAGTCAGATAGGATACATGGCCCAGTGGATAGAGGTGTTGATTAAATCCAGTAACTTAACTGAAACAACAGTGGTGAAAAATGAGTTAAATAGAGATAACTAAGACATTTAAAAATGACACGATTCACGGAATGAGAACCCAGTGGGGTTCAGTTCAAAATTCCAATCACCTGAAGAAGGTCGAACTGTACAATGGCTGAACTATCATGAATATGGAAACCAAGATGAGGACGACAGTCCAAATAATGTAAATAATTACCTAATCTCAGAAATTTTAGACAAATTAAGAATGATTGCCTTCGAGATTTCAAAAGGCCTATAACAAGCCATGGCATCTGGAGTTGCTACTCAGAATCTCTGGAAGAATCTTTGAAATCATCAAGTTCTTCCTATCAGGTAGGTTCTTGAAGGTTGTTGTCAGTGGCCATGAGATCAATGTTGGCGTTCCACAAGGCTCACTTCCCAGTCCTACCCTCCTTTTGCTTTATATTAAAAATCTCAGATTGTTAGTAAAAATCTATACAGATGAGACATTTCTTGGTTTGATTGTTCGGTTCCTTTTTTACAGTTTGTCGACCCTTTTTAAGTTATTTAAAGCCAGGAAACATTCTTAGAATGTAATATTTTTTTTTTTTTGAGATACAAGTCTTACAAATTAACCCATGGCTGAGTGAAAGGTTAGAAGTGGATTCATACCTTTCCAAGAATATTTGTAAGTGACTATAACAAACACAATGAGATTTGGAACTTGGCCCTCTGATAAACAATTTCAAGACATTATCTATTAAACCACCTATGCATCCAAGGTGGCATTCCTAAGCAGTCACCCATCTAAGATACAGATCAGGTTTGATGTTGTTTAACTTCATTGATCATAGTCCAATTTCTGATTCTTGGTCATATCACCTCATAGATGACTCAAACAATTTCTGAACACCTGATATTGCCATTTTCACTACTCTTAAATACTGCTTCAACTGTTTAGCTACTTCCACATGAGTAAAGAAATTGCCAGTTAGGCCGTTCACAAAATCTTACCATGAATTCCACATTTATTGTATTTTCTGTTCATTTTTCCTACTAAGTTAAAAAATATGCTCAATGTTTTTTTTTTTTTTTTGATAACTTGCGTGAAAGTTGCCAAACAACTATTATTTGTAAAATCCTATACTATGGACAGTGGCAGACTGCACCTAAAAATACTGGTTGCCAGGAGACAAAAGGAGGTTCATCCAAAACTAATACTATCATGTAATTTTCATGAATAAATTAAAAAAAAAAAAAAAAAAAAAAAAAAGTGCAATTAAAATTTCTGTGGAAAAAAAAAATGTGCACATCTTTGTAATTATGGTGTAAATGTACTAATTGCTATTAAATGTAAAACAGAAAATGTTATAATATAAATTATTTTTTAGTTTAAGTAATTAGCTGATATGTTTAAATAGTTTAATGCACAAATTGCATATTAATAGATTGTTTAATCTTTCACTAATTGCTTTTGCTTCCACTTCATCTAATAATTCCTTTTCAATGGATAGCAACATGTAGAATTCCAAATTCTCCTCAGCTAATTTCTCTTTGTGATCTTTACCTTTGAAAATATTCTCTCACATTGAACTTTAATAAATGACTATTTCTTTTTGTTACTAGGGTTTGTTTCTTCATTGCATTTTTATTTGATATTGAGGGCTTACCTGGCAAGCTGACACCAAGACCAGTCTGTCATTGTCTAGGGGAGTTTTATCATGCCACATGTTGTCAGCTACTCATAAGTGATTGAAGGACAGACATTTAATTTGTCACATGAAAAAAAACCAAAAAAAAAAAAACCATTGACTGGAACTGGAAGTACTTACAGCAATGACCCTGTATCCAACAGTTGATAATGCTAGAATCTGCTTGAAGAAAACATCTGCAGTTCCACTGGCAGGAGGAAAGAATATGAGAGGGCAGCGAACACTGCGTGGTCCGGCATCATACAATGACCAAGCTTTGTGATGGTCATCATCAACAACAATCTGAAAGGGAAAACAATTCAGAAAATGGCTTAGAGAAAAAGAATGCACTATCGTTTTTTTCTTGTTAATTCTTTCTAAAGAGAATCCCAAGTACTGGGTAGTTTTATGATTTAAATGCACAAAACTAGACTAAAACAAAATAGAAAGTGTTTAAGCTATTGATAATCCTTTGCTTAATCTAGCACAAAGCCATAAGAAGCCCCGTGAAAATCAAATTCATTAGAATAGTTTTGGTAAAATATAATGAACTTGATTGATCTGGATATCATCTAAGCCTTAATGACATTATCCCCTTCCTTGGTGTACATGTTTTTACTAAAAGTGTCTTTTTCAGACACAGACAAAAAAACCTGCCCGAAACAATGTTAAAAAACCAGCTAGACATTTTATACATCAATCTTGATTCTTTTTATGTCCCACTGAGCTTAGAAAGAGTTTCATTGTCAACTCATGTGTCTGGTAGAGGTGCTAGTCACTGCTTGAGTACTTCAAAGTGTTTTACCTTCTGAGCTGCTATATTAAAAACAAACAAAAAAAAAAAAATGTCTGAAAATGAATAATAATGGCTTCTTAAAAATTAGAAGTAACTGTACCATTCTTGGTTAGACACATAAAAAAAAAAAAAAAAAAAAAAAAAAATAATTTGTCTCCAGATAAAATTTTCTTTTAGTAAAGAGCGTTTTTTTAAAACTAGTTAGAACCACAAAGAGTAAAGGAAAAAAAAGTGTTAGAGAAGCTGTGCTGTGCTTATGAAGAACAAAGAATGGAAAGTGGCGGGAGACGGGATGATAAAAAGAGAACGGCGGGAGGCGGGATGATAAAGAGAACGGCGGGAGACGGGATGATAAAGAGAACGGCGGGAGACGGGATGATAAAAAGAGAACGGCGGAGACGGGATGATAAAAAGAGAACGGCGGGAGGCAGGGATGATAAAAAGAGAACGGCGGGAGGCAGGATGATAAAAAGAGAGCCGGCGGGAGACGGGATGATAAAAAGAAGACGGCGGGGGAGACGGGATGATAAAAAAGAGAACGGCGGGAGACGGGATGATAAAAGAGAACGGCGGGAGACGGGATGATAAAAAAGAGAACGGCGGGAGACGGGATGATAAAAGAGAACGGCGGGAGACGGGATGATAAAAAAGAGAACGGCGGGAGACGGGATGATAAAAAGAGAGCCGGCGGGAGACGGGATGATAAAAAGAGAACGGCGGGGAGACGGGATGATAAAAAAGAGAACGGCGGAAGCGGGATGATAAAAAGAGAGCCGGCGGGAGACGGGATGATAAAAAGAGAGCCGGCGGGAGACGGGATGATAAAAAGAGAACGGCGGGAGACGGGATGATAAGAGAGCAGGCGGGAGACGGGATGATAAAAAGAGAACGGCGGGAGACGGGATGATAAAAGACGGCGGGAGACGGGATGATAAAAAAACGGCGGAGGCGGATGATAAAAAAGGAAACAGCGGGAAGCGGGATGATAAAAAAGGAAACGGCGGAAGACGGGATGATAAGAAAACGGCGGAGGCAGGATGATAAAGAAACGGCGGAGACGGGATGATAAAAAACGGCGGGGAGCGGGATGATAAAAAAGAAGAAAACGGCGGAGGCAGGATGATAAAAAAGAAAACGGCGGGGAGACGGGATGATAAAGAAAACAGCGGGAGGCAGGATGATAAAAAAGAAAACGGCGGGAAACGGAGATGATAAGAAAACGGCGGGAGACGGGATGATAAAAAAGAAAACAGCGGGGAGAGCAGAAGGATGATAAAAAAGAAACAGCGAAACGGGATGATAAAAAAAGAGAGCAGCGGAGACGGGATGATAAAAAAGAAAACGGCGGGAGACGGGATGATAAAAAAGAAGAAACGGCGGGAAGCGGGATGACAGAAACGGCGGGAGGCAGGATGATAAAAAAGAAAACAGCGGGGAGGCGGATGATAAAAAACGGCGGGAAACGGAGGATGATAAGAAAACGGCGAGACGGGATGATAAAAAAGAGAACGGCGGGAGGCGGGATGATAAAAAAGAAAACGGCGGGAAACGGAGATGATAAAAAAAGAAAACAGCGGAAGCGGGATGATAAAGAAGCAGCGGAAACGGGATGATAAAAAACGGCGGGGGGAAGGATGATAAAGAACGGCGGGAGACGGGATGATAAAGAAAACAGCGGAGGCGGGATGATAAAAACGGCGGGGAGAGCGGGATGATAAAAAAAGAGAAGGAAACGGCGGAGGCGGGATGATAAAAAGAGAGCAGCGGGAAACGGGATGATAAAAAAGAAAACGGCGGGAAACGGGATGATAAAAACAGCGGGAGAGCGGATGATAAAAAAGAAACGGCGGAGAGCGGGATGATAAGAAAACGGCGGGAGAGCGGGATGATAAGAAAACGGCGGGAGGCGGGATGATAAAAAGAAAACGGCGAGAGCGGGATGATAAAAAAGAAACGGCCCAGGAGAGCGGGATGATAAAAAGAAACGGCGGAGCGGGATGATAAAAAGAGAACGGCGGGAGGCGGGATGATAAAAAGAAGGAAACGGCGGGGGAGACGAGGATGATAAAGAAAACGGCGGGGAGGCGGGATGATAAAAAAGAAGAGCGGCGGGAGGCGGGATGATAAAAAAGAAACGGCGGGGAGGCAGGATGATAAAAAGGAAACGGCGGGGGGAGAGCGGGATGATAAAAAGAGAACGGCGGGGAGACGGGATGATAAAAAAGAGAACGGCGGGAAACGGGATAAAAGAGAAACGGCGGAGACGGGATGATAAGAAAACAGCGGGAGACGGGATGATAAAAAGGAAACGGCGGGAGGCGGGATGATAAAAAAGGAAACGGCGGGAGACGGGATGATAAAGAAGCAGCGGGAAGGCAAGGATGATAAAGAACGGCGGGAGACGGGATGATAAAAAGAAGACGGCGGGAGACGGGATGATAAAGAGAACGGCGGGGAGACGGGATGATAAAGAGAACGAAGGAGACGGGATGATAAAAAAGAGAGCCGGCGGGAGACGGGATGATAAAAAGAGAACGGCGGGGAGACGGGATGATAAAGAAGGAAGGACGGGAGACGGGATGATAAAAGAGAACGGCGGGAGACGGGATGATAAAGAAGACGGCGGGAGACGGGATGATAAAGAAGAGAACGGCGGGAGACGGGATGATAAAAAGAGAACGGCGGGGGAGACGGGATGATAAAAAAGAGAACGGCGGGAGACGGGATGATAAAAAGAGAACGGCGGGAGACGGGATGATAAAGAGAACGGCGGGAGACGGGATGATAAAAAGAGAACGGCGGGAGACGGGATGATAAAGAAGAGAGAGCGAGCGAGACGGGATGATAAAGAAGGGGGGGGGGGGCGGCGGGAGACGGGATGATAAAAAAGAGAGAACGGCGGGAGACGGGATGATAAAAGAAGACGGCGGGAGACGGGATGATAAAAAGAAGACGGCGGGAGACGGGATGATAAAAAGAGAACGGCGAGGAGACGGGATGATAAAGAGAACGGCGGGAGACGGGATGATAAAAAGAGAACGGCGGGAGACGGGATGATAAAGAGCCGGCGGGAGACGGGATGATAAAAAAGAGAACGGCGGGAGACGGGATGATAAAGAACGGCGGGAGGCAGGGATGATAAAGAAGAGCAGCGGAAACGGGATGATAAAGAAACGGCCGGAAGCAGGATGATAAAAAAAGAAAACGGCCGGGAGAGCGGGATGATAAGAAAACGACGGGATGATAAGAAAACGGCGGGAGGCAGGATGATAAAGAAAACGGCGGGAAACGGGATGATAAAAAACGGCGGGAAACGGGATGATAAAAAACGGCGGGAGGCGGGATGATAAAAAAGAGAACGCGGCGGGGAGCGGGATGATAAAAAGAAAACGGCGGGAGACGGGATGATAAAAAAGAGAGCGGCGGAGAGCGGGATGATAAGAAAACGGCGGGGAGACGGGATGATAAGAAAACGGCGGGGAGACGGGATGATAAAGAAAACGGCGGGAGACGGGATGATAAAAAGGAAACGGCTGGAGACGGGATGATAAAAAAGAAACGGCGGAGACGGGATGATAAAGAAAGAACGGCGGGAGACGGGATGATAAAAAAGAAGAACGGCGGGGAGACGGGATGATAAAAAGAGAACGGCGGGAGACGGGATGATAAAAAGAGAACGGCGGGAGACGAGGATGATAAAAAAGAAGAACGGCGGGAGACGGGATGATAAAAAAAGAGAAACGGCGGGAGAACGGGATGATAAAAAACGGCGGGAGACGGGATGATAAGAAAACGGCGGGGAGACGGGATGATAAGAAAACGGCGGGAGACGGGATAAAAAGAGAACGGCGGGAGACGGGATGATAAAGAAGGCAGCGGGAGACGGGATGATAAAAAGAACGGCGGGAGACGGGATGATAAAAAGAGAACGGCGGGAGACGGGATGATAAAAGAGAACGGCGGGAGACGGGATGATAAAAAAGAGAACGGCGGGAGACGGGATGATAAAAGAACGGCGGAGACGGGATGATAAAAAGAGAACGGCGGGAGACGGGATGATAAAAAGAGAACGGCGGGAGACGGGATGATAAAAAGAGAACGGCGGGAGACGGGATGATAAAGAGAACGGCGGGAGACGGGATGATAAAAAAGAGAACGGCGGGAGACGGGATGATAAAGAGAACGGCGGGAGACGGGATGATAAAAAGAGAACGGCGGGAGACGGGATGATAAAAGAGAACGGCGGGAGACGGGATGATAAAAGAGAACGGCGGGAGACGGGATGATAAAAAGAGAACGGCGGGAGACGGGATGATAAAAAGAGAACGGCGGGAGACGGGATGATAAAAAGGAAACGGCGGGAGACGGGATGATAAGAGAGCAGTAGGAGGCCGGGATGATAAAGAGAACGGCGGGAGACGGGATGATAAAAAGAGAACGGCGGGAGACGGGATGATAAAAAGAGAACGGCGGGAGACGGGATGATAAAAAGAGAACGGCGGGAGACGGGATAAAAAGAGAACGGCGGGAGAGAGAATAAAGAAATCATTTACAAGGCAACTGTACATGACTTAAATGGTCAAAATAAAATATATTTGGGTTCAACGAAAGACACCTTTAAGACCAGGTGGTTCACTCACAAGTCTACATTCAAAATAGAAAACTTAAAACTGTACATAATTGGCTAGTCACATGTAGAAATTGAAATCAAAATATGGAAAAGATCGAGATTTAACATGGAGTATAGTGAAAACAGCCAAGCCTTAGTCTACATATTTTTCCACCGTTCTGTGCCAGGAAGAAAAGTTAGCAATTATGCTCTTCACAAACAAAAATGAACTATTGAATGAAAGAACAGAAATTATGATTAAGTGTAACCATACCAAAAAAATATCCCATTAGGTTCATACAACTATGTATGGAAACGTTATAATTTCTTGTAATTTTAAAAATTGCATGTTTAAAAATTCCGTCACATAATAACTCGTCTACAAATGAAAAATACTTTTTAATACAAATGTCTAATTTTATTATGACCAAAAATTAAGTAATTAAACAATCAATATATATATATATATATATATATATATATATATATATATATATATTAAAAAAGGATTAATTCAAAGATGTTGAATGGCCATTTCGATATGAAGATCCCCACGGGGAACGACACATCACCTCAGCAACAGAAAAAAAAACCTTTCAGAAACTGGAGAAAAATTAGTCTACTTTTCCTTTTTAAATAGATTGCAAAGAAATTAAAAAATAAATAATAAAATTAAAAAAAAAAAATAAAGGGAAAGAAAAAGAAAAGGAAAAAGAAAAAGAAAAAGATAGAATAAAATCAAATAAATAAATAAGAAAAGAAAAAAATTGACATCGTCTGGGTTCGCAAAAAAAGGGGAGAATGTAACTAAAAATTAACATTTCTGGGAAATGAAGGAGGAAGGGCAGGACCCTATAATCAGCTGGAAATTAATAGGCTCAGCTTGTACTCCTAAAAGTTTTCGTGATAGGTGTCGTCTGTGTTTATTGGAGAAGATTCTGATTTTGAAGTATCCTCATCAGGACTTACTTTAGAAGGGAATTTATAAACAAGTGCCGCCATAGGGCGGATTTTAAAATTTAACTTCTAATTTTTAATTCTAAATTTTTCTATAATTTTTTTAATATTTTAAAAAAAATTTTTTGATTTTAATTTTAATTTTTTTTTTTTATGTATATGTGTATGTTTGTGTGTGGATGTGCATATTTGTATATGTATGTATATATATATGTATTTATATATGTGGGCTATATGTAATTTTGAAAAAATTTTTTTTAGCTATTTAAATGCTCCTTTTCATAATATTCATTAATATGTATGTGTGTGAGTGCATATGGAATATATATATATATATATATATATATATATATGTGCGTGTGTGTATATGTGTGCATGTATGTGTACACATGTATATTATGTGTATATGAATTTTTTGTATATAGGTGTGTACACACATATATATGTGTGTATGCGCATGTATATGTATATAAGTGTGTAATAAATTGAATGTATGTATGTGTATGTATATATGTATTTTTATTCGTAGAATTGTGTGTGTATATATATATGTATGTCTGTGTGTACTTCTATAGGTATGTATATAATAATTGTAATTAATATTTTTTTTTTTTTTTACCTAGTGTTGTCTATTTAGTTTAATTTCAAATGACCTAATTTTTTAAAAAATAAAATTATTTTAAATCCTATATCTTTTTATCCCCTTTTATTAATAATTATGCCTTTTCAAGCAAAGGCCTTTTTCTAATACTTCAACGTTTTGGGGAAATTAAGTTTTTGAATTTGTCCAGCATCTGTAATATTTAAAAAAATTTTTTTTCTTTAGTTTCTTTCTTTTTCCCTCCCTTCCTTCTTTTATCTCTCTTACCACCTTTTTTCTGTGTTGCTTTAACTGACGTCGATTTAACACGGCTGTCTGTTAATTTTTAGTTACATTCTCCCCTTTTTTTGCGAACCCAGACGATGTCAATTTTTTTCTTTTTTATTTGATTTTATTCTATCTTTTTCTTTTTCCTTTTCTTTTTCTTTTTCTTTATTTTTTTTTTTTATTATTATTTATTTTTTAATTTCTTTGCAATCTATTTAAAAAGGAAAAGTAGACTAATTTTTCTCCAGTTTCTGAAAGGTTTTTTTCTGTTGCTGAGGTGATGTGTCGTTCCCCGTGGGGATCTTCATATCGAAATGGCCATTCAACATCTTTGAATTAATCCTTTTTTAATATATATTTGCTCTGTAATATTTTATTACATGGAGCTCTCTTCCTGTATCATTTTTTAATATTAAAATAAACTTTTAATATTAATTAGGATCGGGTTTTTTGGAATTTACCTTCCTGCTTTTTTCCCTTGGATTGAAGTATCTGAATTAAAATATATATATATATATATATATATATATATATATATTGTAATGGTTGTTACAATGTTTTTATAAATTCATAGTATCACTTCACAAAAATTTTCATGTTTCGAAGCCAGCCCATTATGTTGTTGGCTTCATCCTCATGTGATATTTTAGAAGTGAGAATTATCTAGTTGAAAAGCCAGTTTATTTGTGTTTTGATTTGTTTTTTTGGGTGTTAGAGGGGTTGGTCTGTATTTTGAGTTCTGTTGACCTTTTTAAGGTCTTAGGGTTAAGTGTTTGTTTGTGGCTGAGTTCAGGATAGTTTAATCTATTAATCTTGTGAGGGCTGAGGCTGCTGGCGCCTTTCATGTCGTTATTTGGTTTAGGGGTTGGTAGGTGTTTTGTTTTGGGGTTGGTTTCTTCCTAATTTATGTTATTTTGTATTGGGGTGTGTGCTTTTTGTTTTTTTTATTTTTGTTTTTTATAAAATATATTTTTATAAAATATATCTTTCATAACAAAATATTTTATAATATTCGATAATATTTAAACTATTTTATAATATTATAAAATATTATATTTTATAATATTTAAGAAATATTTCTTTTATAAAATCTATCCTTCATAAAACATTTTATAAATATAAAATATATTTTTTTATTTATCTACTATTCTGCTGCAACTGCATTATTTTTTGTTGGTATTGTATAGGGTTTGTTTTCTTTTTCTGTTTATTTATAGGGTTGGTTGTGTGTATTTTTTTTGTGTTTTTTTTGGGGGGGGGGGGGTTCTGGTTGGGGTGTTTTTTTGTTTACTTAAATTTTAGCGAGAAACATTTGTGATGTTTGCATATTACTGCTAATTCGTCTCTACGGTTTAATAAATCGTTGCTGTTAGGGTACTGAAGAATGTATAGTTTTTCACTTAGAAATAAAGGGCAGATGTCATTAAGTGAGTTACAAGTTCTAGTTTTTTTCTAGGAGTTTTCATTTTACTTTGGGTTTCTGTTTTGAATCCTTTAGCTTCCAAAAGTATGTGGAAAGGGATGTTTGGTTTCAGTACATTATATATATATATATATATAAATAAATCTCAGAAGTGATGGAATGCTGGTGATTGACCTTAAAATATGTGCCCCGGAACTTTCCTCTGTCCTCTCTAAACTATAATTACTGTCTTTCTACTTCCTGCATACTGAAAGTTCTCTTCTGTTGTTCCTGCATTTAAGAACTCGGGGGAACCTTCGGACCCATCCAACTATCACCCTATCAGCCTTCTACCAATTTCTGGGAAAGCGTTCGAGACCATTATTAATCCTGAAATAGTCCGGCATCTTACTGCCCATAAACTATTCTCAGACAGGCAGTACAGCTTCTGCTTTGCCAAGTCCACAGTTGACACACTAACGACCATCACAGAGTACATGTACCAGGCCTTTGAGAAATCTGACGAGGCTCGTGCTGTTGCCCTGGACATCTCCAAGACTTTTGACAGGGTTTGGCATGCTGGCCTTCTATGCAAATTATGGACTTATGGTATCACTGGATGCTTGTATCATCTGATTAAATCTTTCCTATCTAACCGCATAATAAAGGCCATCTTGAATGGGCATGCCTCCACATTCTACTGTACAAATGCTGGTGGCCCTCAGGGCTCTATTCTAGGCCCGACACTTATTTTCATGAATAATCTCCCAGACGTGATCAAGTGCCAAGTAGGCATCTATGCAGACTATACCACAATTTACTCCAGCATCAGTAAGAAATCTGACGAGGTGGACAAACATAACGTCGCTACTGATCTTGAGAGGGATCTACATTCTATGGGGTAAGTGGTTTGTAAGTTTCAATGTGTCTAAGACCAAGCTGTTGTCTGTCAATCATCACTAGCAATCTCTCCTGTCTCCCATAAGCATGGACCAAGCGAGTCTCCCTGAGAGCAATACACTGCACCCTCTCTTCTGATCTCAAGTGGAACCATTACATTGAGTCAATAGCTAAATCCACTGCTAGGAAGGTTGGGTCACTGTGTCGGGCCAGGATATTTTTTCCTCCTGAATCCATCTTGCATATATACAAATCAAGCATCCGTCCGTGCATGGAATACTGCTGTCATATATGGTCAGGCGCACCCAGTGTTCATCTCAATATTCTTGACAGACTCCAAAAGAGAATCAGTAATGTGATAGGTACTGACTTGGCTGCTTGATTCTAGCCACTTTCTCTACAACAGGATGAGGCTTCCCTCTGTCTGTTCTACAAATATTTTCATGGCTTCTGCTCCAACGAACTTAAGTCACTGGTGCCCCTGCAACAGGTGTTTACTCATGCAACCAGACTGGCAACTGGGTCTCACCTATTCAGTTAGATCAAAATGCAAATGATGATTCTACTCCATCAGCTTCTTTTCTCGCACTTCCCGCCTGTGGAACTCGTTTCCATATTCTTGCTTTCCTGATGGCTCCAACCTCCAGTAATTTAAATGTCAATACCCATCTCTTAACTACTTGACTAGTTCTTTCTACACCACCCTCTGTATCTTTTCCTTTCTCTCCACCTTTGCAACTGTCATCACACCTGTATTCCCATCCTTAACTGGTTCGTCATTTTTTTTTTTTACCCCTGTGCATCAGTGGTGTTACCGCATTGCTCGGGGTAATATGATAAAACAATAAATAAACAAAAAGATAAAAAAAACAACAACACTGAAACCTCTAGATGAGTGGACCAAATAATTATGATAAAGTTTGTCTACAAAATTTGTTCACACACATAAGGTTAGGATAGGGGTTTTGTGCTTCAAATGGTAGCTTTCCTAGAGATGGTAACTCAAAAAAAGCATTAAGAGAAAAGTAATGACAAACACGCTGTTCTTAAAGTGATTTTTATGCCAATAAATCATACACAAACTATGTATAAATGTGTCATATAGAGAAACTATAACATGTAAACAACAGCAAACAGAGTGAAAAGAAGGCAGAAAAGATAATCTTACTCATATTTGTCAAGGAGAACTGGTGAAACCATATTTAGGATTCCAGAATTAAGTATGTCTGGAGAGGCAGATTTAGCCTCCACTCAGATGAAACAAGGGTATCACCCATGCTAAAAAAGCAACCGTGATTTGACTCCTGGACACTGATTGAAGGACTGATTGTTTTCATCGCTATGAGCTAAGCAACTGTCACATAACTTCATCTCAATCGAAGGGAGATGACTGACTTTTGTATCCTAACACAGACAATTGTAAAATGGGATGTCTCACACCCTAAATCACTTTTTTTAAAGTTAATTTTTAATTTCTTTGAGATAATAGAATTCATTTAAGTTCTGACTGCTATTATATTTATGTCTAGACTGAAACTTTTCTTAGACAGACAATTGAGGAAGAAAATCTCCAAGAAGAAAGAAATTAAATAACAATTATCAAGACAGCAATTGGGTTTTTGGTGAAGAGTTTTAATGTAAATGAAAACCAAAGTCTACAGAAACCAGAGAGACTGTGTGACTCACCTTCTTCAAAGGAATGGTACAGCGGAAACTGTGATATTCCAAAGTATTGGCAATGTCCCCCATAACTGACACCTAGGGAAGAAAAGAAAGTAATAGTTAATTTTTTGCTTATTGCAATGAAAATTACAATAAAAATGAAAATTAAGTGCTCTATCTTCTTCCTTGAGGCAACAAAGATGTGGTTTTATTGATGAACATTAAGAATGTTCTGAATAGAACACATGAGCAATGAGGGAATTTTAATGAAAAATAAAACATACTTGCAATCAGAATAAGACAGTTGAAATTTCTGGAACACATAATGAAGAAAGAAGGCTCAAAGAATTTAACACTGACAGGGATATATTGACAGCAAGAGAAACAGCAAGTAGTCAACTTAACAAGTATGTGTGATAGAACAAAGACAAAGAGCGATGGAAAATAGTCAAAAGTTACTTTGACAAAAGATATGAAGTTGTGAAAAGCCATGATCACTCAAATATGGAAGGGGCATGGTACAAATCAACGAAGGAAATATATTTATATTAAAGGCTTAAAATCCAAGACATTGGAAATGATTTTCTGTAACTCCCTTAATTCTTTTACATGTACCACTAACCATAATCATTGTGCCATTTCAGAATGTTGGTGATTATAGCTCTCTCCAACTTTGTGGCTCTTAGTAAGGTTTGTCTTTGTATTCTCTATTAATCATTACTCTGCTAACCAATTACACAAGTTCATTTAGTTAGTGTCTCTTTAATGCCCTGGGAGTACAAAATTTTTAAGCATTCTTTTTCTATTATATACCCTAGAAATTAAAACTGTCTTACTGATGCAAAATGTAAATGTCCTTTATGTTTCCATTTTCTTTATAACTTTATTGCTGCTTACATTTGATTTATGGTATTCTCAGCATCCTTATGTAGAACCAAATTTCTGTTGCCTCAAATGTTTTTCTTCATCTGTGACGAGATTGTACAGTATTCACTACCATATAGAACAACATTACATAACAGTTCAGTTTTTTTTTTTTTTTGTTTCTAATGAAGTTTTCCTGTTTCCTAGTACTTTACTTAGCTTTTAAAGAGTATCTTTTCATATCCAAATATAACTTCAGATTTTGGCATAATATTTTCTATCCTCTGTTAAAAACACTTTCTAGATATATAGATTTTTACATTTGCTTGAGTTTAGGGTCTCCAATTAGTAATTTTGCATGTTCGGCTGTTCCTTTTGCCGACAACTAACCATTCTATCTTCTTAAAATTGTTATTCAGTCTTTTCTTTATGCTTTCCTTTACAACCTTTAGTGGGAATTCCTATAGTCCCCTTTCAGTATCTGAAAGTTTCTTTTTGCATCAAGTCATACTGGCAAAGAACACTGAAGGCATGAAACTGACAGCATGAAGTGTTGAGCTTTATGTCCAAACTATATCTACAAATGATCTGATATTGAGCACTTACCTTATACATAAAGCAAATTATCTAATCTAAACTTATTTATAAATGGAACTTTGTGTGTGTCCATTACCTATAGACTTCAAAACAGCTGAACTGATTTTCTCAAAAATTTACACAGTTGTACTATATGCGTCTGCAAGTGTTCTTAGCTAGGTTTTTTGTCAAGGTACCCCTGATAAATATTGAAAATAAAAATCGGGTTATAGAAGGAGTGGTTCAATTTTAATCAAATTTGATTCGCTCATAGACAAAGACATAAGAAATGATATTCAGAAGTTTCAAGGTTGCAGTTCTTACAATAATGCAGAAAATCTATAATATATATATATATATATATATATATATATATATATATATAAAAGGCAAGATGTGTGTGTGTTTATCTGCCTGTATGTATTTTTTTTCAGCCCTTTTATTTTAGTTTTTGCTTTGGGTTTGGCTCTAAGTAGGTATAATTGTAGTTCTTAGTCTCAGCCATGATACCATTTACTCAGAAGACTTATTTAGCCTTCAAAATTCAGTTTATGACGAAAAAACTTATTTGATATAGATACTAGGAAACCAAAAGTTGACTTACATCCATTCATTTTTCTTTCAGTCTATGGTTTCACTTTAACTGAAAAAAACTATTGCTTTTTAGTCTTTCGTACCAACGTCCAAAGAGTGAGCTCCAGGATCATGGATTAATTTTAAAGCTTTCATTACATCCGAACAACACTGGGCTATACTGCTAGTATTAAATAATTGTAAGAAGAGATGCATATTAACAAAATGTGTTGAATGAAGAACAGAGAAATATAAGAATTGAAAATGTAAAATTGATGCTTACTCTTTACTAGAGTTTCACTAATTTAGTTCATCAGACAGTAAGTGTTCACAAACAACTTCACTTGATGGCTTGACCATCTTAAGATTTCCAAAGTAATAGCCACTGCTCTGACAAGCTTTGTTCCATGGTGCCTTGACCACCTGTATTTATGCATGCTATAGATTGGCATCAAGGCAACACTTTTGTTTGTGGAAATCCCTTTTATTTGCTTGCTTGCCTGATAGCTACAGTCTTCAAAAATTTAAATGCAACATCAGTTGCCATCTATATATTTGATTCCCATTTGCTTATCTTTCCTTTGACACCTTCTGTACCTAGTTTTTTTCTGTATCCCCCTGCACGCCAGTGATGCATCATCAACACTGAAACCTTGATATACAATGTATATCCTCTTTAGATATTAATCCAGGCCTATACTCTTGTAAGTATAGATCATAGCATCCTTCAATATATTCCATGTTTCTAGTACCTGCAGAAGTTGAAGGTGGAATAACAGAATAAGTTAGGCATTGTCTTGTCATATTTTGTACATAATCAATGTTTTATAAATGTTCAAAGTTTTGTTTCATTTTTGTTGTTCACCACAACTATTTTGCCCAATCCATTCAACAGCCTTCTTCAAGTGAACTATCCTGATGGAAAGAGGCGTCATTCTCTCCCCAACACATTTTTTTGGCATACAAGGACCAAAGTTCATTTTTAGTGACACTAGTCACATATTTAAATTAAGTTACTATATGTACCGGTAGCAAAAATTCTTAAAAAACATTCATTGATCATTAACCAAACCCATGTGAATAGATGAGTAAAATTTCAATGAACTATTTTTTGACAGAGTTTTTCAGACAGATCTGCATGTCAGAGATAAGATAAATCTACCTTACCCTCTACTAACTTATGGATCAGTGACTGCAAAACTGACTTGGACATAAAACAAACATTTATTTATTCAATTTATTTACAGAATCTGTTCACCTTAAACAGGTTACCCTCCAGTAATTTAAAAGTCAATGCATTTTCTGAAGCATTGTCTTTTTTTTTTCTTTTTTTTTACATATAAAAAGCGCATTATTATGTAACTGTTAATGCGGACTTATTTATCCTTAATAGATCCTTCCCTTTCTCTCCACCTATGTATCTGTCATCGCACCTGCATTCTCAGCTTTCTATTGCTCCTTTCTAACTAGTTTGTACTCCTCACTCTTTTCTAATTAATCTTTTTACAGTTATGTAGCCCCCAGCTCATCAGTGGCATTTCTGCCTTGCTTGGGGTGAAATGATTAAAAAAAAAAAGGAAAAAAAAGTAACTAAGATAATAAAAACAGACAATCTCATGATCACCTAGTATATTGGCCATCTCCATTATTCTAATGACATTAATTTTCTATATAGTTTGAATGCACCAATTTTCATTTCCCAGAAGAGAGAGAGAGAGATTAGAATTTTGCTAATTTCCCAGAGAAATTACATTGTTATCACAAGCATGCTCATCGTCCAAAGATAATGCCAGATTTCTGTGGGAATTACTCTTCTATTACTCTGACATTGAAACAAATTTTCTCAGTTTTCAGAGTATATTTCATGATAAGAGATGAATCTTTCCTGTGACACATACTGAATTCAGATAAAAAAAAAAAAAAAGAAGAAAAAAAAGAAAAAAAATCTTATGTAACAAAGATTTAAAAGGAATTTCACAATTCCCACAATTTCTCCTTTAATTATTGATGAAAACAATCATATATATATATATATATATATATATATATATATATATATTAGAAAAAGTGGGGAATATGTTCCTCAGGTCAAAGTTAAAGTGTGTGCATTTCAGTATTAAATTACTAATATTTTTCTGCCAGATTGTGTCCCTCAGATATAAAGAAGAAAATTGTGTGACTTTTGCACTAAAGCCATTAATTTATGATGTCGATTTCTTTAGGTTTTATGCTATTTATAGTTTGCCATAGACAATCTGACTCTGGTTTTTATAAGGCGTTATTTTGTTGAAATTTCTGTCCAATTTTTCTTGCTTTGTCAAAAATTGTTTATTCAGTTTTTATTACAAGTAATTTCCTTTGACCATAAGCACAAAGTATACACCCTCTGCCCTAAAAATATTCTACCTATTAATTTAATTTCTTTTACTTTTTAATTTTAAGCTTAAGTTTTAGTTTAAATTAAATTATTACTGAAAGAAATACTGTACATCTTATTAGTAAAGGAAATCTGCATATTTTATTACTGGTTGAATCACTTGATGGATGGACATGGCTCTTATTATAGTATAGATAATTATTACTATTATTGGAGTTTCTCCCAGCCCTTTTACAGTGAATTTAAGGTAAATCTTTCTCTATTTCTGTCAGAATGGGTTGAAAGTAAGAGCTTCTTGTATTTACCTATCAAGTATAGGTTCATCTTTGCATTTTTCAATGTCGACAGCCAAGCAGAAAGATATTAACACTATTGAAGCGCACACACACACAGCTGACATGGTAAATGAGTATGGCCATCACTAATAAATCTGTTCCAGTTCTTGTGAGAATTTATTTGCAATGCTTATTGTTGCATTCTGTGTCATCTCTAGATCCCTACACTACTACATAAAACATTATCAATGAAAAGGATAATTTCTTTTTGGTATTTGTTTTATTAAGAGTTTCAGTTTGGATTTTAAGAGGCAGTAGAAGGACTGACATGACAGGAATGCATGTTGCACATATGACTCAGCATCCATCCATGGGTAGTCATAGCAAGCCACAAATCTGTTTAAAGCTGCACTTTTTTTCTTTTTGTTTGGTCGTGCGTTGTGGTACAGTGGACATCGGCTCAGAACGAGAAACCGGGGAGCTGAGTTCGAATTCCAGTTGAATCCATTGTATTCACTTACGCGCAAATACCCTTGGGAAAGGTATTAATTCGTCTCTTCCTTCCAGTTATGGGTTAAATAGCAGGACAGATTGGGTTCTATAGCCTTGGTCGGCAACCAGTCTACCGCAGAAAGCAATGGCAACCTACTGCGGGATAATCTTCTACCCAGTCAGTCGTGTCTCTTTCGAGACATGATCACCCAAGTGTGTATCACGTATGGCACTTTAACTGACTGATCTGCCCAAAGGTGCATGGATATTAGGAAATCTCTTTCCATTTGCAAACCCACAGAATTGTTCATTTACTTTTATTATTTATTTTTATAACAAGAATTTTTTTGTAGATGTCTTCAGTTCACAGCTTGTGTATATATGCATGCGATCTGGTTGGGAGTACCTTCTTTTTAAGGTCTACTGCTTTTATCTCTTAAAACTAATTGGCTCAATTATGCTTACATGGCAGAACAGTTTCATTTAAAATGTTTCTGTGAGCTTGTTAACTAAGTCTTATTGTTTTCTTACTTTTTTTTATCAATATTACGTGATATTTTCTTCTAACACTAGTTGCCTAGTTCTCGCCTTTCCTACTAGATTTTTGCACATGTTTACCATTTTCTTCCTTTCTTTTTCATAAATACTGCAGGGTTGAAAGGCTGGCTGAATCGAAGTTGCTCTGATTATCATACACCCATATCTGTGGGGATCGTCTACTCTTTGTCCTCATTCTGAGCCTATACCTACTATTGTGATTACTTCCCTTGTCAGAGCTCATCTGTTGTCACCGATACCTATCAAAATTCTGCTCCATTTTAGTTACACAACACATACCTCCATATCCTCATTACTATTTGAACCCTGAGAAGCTATTTCTATCCCTATTATTACTTTGGGCTGCATCATTTTCTTCAGTTTCCTTTAATATATCACAATATGAAGTTTCCTCATCAGAATATCCGACTCATCTTGGTGGTATCTCCATTTATTTTTTAGGTACTTGTTTCCTTCGTTACCAGAGTCATTCTCATATTGACCGGAGAGTACCAGGCTGCCCTTTGTAGCAGCCTGTTATCAATGGGAATAATCCATTCCTCAATATTCACTGCGCTAACATGTTTAGCATGAACCTTGAATACTGATTATGTTGGTTTCTGTAATAGACAGTCTTCTACTAAGTCTATATCGTTAGTTGAAATGTTAGACATTTCTGTAGTTTACTCACTTTCAAATCATTTCTAACTAGCAGTATAGCCCGGCGTTGCTTGGGTGTAATGAAAGCTTGAAAACTAATCTGTGGTCCTGGAGCTCAGACTCTTTGGACGTTGGCACAAAAGACTAAAATCAATAGTTGTTTCCAGTTAAAGCAAAACAGTAGAGTGAGAGAAAAATGAATGGATGTAAGTCAAATTTTGATTTCCTGGTATCAATATCAAATTTTCTGCACTATTGTAAGAACTGCAACCTTGAAACTTCTGAATATCGTTTCTTATGTTTTTGTCTATGAGTGTATCAAATTGGATTAAAATCAGACCATTCCTTCTATAACATGATTTTTTTGATTATCAATTTGATATTTATCGGGTGTACCTTGACACAAAACCTAGCTAAGAACACTTGCAGACACTTATAGTACAACTGTGTAAATTTTCAAGAAAATCGGTTTAGCCGTTTCGGAGTCTATAGGTAACAGACACACACAAAGTTCCATTTATAAATAAGTTTAGATTAGTGTAAATGAGCAGTGTTGTCCCTGTAGCACAATGTTGTGTTACTTATCTCCGTAATGAAGATGACATAGTTTTAAGATCTTATCTAGCCACATAACATCATTCCTATTATAAAGTCTGCAGTACAATGAAAATTTTGTCAACTAGCTAACAATAAACCTAACTGATGTGAACATCTGGCTAATATATAAATCTCATGATCTCATTATCACTAATTTTTTTTTTGATAAAATATCATGTATTGTCTTATGCAACTGTTCTACTTTATCAATGGTATGTGGGTGGTTGAATGATGTAGACAAGGTATATATTTAAACTTAAAAATGTCCTTCATAACTTTATTAACATTCTCTGTACCATTATTGGTTACTAATTGAAGAAAGGCACTAAATCTAGGGAATATTTCCACTACTAATAAGTGGGTGATCACCTGAGCCTTATTTGGTATAGCAAATACCTCAGACCAACCTGAATACATATCAATAAAAGACAGCATATCATACTCCTCCATACGGGGTTGGAGTATGATTGGCAGCGTATACACTTCCTTACAAATTCCACATCTTGAAACACATGGCCAGAAATATTTCAGTTTGATTGTTTTCTCTATTCCCATGTAACCATTATAATATTACAGCAAGAGGACACTAAAAAAAAAAAAAAAAAAAAAGTGATGAGATGGATGCAAAACCTAACTACCAGTTCATTGTCTGGTTGAGATAAATAATTCACAACTTTGTCTAAAAGAAAGTATTTTCTGTTCTCTAGCTTATGGGCATTACCCTTTTGAATTCTATGCAGGAGTTCTAAAATATCTGATTCTGCTCCCTAATTATGTCAGGTAATGTGAGTCTTTTTCTTGGGGAGTAGCTAAGTGCCAGGGCTCAAAATTATTTGAATTACTGCTAACCTCATATGCCCTATCATCTATATCAGCTTGCTTTATTAAATTATCTCCAGGTGCATCTATCAAGTGTGACAGTAAATCTGCACACATTATCCCTACCTTGTAAGCACTATTTTACAGTTGTAGCCTGCTGTACTCAAAGCCTACAACTGGATTTTCCCCGTTCTGAATGAGAGAATTCAAGATACTGCAGAAGCTTATGATTTGTGCAGATAATGAATTTCACTATTGGTTGAGTTTTTGTAAGGTAAAGTGGATTGCATATGCTTCTTTTTCAATAACTGACCATTAGGTGACTATTTGGGAATATTAAGTGCTGTAAGCTTAGATGCATGGATGGTGTAATGGATAATAGCTTGGAATTGGAAAGCAGAGAGCTGAATTCCAATTTCAGTTAGGTCTGTTAATTTTCACTTACATGCAAATGCTTTTGGGAAAGTATGTACCCATCTCTTCTCCCCAGCTATGGGTTAATTAGTAGTATTTGCATCATTTATTATTATCATCTCAAAAAAATTCTTGCAATCTAAAAATATTTTCTGGCATTAAAGAAAGTTTGATAAGATGTAAAATACAAATCAAACACTGCTTTAAGATTAATTGCAGAAAATACTGGAACTGTCAAATAACACCCTATCTTAAATAAATCAAAGCATTAAAAAAAAAAACAAAAACAAAAAAACAAAAAAAAAACAAAAACAAAAAAACACCAGAATTATGTACAAAACATCATTAGCTGAAGCCATAAAATTTCATATAAAATATTTAGACAATTTATTTACAAAATCGATTATGAAATGGATTAACTCCAAATTATTTTTAATTTATTTTTTAAATGGACACTTGTATTTGAGTAGATACTGTTTTTTTTTTATAATTAAATAAATTGGAGTTAACCTATTTCTTAACTGAATTTTGTAAAATTTCAGAAGTCAACTGTTTTTTTTTTTGTTTTGTTTAAATTAGGATACAAAAACAGAGCAGATATGAATTTTTCAAAAAATTAGGAAAATGTGTATTTAAAGGCATTATTTTGTGTTTTGTTTGACTATGTCCTCTAAGATGTGTCAAATAATTTGATGGTCTCCCCTAGGGGATAAAGGTTTGAATCCTGCCAGAGGACGCATATTTTCCTAACAAGATTTCAATTATTCAAGGCCAGTCAATATAAATAAATGTACCATTTAATTATATATAAAAAACAGTATGAGTAGCCATTAAAAATAATGTTTAAACAAATAAATTAAAAAATATTTAGAGCTTGGCATTAAATAACCGATAGGGATTGATAAGATGCTTAAATGACAAAAACCAAACCAAACACAAGTTTTCTGGTAAAAAGGTCTTCAATAAAAAAAATTTCTAGTCAGAACTTATAACTTCATATTCATTCAGGACAACTGTAATTTGGTAGAATTTAAGCAGTTTGCTTTTAAAGAATGCAACAATATGTGCAGAGAAATTTGTAGTAGATTAGTTACTAACCATAAAAAAATGTTTAAAAAGGTTATTGACTAGAAAGGCAGTGCCAGTGATTATTATCTGAAACACAGGGATAATTTTCTCCATTTTGTTTTTGTTTTGTTCAATTTTATTGTATTGTTTCTGAAAGAGATTATGGGTATTTATTTGATGCCACAGATTATATCCACACATAATATCCACCCATACTGAAATACAGTTTTCCTCATTCTAGAAAACACTAGAACATACATGAATCAACAGTGACAGCATATGTCTAGAAAATTGGATGTCAAAAAGGCAACAACTGAAAGAAAAGAGAGAGAGAAGTTTAAGGAGTGAGTGTAATATGCAAAAAACAATGAAAAATCACAACATTCCACACAAATGTACATACTATGGGGGTGGGGAACCTTGCAATAATAAAAAGTGCATATAAAAAAAAAGAAAAATTTGAGAAGTATATGCAATCAATTACTGATTGCCACTGATGAGTGGACAGAGTGTTCCCTGGAGGAACCATTTACAAAACTCTGAAGTCAGGATGCCAAAGGAAACTTTCATCACAGTTGAATGAGAAACTTGTATTAATTTATATATATAAGTGTGTGTGTGTGTGTGTGTGTGTGTGTATCTAAATTTATTTATAAATGGAACTTTGTGTGTGTGTATCCGTTACTTATAGACTCTGAAATGGCTGAACAGATTTTCTTGAAAATTTACACAGTTGCACTATAAGTGTCTGCGAGTGTTCTTAGCTAGGTTTCGTGTCGAGGTATCCCCGATCAATATCGAAAAATCGAAAAAATAGGATTATAGAAGGAGTGGTCCGATTTTAATCAAATTTGATTCGCTCATAGACAAAGACATAAATGATATTCAGAAGTTTCAAGGTTGCAGTTCTTACAATAGTGCAGAAAATTGATAATATATATACATATATATAAATGTTTTCATTACACCTGAGCAATGCTGGGCTATACTGCTAGTTTTATATAAGAAGAAAATAATCTTCACAGTGTATACAGGTGAGATGGATAAATTGTCATCTAAATTATGCAAAAATGAAAATAACACTGACATCTCATGTTAACAGATATATAGGTTAATTAATGCAAAGGTTAAGTAGTCAATCAGTAAATCATTATCTTTAAAAAATTCTTAGAAGCAAAAAAATATTCTGGCTTTAAATAATCTGTATAAGTTTGTTAAGATATAAAAAAAAATACAGAATCAATCAGTGGATCCACATTTCATCTGTTGTCACATATTTATGCAAAAACTTGCGTTGAAACAGCTGTAAATGACACTGAATCACCGACGCATTTTTGATCGACTATGAGCAAACACGGCACCCACTTTGAGCACAGCTTTCTTACTAATAAAGAACATATTCTACAGGCTGTCAGAGATGATCTAGATATCAGCACACATCAAGCGGTTTCTTGCATGTTGTACATCTCATAGTACCGCATAGTACTTTAAGAGCAGCTCTTGTATCCATATTATCTGCAATGTGTACAGGTTCTTTTGCTCTCTGATAACTCACCACGAGAGAACTTTTGAGAGGTAGAATCGCTGACTTATGTCAGTTTGGTTGGGTTTCAATCCTGGCTAAAAGCAATTAGATGTCAAACTGTACTGATGAGCAGTGATACAGCAAAACAGACCTGTCTGCTGATGACTAATATATATATATATATATATCTATCTATCTATCTATCATCTATAGACTGACTTGGAGTTTCATGTGCTATGCAATCATCAGGTGCATATTATAAACTGACCATTCTGAGATTTGAATGTTTGGTTCTTGCATTGTTCATGGTAGTTATACATTATAATACTGGAATGCTTTTGTATAATTGTATTATTTGATTTAAAACATGAAAATATGAAAGAAAAAAATCTTAAGAATCAAATTAATATTAATAGGTAAGATATTTTTAGACCAGATGTTATGTTTTGTGCCTCTGGATCAAAAAGGGATTACTTGTTTTTATTTTGGGGGAAATGAAATGAAAGACATTAATAAAAAGACAAAAAACAAAACACTAAATAAAATAAAATACTAATATCGGTATTTCAACTGGTTTTCAGTAGAGCCAAAATAGTGGAAAATCTCATCAAAGATGAAAGACTTGAAGCAACCAAAATGTTCTACAAAAGGATGCTGAAGAGACCATAGACAGAACACATAAATAATGACAAGGTTTTGGAGATGATGGAAATGAAAAGGAATCTTATACTTAATTAGAAGAGACAGCTAAAGTTTCTGGGACACATAATGAAGACTTAGAGAATCTGATACTCACAAGACAGATAGAGAGAAAGAGAGAGGCATCATGTAACATACTTGATGGGCTTGAACAAGTGGATGGCACAGCAGGATTTTGGAGAAATACCAAGAAAAATGGTTCCAAGAGCTACAAGGAATAGGGGGATATAGAAGGCCACGGCACATAAAAGAATGTTCACATGGGAAAAGAATAATCCTTTTAGGAATAGAGATAACTGAGAATCTGTGTGTGTGTGTGTGTATATATATATATATATATATACACACACACGTTAGTTACTCAATTTTGTTTATCAGCCATTAAATTACATAGCATTATCCATAGGGAATGTCAGTTTGCCTGAAAAATATGAGAAAAATTTAAAAATCTAACAATATTTTTCACTTTTGTTTATGTTACATGTGCTTTGATAAAGTCCATAGGTGGTGACACTTCAGTAAAAGTCATTTTTATTTTTGTCTTTATTCCTGTGTATGTTAAAAAAAAAAAAAAAAAAAAAAAAAAAAATTATATATATATATATATATATGAAAAGACAATATGAATTTTATATTTCCATATCTTCTTTCTTAAAAGAATAGACTCCTACATACATGTCTATAATAATTTTTCGATATTGAAAAGAAACATTATATGAAAATAGGTAAAATTAATCTCTCAAAATAAAAATAATTGCATTATTTAAAAAAAATAAAGTCAACACTTACTTTCATTTATTCAGTTAGTTAAGTGTCATATGTGATATATGCTTGAGCAATCATGTCTAAAAAGAGATATGACTGAGTAAAAGATTGTCTTGAAGTAGGTTGCCATTACTTTCTGTGGTAGATTGGTTACCAACCAATCTACCACAGAACCCAATCTGTTCTGCTATTTAACCCATAGCTGGAGGAAGAAGTGACAAGTTCATACCTTTCCCAAGAGTATTTGTGCATATGTGAATGCAATGACTTCAACTTGAATTCGAACTCAGCCCTATTTTAGTATATTTAAAATCTTGAAAAATAATTTTTTTTTTTTTACTCCTGTTTATAAATACTTGTTGCAAAATAAAATCCTATTTTCCTTGATAAAATCCATTAGATCAGCAAAATAAAATTTTTTGTCTTTATTCTTCAAACAATGGTGACTTCATCAGTGATAACTACAGAATTATATATGCAGGAGATGAAAATAATAAAAAAGAAGTCCGCATTATACTGGTTAAAGACATAAGGAAATGCGTTATGAGATACTGCCAGATATCTGAAAGAATTCTAGCAGTTAAACTGAAAAGGGAAGCCTCAATATATTGGTAATAATGGTATATGCACCGACAACACAAAGTACAGAAGAAATTGAGTCCTACTTTCTGTTTGATTATGTCAAGGCACAGTTCAAATCACAAGACATCAGAAACATCATGACCAGATAATAACGAACACCTGGTTCCAAGAGCACCCAAGAAGACTATGGACATGAAGTCCAGGAAGAGAAATTAAGAACCAAATTGATTATGTTACTATCACAAGAGATTCAGAAACGCAGTCGTTCACTGTAAATCATACCCAGGTGCTGACTGCAGAAATGACCACCTACCAGTTTTATGCAAACCAAGTATAAAACTAAGGCAATTAAAGAAACCTAACACAGCCCTAAGACAATAGACTCATGTATGAAAAAAAATGAGTAACACTGAAGAGTTTCTTGACCTGATGCAAAAAGAGACAAAAAAAATAATGCCAAGATATAGAACCAAATACAAGAAACTACAGAGAAAATGCAGGCAGGCTAAAGAAAGATGGCTCAATGACAAATGTGCTGAAGTAGACAGACTAAGCACGACAAAAAAAAATGGTGATATGAATAAAAAAAATGAAGGAACTAACAGGACAAAAGACCTGCTCAGCAACAGGATGTATTAAAGCAAAGGATGGTACACTCATACTAGAAAAAGAAAAAAATACTTCCGAGATGGGATGAGTATATTGCCGATCTCTTCCACGACAACTCACAATATACAAAAATATGAATGGACCAGAAATATTAAAAACTGAAGTGGAATTCGCAGTGGCCAAATTGAACAGAAATAAAGCAGCAGGACCCAGTGAGATTGTAATAGAGATGTTGATGCCCTTAGGATTTGACAGACTGGCTCACAGAAATAATAAACAAAATCTACAACAGTGGCAATATACTGGAGGACCTAAGCAGATCAATTTTCATAGCACTACGTAAGAAGCCAGGTGCAAAGGAATGTGAACTCCAAACAAGCAGCTTAATGAACCACATAAAACTCATCATCCAGATTCTGATGAACAGAGCATGCAGCACAATCTGCCCAGAGATAGGACAAGGACAGGGTGGCTTTGTTAAAGACACAGGAACAAGGAATGCCATATTCATGATCAGAATGCTATCTGAAAGAGCAATAGAAATGCAGAAGGACCTCTGTCTGTGCTTCATAGACTATGCAAAGGCATTTGACAAAGCATGTTATAAAGACTTGATAGAGATGTGTGACAACCTTGACATTTTCGGAAAAGACGTTAGGATAATCAAGAATATAAATTGGCAGCGAAACATTTTTGTATGGATAGGAAGCGAGTTCAGATGGTATAGAAAAATAGAAAGGAGCATAAGACAAGGATGTGTTTTCTCACCAGATCTATTCAACTTATACAGCAAACAATTCTTAGAGAAATAAAACTCTTGACAGAATTTGTCATTCATAATCTCAATGTAAAATACACAGATGACACAGTGCTGATAGCAGACATGGAAAGGAGAATGCAGGACCTCCTACAGAAGGTAATAAGAGAAAGTGAGAAGAAAGGGCTAAGCATAAACTGCAAGAAAACTGAATATATGGTCATCAGCAAAAAAGACGACTCCAAAAAGCCAATTACAGGTTGGAGAAACTAAAATAAAACAAGGAAAGGAATTTAAATACTTGGGAAGCATGCTGCTAGGAGGAGGAAAAGTGTGATGTTGAGATCCAAAGAAATTGATATGGCCAAGGACTCATTTCAAAAACTAACTCTTCTGTATGGCAGTGAATGTTGGACAATCTCCTCAAGGATGAAGGAGGAGGCTTGAGGCAGCAGTAATGTGGTTTTACAGATGGATGCTGAGGATACCATGGACTGAGCATGTGACTAATAATGAGGTGTTAGAGAGGATGGAAATGAGGAGAAAACTCATACGTAACACAAGGAAGAAACAGATGAGGTTTCTGGAAAATGTAATGAGAAAGGAGGGCTTGGAGAATTTAATACTCACAGGACAGATATAGGGAAAGAGACAGGGGAAAGCAGCATGAGACCTACTTGATAGCCCTGAGCAAATGGATGGCAGAATGAGGTAAGATACCAAGAGGGAGTCCATGATCGCCTATAGCTTGAAGAGGCATGGCACAAAAAGAAGAATGTGTGTGTGTGTGTGTGTATATATATATATATATATATATATATACACACGTATGTGAGAGAGAGAGAGCATATATAAAGTATTCACTATTGTTCCAATGACTGCCTCCCCATCAACTGAAAGAAGATGCTCCATTGTTTATAGAACTAATATTAGCACCAACAAAGCCCATTCTGCTGAAAGTTAAGGTATCAATTTACTTAGATGTTGACAGATTGTGACTTGATACTGTTGCTTAGTATTTGTTTTTTACAGTTAAGTTATACATGTTAGAGAATTGCCCTCATCATTAGTTAGTGCCCATGGCAATGGGAAAGCTGAGGAAAAAGGATACCAAGCCACTCCCTACAACTACACAATTGTGTTTTCTGCAAACATTTCTCTAACAGACATATTTGCTAGATCTGCAACAACTAGCACTGAACTCAAATTTGTCAACTTTGTATGTCCTAAAGAAGTCAGTTTATATATTCAGGATTGTTTTGTTACTTAACACCAAGGTAACAAGAAACAACCATAATCTCATGTAAGAAATTAATTGGTTAACATCTGTATTTAAGTATAAAAATTTTGTATTTCTTATGCTTATGGGTCATGTATGGCAAAAGGCTAAATCAAGATGATGTTAAAATGAGAGTAAGAAGATTTCTTGTCTGTATTTTTCAGATGAGGTATTCTAATTATTTACACTATTGACATTGTTTGAACTGTTGGCATATTCACAATGTTACATCCATTGTATGCTCTGGCTTCCTTCAGGTGACTGGAATTTCAACTTGAACCCTTTATTTTGCTCACTGGGATAGATTGTTTTAGTTCCAAAAGTCATGCCTCTTCCAGATCTCAGTATCAGTTATCCCCCCACCCTTTAATTCAGTAAGTTTTTGAACATCTGTCGGTATTGAACTCGGAACTCAAGTTGAAATAATAGACAAAACACAGCTGGAAAATACGGAAACTTAAGGAATCAGTGAATATGCTATGCCACAAAAATCTCTTAAGTCAGCTAAGCATAGAAATGAATACAACATGGGAACCAGTAATATAGACTGCTAGATAAAAACAATTATAAAAACCAAAAGTAAAAAAAAAATAAACAAAAAAAAAAAAAAAAAAAAAAGAAAAAAAAGGTTACTGAGATGTTAGTTCCCAAAAATTCATACACTGACATCATCAAGGACATAAAAGCGTTGGTTAAATCCAGTGACTAGACCCAAAGAGTTGAGAGTTCAGCAAAGGTAAACAAGTACTTAATGAGTTGAGGTAAAGGGAGATAATTGATACTGAGACATCTGGAAGAGGCATGACTTGTGGAACAAGAACACACTACACCCATAAATGAAATAAAAGGTTCAGTTCAAAATTCTAATCACCTGAAGAAGGCCAGAGCATACAATGTCTGAAACATATAGCAACAGCCAGAACAATGTAAATAGTGTAAATAAGAGAACTGTTGTAATTTTCTAAGTGGGAAATATATCTACATTTCTGAGATGAAGTATCGTAACTATTTACATTGAACTCACAATTCTTTGAGTGAAGTCACTGGATTACTTTAACCAACGCTTTTATCCACTTGGCCCAGTTTGAATATGGTGAAAGCAGATTCTTCAAAGACAATTTCCCTGCACACTTCAACCAACTGTTTTATAACATGATGACATCCAAGACGTATTTTTAGAGCCTTTGTTAGACAGCTGACAAGAAAATGCAGATCAGAGTTGAAATATATCGAGGACTAAACAAGGATATGGGTTTACTCAGAGTATAATTTCCACAGGAAGTCCTTTAACCAACAATATTTCTCAGTAAAGTAAGTCCCACATCTGTTTATTCTTTGTTTTGTTGACTTTAAAATCTTTTTTCTTCATGCTTCAATTTAATCAAAAGGCTGATGTATAATAATCATTCATACTGCTATCATTTTATTTATATTGTTTGGACTGTTGTCCTCATTTTTATTGCATGCTCAGACCTTCTTCAGGTGGCTGGAATTTTTAACTGAGCCCTTTATTTTGATCACCGAGGTAGATTGTTCCCATTCCATGTTATTTTGTTGGCTTTTTATTCCTCAAATTTCATTAACCTGCCTATTAAATCCACATACAAGAATTGATGTATATTTGGTCAGCAATTTTTCATTTAAACATGTTTCGTTAAAAATGACCAACAAGGAAAATTTTATTAATGTGTGATTTAATTTTTCCAGTATTCTTACACCTTTCCTTTTTGCTGGAGATATGAAAAAAGAAAAAAAAGTCCCATAATTTTTGCCATTTGTTAAAAAACACCATTAAAAATTACATTACAAACATGAGGACATAACACTGTAAAAATAACATCCTTGAAAATGGCTTATGAAGAGGCTGAAAGCACTTGGAAAGTCAAAAATTATAGAACATTTTTACATTTCTTATTACTAATTATTTTATTTCTGCCTGTGACTACACAACAATTAAAGTAAATAGAGCTTTTTTTTAGATTGCTTTTCATTATGTCATTATTTTAGCACAGTTATGTGACAATCAGATGGATTTAGGAGAACACCACATGAGAACTTTTTATACAATGACTCATTTGGCAATAATAGAAAAAAAGATGGATTAGTCAGACAAAGGGTCAAACGTAGATAAAAATAAAAAAGCCTCTAGCAACATATCAAATGAGGTTTAGTTTTTCTTCTGTAAAATTTACTACCATATATATTTAAGTATAGCATGAGTTTTTATGATCAGGTATTTTTGTTTACCCACACACACACACACACACACACACACACGTTGATTTTTTTTTTTAGGGTGTGGCCCAATTTTAACAAAATTGAAAAACAAACTAAAAAAAAAGCTCTATTTACTATAATTGTTGTGTAGTCACAGGCAGGAAAAAATTTACTTGTGTATAAACAATTGGTCACTGTAAATAAAAGGATGTTTTTTTGTAAACTACTTCCCAAAGAAATTCATATATATCTCCAAATGAATAACAAAGAAAATAATTGCAATGTTCAAAACATTAATTTAAAACAGTGGTCAACATAAAAATAGAGCAATGAATATTATTAATGATTACTTTAGAACATGTACAAACTATTACAAAATTGTACATTTTGTTTTAATATTGAAAGAACAATGTCTCATCAGGTAGTTAATAATGATGGTAATAAGTGTTTTATTGAGAAAAAAGAAAAAAAAAAGAAAAAAAAAGCAAAACTAACTTTCTTTTATTTTTGAAAATTTTTTTGTATGAGTTAAAAAGATATTAAAAAAGTGAAAAAGGAAGTGGGTAAAAAGGATGAGAAAATAAGATGAGAAATCTAGAAAAGGAAAAGTTACAGAGGAAAATAAGTGAGAAAGTATTGAGAAGAAAGAGCCAATGAAAACAGCTAAGAGAGAGATTTTAAATTTAGACAGGAAATGAATTGTAGACAGATATAGATATCAGTTACGTGGTATCTGGACTCAAATTTTTTGGTATTAAAAAATATTTCTATAAAGGAAAAGAAAAAGAGGAAAAGGAAAGATACAAAAAGAGTAGAAAGGGAAGAGGAAAATAAAGAAAAAAGTGAGAAAATGTATAGAGGAAAGAAAATGGAGAGAAATTTTAAATTTAGGCTGGAAGTGAATTGCAGACAGATACAGACATTGGTTATATTGTTTCAAGCTAAATCCTTTGACATAAAAAAAAAAAAAAAAAAAAAAAAAAAAAAAAAAAAAATGAAATCATACACAAACAGAAGAATTATTCATAAAATGTAAATTAGAGGATATTTAAAAACAACATGAAGATATAAATTCATTAGAGCTAATAAAATAAATTGGAGAAATAAAATTTAAAGCAGTAAATAGATCGTAATTAGTAATAGAAAATAAGATAAAATAACATAAGAGAGATCATATAAAGTAAATTTTCAAGATAGCAAGGTAAATACTGTAAAATGTTTACAATTGCTATAGTTTCATATCTTAGATTTTGTAATGATCGCAGGACTGTAAGGTTAATTCTTTAATATGTTTACAATTTACTGTAATTTCATGCCTTTGATTTAGTAATATGTCACTTCATTTTTTTCTTTCAGACAAAGGAAACAAGGTTCATTCACTGTTTTAGAGATTTTAACTTGGTGTCTTCTCTTAACTTTCAAAAATATTTAGAAAGTGAGGTCATATTTTGTTTGTCCTTATTAGTAAAAGATGAGAGAGGATTGTAAAAACACTTTAAAAAAGTTCATTGTATTACCAATATAAACCTTAGTAACCCTAAGATTTTCTACTGATGAGATAGAGCACATGTAGACAAGGGATTTAGTTAAACACTTGTTATATAAGGAGCATTGGTTGGGATTTCCACAATTGCATAAGTTTTTACTATGGAGCAAATTAAAATGAGTAGTAGAAGTACTATTGTTATTGTTACATAGTTTAATTATTTTTTCTAAATTATTTGAGCAATTATAAGTTTTAGAATGTTCCGACTGAAAATTTTGCTTAAAATGTTACTTTTAGGAAAATATTTATGGATTAATTTAAGAAATTTATGTCCCAGTTTAATATTAACTAATTGATTAAATGAAGGATAATACCATATGATTTTTTCTGTTTCTATTTTTCTTTCTGGAACAACTATATTTTTCCACAAAACTAATTTCAGAAGATCTAAACCCACTATCACTAAGAATTTTATTGTAAATTGTTTTATGTTTTTTGAATTTTTCTTTACTAGAGGAGTGTATATTTATGTAACTTTCAACTGATGATGGAATATATTTGATAACTGATTAAAAATGACAGACAAATTTGTGATGGTTAAGTTTTTGTTAATCTAATTTTTCAGAAAACTTGACCCAATAAAAAAAAAGAAAAACAGAAAGATTACAAATTTAAAGAGGGATTGTTTTTAAATAACCTCTATTGAAAGAAAAAAAAGATTTTTAAAAATTGGTCTAACTAAAAGGATTTTACAAAAACCAGCCAATTTAGGAATTCCAATTTTTGTAGTCCTTAGTAATCACATCCTGTTTTTATTTTATACAGATCCAGTCAAACTAGTGCACTCATTTTGGTTATGAAAATCCCAAACATGGACACTGATCTAGTTAGATTTGGCAATTTTTCTTATTTCTTTTAAGGGTAAGTGGGCCAAAATGGCAATGATATTGGAACTTACACATCAAGATAAGCACAAGTAAAACCAAGAATATACATAGATTTTTGGATAGAGGTTTTAATCTGGCATTATTTCTTATTGCTGTATTAAAAAAAAAAAAAAAAAAAAAAAAAAAAAAAAAATAAAAATATTGAAACAATTACTGTTTATGTTTTGGGTATGAAATTAAAGTTAGCAGCTATATAGATTTGTAGAAGTCCCAAGGAGAGATGTGCATTCCTTAAATAAACAATTAAAAAAAACTACCTTGCTCTATCAGGATGGCCTCCTGTGGCCAAACTGGTAGTAGCATATTTTGGCTATAGAAGTAGTTTCCTCTGATGGAAGGGAAAAAAAGAAAAAAAAAAAGAAAAAAAAAAAGGAAGATGTTAGATTTCTGTCAGTACTTACAATTTTTCTTTAGTAAGACTTCTCAATCTAAGTTGCTTATTGTTAATTTCCTTGTTTAAGAGAAAAAAAATGGAGATAGCAACCCAAACATTAGTACCCACTAAAAATGTTTATATAAACTAAGCTAATATTATATTTGATATATTTGATACTAGATTAGACAGTAGTTTTCATTATGAATAAATCATAATTTTATTACTTCTTAAACTGAAGAATCAATGAAAATTATGAAATTAATATTTGACATAAAATGAAATAAAAAAAAATGGCTCAAATTGTTTCAACAGAAGTGATTGTAACTGGAAAAAAATTAATGATTTTTCTATTTGAATTTTCTGAGGAATAATCATTTTTAACTTAACAAGTAAATAAACAGCCTGTGATTTCTACAACTATAAAAGACCTATGTTCCAATATTGCACTATTACATATCCGAGTTTTACAACCCTAACTAAATATTTTCTTTTTTTTTTTGACAATTATGTTTACTCTGTATGGGACCCAAGACCATTTGAGGTAGAGTGTCACAGAAGAAGAAGAAGCACAGATTATAGGGATATTTGGTAAAGATAATGGTTAAACATAGACTTGAGCAAGTTAAGATTGTAGTGGGTTGGGAAGCATTTTCTTGGGAGTCATTTCTACAAAGTAGTGGTTTGTGAGAACAAGCTGCTCGAGTGGAACTTACATCTCACCAAAGGAATATGAAAAGAATTAGGTGCATTTGTTACAATATGCAGGGCATGGCAGGTCTTAGCTGTGAAGGGTTAGAACTCCTGGAACTAAGTAATGTAGTTCACCTGAGCACTTTCTTTGAAAATACCAATAGAGAAACAAGACTTGTGCAATGTTTCATCTGTGAGAAATGAGTTTTAGCATCACCCACAAGGATGTCGACTATTGAGATTGGAAAGTGAAGACAGGGCAGTTTTGGTTGGAACTGGCTCTTGAAAGGTAGAGAATAGCAAGAGCAGTACAGGGAACCAACCATTTTTTCAGCAGTTTTGGTGATGGATTGTATATATGAGTCCCACTCGAGATCTGAATTGAGGCACAGGGTATTGTAATAATAATCATAAGTCATTAGGCAGGTTTTTATTTAAAGTAACAAGAGGATATAAATGAAAAGATTCAAAAGTAACAAGGATTTCCATTTCACTGAAGCAAATATTAATCACATTATCTTTTTTATGTAGGCATTCTCCCACCCTCAAAAAAAAAAAAAAAAAAAAAAAAAAAATCAAATAGCTTCTGATATATTTTTTTTTATTCTGTCTTTCTTTGTAATTCAAATGAAATGGTCCATCAACTCAGGTAATGACAGAATAATGCACATGCTACCTTAGAAGAACAAGCACAGTTATATAATATCAGGAAATTAAAATCAGCCGATTTGCAGGTTTCATCATTGAAAATGTCTTCTCAGATAAATATGCTGTGTCCAATGCTGAATTCATTAAGTAAAAATATTTTATAGCAGAAAATTAATTTGTAAAATTTAGTTAACTATCTCTTTCCGTAACTGTAATTTAAAAAAAAAAAAAAAAAATTATTTTATATAATGTGATAGACTTCTTTGATTAGTAATCATTTTAACTAGTAGTAATACCCATGGTGGACTGAATATGTAAGCAACAACAAAGTTTTAGAGAAAATTGAAATAAAAAGGACACTTATATGTAGCATATGGAGAGTTTCAATTTCTAGAGCACATAACGAGAAAAAAAAAAAAAAAAAAAAAAAAAAAAAAAAAAAAAGAGGACTAGAAGAAAGCAAAAAAACTAAAACTAAGTACTGTTCATTACAAACAAAGAAAAGGGTAGTGGTCCATTTTGTAATATCAATTCTCCTATACAGCAGTAAATACTAAACCATCACATCAGAGGTGAAGAGAACTGAAGCAAGAGAAATGTGGTTCTACAGAAGGATGATGAGAATACCATGGCCTGAACATGCGAGCAGTGACAAAGTTTTTGAGAAAATGAAAACAAAAAGGATACTTATATATAGAATCAGAAGGTGACAATTTCTAAGACACATAAGAGTAGGCTTGGAAAATTTGATACTCACAAGACATGAGGAACAGAAGAAAGCTGCACAAACTACCCAATGAGTTTAAATAAGTTGTTTGAGAGAACAGGGATGAAAAGTTTAGCAAAAAGACAAACTTTACTAAGGGCTACAGACAGCAAGTTGTGGAGAGCAATGATCACTTTAGTCCAAAAGAGACATGGCACATACAAAAAGTACCCATGAAAATTTCAGGTTTTACTTTTCCGAGTCATAATTCTTAATTTAATGATAAGGTTTTTTTTTTTTGCAATTCAGTCACTCAGTCAAGTGCCATACGCGATACATGTTTGGGTGATCATATCCTGAAAGAGACATGGCTTGCTGGGCAGGAGGTTTTCACCACAGTAGGTTGCCATTACTTTCTGTGGTAGACTGATTGCTAACCAAGGCTATAGAACCAAATCTGTCCTGTTATCCACTGCACCATAACACATACCCTTCTTGAAATTACAATGGCTATGAGTGGGTGCTGTGATTTTGGGTAGGCTATTATGGTAGCCTGAATAATTTTCTCCACTATCCATTCACTTGTTTCACTGTTCTCATATTGTGATCTTTAAATAGCTTGTTGAAACACACGTCCAGTTGTTATTTTGTTCAACATCATTAGAGAAAAAAAAGGAATGTGAGGCAGGGATAACGGTTCTGTAAAATATCTTTGATGCTAACAATCAGTCAGTTAATAGTCATGTGTCGTAAATACTTGGGTGATCATGTCTCTTGATCCATGACTGATTAGGCAGTACATTTTTCTACATTTCTTTCTGTAGTAGACTAGAGAGGGGAAGAAGAGATGAATTAATACTTTTTCTAAGGGTATTTCAGTGTAAGTGAATGCAAATACTCTTGGGAAAGGTATGAATCCATCTCTTCTCACTCTAGCTATGGGTTAAATGGCAAGAAAGAATGGTTTCTATAGCCTTGGTTAGCAAGCAATTTATCCCAAAACCGATAAACCATGGAATTTAAGGTTCACACTTCATACCTGCATTATAAGACAGGTTCCTATTTTTAGGCAGGATTTTTTTAACCTCTCATACACCGACATACAGGGTAAATGAATATCTGCTTGAATATTTCTGACATGACAGTATTGTTAACAAGGACCAGATGTCATATTTTAAGAGAAACTGTGAAAGCACTATTGGGCAATTTTTAATGGAGAATAAGACTTCTTTCTACATTATTCAAGAAATCTCTTCCAACTGAAGTATAGGAAGTTATAGACATCACATTTAGTTATTGATAGCACAAAATACGCCTTTCAAGGCAATGGTTCTAAAAATGATAAAAGCTTCAGTAGTTTCCTTTTGGTAATCAATAAAGAATTGATTTCCTTCACTAGACTTAAGCAATGTTCTTACAGATTGCTGTCCTAAAATATAGAGTTCAGGTTAACTTTCCTTCCTCTTCCCTGATTAGTAATCACAGGACTTGGCTGGTTGTGTGACTTTTATGGCCAATAAGCAAAAACAGGTTTGTACATAGTTTTGATGTGCGTTGTGGTGCAGTGGATATCGGCTTGGAACAAGAAATTGGGGAGCTGAGTTCGAATTGAATTCATTGCATTTACTTACGCGCAAATACCAGTGGGAAAGGTATTAATCTGTCTCTTCCTTCCAGTTATGGGTTAAATAAGGGGATGGATTGGGTTCTATAGCCTTGGCCAGCAACCAGTCTACTGCAGAAAGAAATAGCAACCTACTGTGGGATAATCTTCTGCCCAGTCACTCATATCTCAAAAGAGACATGATCACCCAAGTGTTTCACATATGGCACTTAACTGACAGTTTTGAGATAGCTGTCACAAGAGGATACTGTCATATGGAAAAAGCACAGCCTTTTACACAATGACAAGCTGGATTTGTGAGAAAAGAGATTTTTATATTCGCTAGCTTAATTTTTTCAGGGTTTGAGAGAAGGCATGTATTGCATTTCTAAATGGTTAGCATGCATTCTTTGTATAAATTTAAAAAAAAAAAAAAAATGCACACACACTTCTGACATTTCCCTAGTGTTTTAAAAAAAAATTTTTTTTAAAAATATTTCGGAAAATAGCTGTATCTATAGCAGGTATTATTCAGGCTGTCCATATACAATAGGAAATTGTAGATGGTCCCGTTTTTGATAATAAGCTCTTGTTGTTCACTATATCAACATTAGAAAAGGCTGCACAGAATGAAGGGACATAAGCTATAAAGACTGGAGCTGCTCCTATTTAGCAATTGAGAACAAGTCCTCACACTTTGTTACACTATTTTTACAAAAGCACATTCCTTCTCTTCAGCTTGTACGACCCTAAACCAAGGTTTATTTTTAGATTGCATCTAATTCCAGCTCTAATGTTATACAGCGAGGATTTAGTCTATATTTTGTATAACAAAAGACTAAAAAATCTAGTTACTTACCAGAAAGGAACATTACAAGATGATAAAAAAAAAAAAAAAGTTTATTCCTTAAATTATGTACCACCATGGAAACATGATACCTAAAGTTTAAAATGAAAAATCTTTCTTGAAGATTTTATTTTAATTTCAAACTAACAGCTTAAGTGTGATATTTCCTATGAATAAAATACTTGGCTGTATTTCTAAAGTAATTTAAATTAACTAGCATGAGTTAAAAAAATCAAAAACTGCTGATTAAGTCAGCAGTTTTTAATGATTTTTTTTTTATAAATTTAGTCATAAGCCAGCCAAATGTAATTCTCTTTAGAAAATAAAACACTTTTCTGAAATTTTAAGATGAGCTGATTTAAAGTTTAATTCGATATAAATATTAATTTTAGTTAAAAATATCACAGAAAAATTTTTTAATACAGAGGTAGGTGCTGATAGAAGTTTAATTTTTTCTGTATGTGACATATCTGAAAAAGATTACTTGAGGCATACAATGCGATCACTTTTTTTTTTTTAAATCATCTGGTATCTAAAAAATTTATGAAGATTTTCTCTGTAATCCAATGTTTTATTGAATTTTAGGTATTTTGACTTATATTATTCTAAATAAAAAAAAAAAAAAAATCTTGTAAAATTCTCAAAATGTTTTTATTAAAAGATAATGTCCATAACATATCTTATTCATAAAGGCAATTAAAAGCTTTTTGATTAAATAATTTCTTATTGCATGTTTTTATTTTACAATTCAGAGCATATTCCAGTAACTGGGGGTGGTGATGGTGGAATTTCAGTAAAAAATTTTATTCAGCAATGAATTTGAACACTCAGCTACTGGTGTCTGTTTACTTTGTATATAACACTCTAAAGTCCACCTTTCTTTCCTGAGCGCCCAGAGGTAGAACTGCTGACTGATGTCAATGCGACTGTATTTCAATCCTGACTAGAAGCAAATGAATGTCTAACTGTACTGATGAGCTGTGATACAACAAAACAGGACTGTCTGCGGATGACTATACATATTGAAGATTTAAATATAACAAAGACTTTTACATATAACTAATATAAGCATGAAGCAGTGCAAAGATGAATTTCTTGAAATTTCTTAAAATTAAATAAGTGGGGAGTAACAAATGTAAAAGCAAAAAATGTTTTAACCAAGATTCAGCTGTGAATAAATTCTGGAAATTTCATTAAAATCTGACAATTATTTTATTTTTTGCAAGAATTTCTAAAATGTGTTTTTCGCTGTAAAATAATGCTAAAATTTCTTATACTTCTTTGATTCCCTGTTGATGCAAGAAAAATAAAATTTTTAACCAAAATTTTGGACATTCAAAAAGTTAAAAATATAATTTAATAATTGAAAATTCTTTGGTCTTTCCTTTTAAGTACTACAAAGATTTTATTAAGATTGGGAATTTTTTTTTTAAAGTAAATTTGTGGAGGTACCTACATGATCTCTGATAATTCCCTGTCCTGTAACAATCAACTTTCTAAAACTATTATTTGCTTCTTGTTTAGCTTCATATCTCTTCATTGGAAACAACAATGACCCCCCCCCCCCCCCAAAAAAAATGAGGTGCTAATGACTAAAGGAAACAGAGAGACGGGGGTTGGGGAGAATAAATTTACATTACTATAGTGAAGAAAGACTAAACATAATTGCAAGACAGAATGCATGATTGTTAGCAAAAGGAACAATCCATTCCAACATGCAAGTTTCAAATTGGAGATACCAAAGTAAAAATGTAGAAAAATTTGAATGCCTGGGACATGTTAGGATAGAAAGTGTGAGACTCCAAAAGGCGCATTAGGCTAGCAAAAGATATCTTCCAAAGCTAAGTATTAAACAGAAAAATTTCATTAGAAACAAAGAAAAAGTACTGATCTGTTATGTCAGCCCTCTTACAAGGTAGTGAATGCGGAAGCATCTCCTCAGAGACGAAGATGAAACTTTTAACAAAAACGTGGTTCTATACACAGAAGGATTTTGATTTTTGAGAATAGACCGAAGATGAGAGCAACGAATAAGTTAGAGAGAGAGAGAGAAAAGCACTTATACTTAGCATCAAGAAGAAATTTTAAATTACTGTATTTCTATGGTACACAAAATGAGAAGAGTGCCTGGAAAATCACAACGGATAACCTACCTAGCGAGCTTAGTAAATGGGCAGCAGAAAGTTTAGAGGAAAAAAAAAAAAAAAAAAATTTATATATATATATATATATATATATATATAAATTAAAAAAGTTATCGAGAGCTATAAACAGGAAATTTGTGGAGAGCCACGATCGTTTACGTTCTGAACAGATGGCACATAAGACATGTCATCCAAAATTTATTGCTAATAATAATCTAAATTTTTAAACATCATAAAATTACATCCATCTGCTTTTATTTATCTTTAATTGTTACTTTTTCAACTGTATCAGCACACAAAAAGGATTTTTTACAAAACTAAAAAATATATATATATATATAATAAAAAAAACACCCACAAAACCAAAAAAAAAACAAAAAAAAAAAACAGCTTAAACAATATTTATTAGAAAATCGAGATTAAAACTTGCCTAGATTAAAAAAAAAAATTATTAATTCGTAGGCTTAACTTTAGAATCGACAATAATAGTTGGTTTTTAATTTTAAGCTGTAACTAAGAAAAAAAAGTGAAGAGTCTATGGGGCGAACATTTTAGTTTTTTTTTTGTTTCAATTTAAATGACATATCGGAGTGGGTCACAAGATTGTTTTTTCAAAAAGACAACTTGAAAATTTATAAATACTGTCGAATTTAGAGAAGGAATTTGCTTTCTTTCGCGTGAAACTCTTCCAAGATTAACAAAACAACAACAAAAAAAAAACCGAAAGAATAATTTATTTAATATTTAAATTAGAAATTTGTTTTAAATATATGATTCATTTATATACTAAAACAAAAACTGACCAGTTGAAAATTCAATAGCTCAGTACCTACACAGACTATGTTAAAAATATATATATATATAAATAAATTAATAAATATATACAATACTAAAAAAAAGAAAAAAAAAGAAAAAAAATACATAATTTGTTTTCAGTAGGAAATGAAAAGAAAAGGTAAATTTGATTCTGTTTCTTTTCAATTAAAGAAAAATATTATCACAGAAATGTAACGTTTACAACATAAAATAAAAATACTAAAACAATTATTCTTGCTAAAATTGGTCGTGGTTATTTCCAATAATTTTCTACATAAAATAGTAAACACCGAAGTTGAAAAAGCGAAAACTTCAACAAAGCAATCACAAACAAACGTTTACAAAGTTCAGTTTAGAGATTGTGGGGGTGTCAAGACATTTTTATGTTGTTCAGTCTAGAAAAATAAATAAGATATGAATTAAAACACAAACAGTAGGAAACTTTTTTCTTAAATAAAGTCGAGAATTTTGAGAGAGAAAATTGATACGTGTTTGATTTTGTTTTATAGTAAATAGAGATAAAGGAAAATCTAGGTGGGCGGTTTGAAACAGATTCAGTTGCGTAAATAAATTTTTCTTTTTATGTCAAACGTGATTAGCAGTTGTTTTGTTATTTTCGCATGCTTCTGAAAAAGCACTGTTTTAATTTTGTGTTTATTTTGGGAACAAAACTGGACAATAAAATTATCACACAACAACAACAACATCAACGAAGAAAATAGAAAACCTGGTTATTAGCACTCTTTGTTAAAAAACAAGTGTTAACATTTCGGGAGATCAATCATACAGTCAGTCTCACTATGTATTTGGCACAACTAAATAGTAAAATCAGACCAAGGTATTTCAATAAACAACACAAAAAATAGGAAAATTCAACAACTAATTACAAAAACAGACTTTTTCCGCCTTAATTATAAAAAATAAATAAAAATAACAAACCCGACATACCGAAAAAAGTGAAGTGTCATCAAGCTGCTTGCTTGGTCACACGAAGTGCATACGTCCGTGAGTTTAAACAGATTAATATTGCAACCCTGTTAAAGAACACTAATGACTAGGCCTGCTTGTTGGTATCGGAGTTAAAACATACAACCGAACTCAATAAACATTGATAATCACAGTCCATGACGACAACGAACGAAGAGGACAACTTTATATCCTTAAAATCTCTTCTCAGTCGAGAACACTACACTACCGGAAATAATAATAATATTACACTTCCGGTCACGTACTTATCCTTAGATAGAAAATAAACAAATTGATCAATGTTCGGAATTAAGTTAAAAAAAAAAAAAAAAGAAGAAACGCACATTATTTTTGTTTCGCCTTTATTATACAAACAAATAAATTAAGCTGTTTTTCCTCGATGAAAATGATTTTTACGATAAAGTTACACTCAAATAAAAATTCGAGTTTTTAGAGTTGTCTCCCTTACATTCCTTACTTTGTTTGTTCTAAGGTGGATGGAGATAACTCGGAAAATTTTTTTTAGATAATCAATAAGATCAATTACGACGAAGCAATGAGTTCGATCCTCGTTGGTTGCTTCATACGTTCGGTCTTATGCCACATGTAAGCTACTTCTACTAAGTCGCTATTTGGACATTTCGTTGTGGTGTGTAGTTTGTCTCCACTGGGTGCTCCATACTTGTAACCTTGTGCCACATAAGCTAACCAATCAATGTTTAATGGGACGTTTAATACATTTATTTAGAGTATCAGTTTTTATGTAGTGAAAATGAAAAACATTGAAAGATCTATATCGGAAATAAATCCAATTTCCAAAGCAATTAAATACCTAGATACATACTATTTAACAAACCCAAATTTTATTTTCTGCCCAATAAAAGACAATATTACAAACATGCCAAAACAATTTCACAATACAACACACACCGTTTAAATCAAAACGTCTAGAAATAAACATCACCATGTGAAATATTTGAATTTTTGACCAGAGAAAAAAATAAAATTTTATTTTTCTGGAACTTACTTCTGGAAAAAGTTTCTTATAAAAATCCGCAGTTTTAACTTTCAGTGGAAGAGATGTTGCTATATATCCATGTCAAAGAGAAGACCTAGCTACAATAGAACCTTTATGTCACCCTAGCATGTGCTGAAAGAAACATATGTTGACGTCTTCAACAAAAATAAATAAATAAAAAAATACAGTGAATCCTCGCTAACAATATAAGTCCTTCCTCAACAAAGCTTTTTGTGAACCAATTATATAAAAGTCTTTTCTGAACTACAACTTTAAATCAACTAAAAACTATTCTTACTCATTTTAACTCCTTTTTGTAAACACAAATGAATGAATTTGTTGTGGACTGGACAACGCGGTTACTATTTGTTGTAGCTCAAACGTCGTGGTAGTAATTTTAAAAGTGGAGTCACCATTTTAAAGTAGACTGGTTGTCCAATCCACTACATTTATAATAAAAATAACTCAGAGAACAATATAACAAGAATAATAACAATGTATTAAACATAGATACAGGATTGATTAATTTGTGCATGCAAGATTTAGTGGAGAAAGTTCTCTCTTGGATGTTGAAGAAAATGTTTCAATGTTCATACTGGAAAAGTTCCTGAAATAAGGAAATATTATGTTTGTACTAATCAGTAGTTGAATATAATTATACATGTAGTGAAGTATGCTTGTAAAAGAGAGAAAAACATTTTGGTGTAGCTAATTGCTGAACGCAAATAGCACAGTATGTGAGTTGGAAAGGAACTAACGGCATTCAGACTATTAGCTCCGAAAAGCAGGATGCAACTGGCCTAAGCACGTGTGAACATCAGCTTATATATTTCTGAATAGAGCGCGGGAAAATAGGTTTCATGTGCGGTACTAATGTAAGAGTATGTACGTGCATGTATGTCTACGTGCGTACATGGCGATATGTATATAAGTATGTACATGCATGTAGAAGTGATTCTACAAATTAATGGGCACTGTCATGTTTTCTTTATGTTTTATTATTGTTTGGAATGCGAATGTTTAAAAATTCCTGGACAAATGAATTTTCTACCTGCAGATATATTGAAATGGTAAAATTAAAACTGACAAGGAAAGCCTTAAGAATTAGGAATCTAATATTTAAGAATAAAGAAGAGAATATTTTATAAATTTAAGAGAATAGGCGATTAGATTGTTAGATTAATCGATTTTATAGAGGGGATATATTTTGTATTTTGGCTGAAAATATACAATTAGAGGATAAATTCAGAGAAAATTTAAAGAAATCTTGGTGAATTTATAATTAAAATAAAAATATTTCTATTTTAAATTTAAGGCTCATTGTTTGTGAAGCTAGCTGCCAAGTCGGGATCGATCACATTACACATTCCCCGTTGGATTTGGTCGAGGACACCGAGGTGGATAGCATGAGCACCCGACCAGATATGGCAGCAATATTCAATGCACGGGCAGATGGTAGATTTGTATATGTGCAAGATTGTTTCCGATGGGAAAAACTTCCTGGCTCTGCACAGTGAACCGACTTTTTTAGCAGCGGATTTAGCTATGGATTCTATATAGTTATTCCACTTGAGGTCTGATGTGAGAGTTAATCCGAGGAGGCGCAGTGTTTTACTTTCAGGGAGAGAAGCCTGATCCATGTTAATGGGATTAAAACCCAAAGTGAAAACTGCACTAGTAAAATTGATCCAGAACTAAACCAGCAGCACCAGAGAGAATCGTAATAGAGATGCTTGCAGCCTGAGATGATTTCAACATAGAAAAAATTCCAGAAATAATTAATGAAGTCTATTACAGTAGTAATATAGCAGAAGACCTAAGTAGATCTATTTTCATAGAACTACTTAAGAAACTAGGTGCAAACATATGTGAACTCCATTGGATAATTAGCTTAATGAGTCATATAACAACACTCATTATCCAAACTCTGATAAATATAGCATGTAGTAGAATTAGACTGGAAATAGGTCAAGAACCGTGCTGGTTCCCCGAAGACACTTGAACAAGGAACGCGATATTTATGCTGAGAATGTTATCATAAAGAGCAATAGAAATGCAGAAGGCCGCTTACCTACGTTTTATAGATTACACAAAAGAAGTTCTATAAAATACGCCACAAAGATATGTTAGAACGTTTTTTCTTAATCGTTTCACCCCAAGCAAGGCGATAACGCCACTGATGCGCAGGGAGCTACATAAGAGTAAAAGATTAGAGAGGAGGAGAGTAAAGAAAAAGACGAACCAGTTACAAGGGGCGCCAGAGAAAGGGCAAGAGAAGGGCGGTAACACAAGCGTGAAGACAGTTGCAAAGGTAGAGAGAAAAGAAAAGATATACAGGGTGATGTAGAAAGAACTGGAGTCGTGGATAAGAGACGGGTATTGATATTTCATTTAAATTCCTGGAACTTGTAGCCGTCAGGAAGGCAAGAATATGGAAGAGAGTTCCACAGGCGGGAAGCGCGAGAAAAGAAGCTGATGGAGTATAATTGTCAGCTGCATTTGGTTGCTCTAACTGTGAATGGGTGGGACTCTGTTGCCTGTCTGGTTGGACGAGTAAACTCCTGTGGCAGAAGCCATGAAAATATTTATAGAACAGACAGAGGGAAGCCACATTCCGCGAAAGTGGCTGGAGTTGAGCCGTCAAGTCGGTACCTATCATATCACAAATTCTCCTTTGGAGCTTGTCGAGAACACTGATATGAACAGCGGGGGCACCTGACCATATATGACAGCAGTATTCTATGCACGGATGGATGGTTGATTTGTATATGTGCAAGATGGATTCAGGCGGAAAAAAACCTCCTTGCCCGACACAGTGATCCAACCTTCGAAGCAGTAATGATTCCACTTGAGATCGGATAGGGAAGGATATTAGAATAATCAAGAGCCTTTAGTAGCAGCAAACCGCCTGCATACGGACAGAAAATAAGCTCAGCAAATATACAAAATAGAAAGAGACGTAAGACAAGGTGTTCTTTCACCGGACTTATTCAACCTATACAGTAATGCGATTCTAAGTTAATTAAATGTCCCATTGGAATTCATTATTAACGGCCGCAGCCTTAACAACATAAGATATGCACTTTCTCTTTTCCAATCTTCTCACTTTGTTCTTTTTTTCAATTGGAATAGATAGATCTATCTATCGCTCGGTTCACACTCCACCCACGTCTATTGAACAGGTTAAGAGGCTCATCCCTTGTTCCCTGTTTAGGATGTGGTTTCCGGCTCTCTCTTTTCCAATCTTTTCACTCTTTTCTTTTTTTCTTTTTTTCAATTGGAGTAGATAGACTATCGCCCGGTTCACACTCCACCCACGTCTATTGAACAAGTGAAGAGGTTCATCCCTTGTTCCCTGTTTAGGATGTGGTTTCCGGCTTTCTCTTTTCCAATCTTTTCACTATTACGTAGCCCCCTGCACATCAGTGGCGTTACCGCCTTGCTCGGGGTGTGATACGATTAAAAAAAAAAGAAGATGACACAGTGTTGATAGCAGACACGGAAAGAAAACTAAAAAAAGCGCATACAGAAGCTAGTGAAAGAAATCAAGAAGAAAGGACTAAACGTAAAGTGAAAGAAGATAGAATGCATGGTTATGAGTGAAAGGATGAGCCCAAAATGCGAATTGCAAATCGGAGATACCGAAAACAAACAAGTGCAATAATTTGTATATCTTGGAAGTGTTTTAAATTAAAGGACAGAAAGGGCGACATTGAAATCCGAAGTCGCATTGAGATAGTCAAAGATGCATTTCAAAAGCCAAGCTGAGTATTAAAAAATAGAAAAAAAAAACAAACAAAAAAAAAAAAAAACTAACGGAATTGTTACGCGATTTCTGTCTCCCTCCATGGCAGTGAATTCTGGACAAAGATAGAGATGAAATTTAGTTTTACAGAAGGATGCTGAGGATACCATGGATTGAATATATGAGTAACAACGAACATTAATTAAGAAGAGGAAGAACAGTTATCTAATCTAAACTTATTTATAAATGGAACTTTGTCTGTGTGTGTGTGTGTGTGTGTGTCTGTGTGTATCCATTAACTATAGACTTCGAAACGGCTGAACCGATTTTCTTGAAAATTTACACAGTTGTACTATAACCCTCTGCGAGTGTTCTTAGCTATGCTTTGTGTTGAGGTACCCCTGATAAATATCGATAATCGAAAAAATTGGGTTATAGAAGGAGTGGTCCGATTTTAATCAAATTTGATACACTCATAGACAAAGACAGAAGAAACGATATTCAGAAGTTTCAAGGTTGCAGTTCTTACAATAGTGCAGAAAATCGATATATATATATATATATATATATATATATATATAAAAGGCAAGATGTTTGTGTGCGTGTCTGTTTATCTGTCTGTATGTCATTTATACAAATCCACAATTTTTATCCGATTCTCACCAAACTTCACACAAATATCTTTTTAGGCTGAGTCTGAGCTCCAGGACCATGGGTTAGTTTTAAAGCTTTCATTACGCCCGAGCAACGCCGGGCTATAGTTCCAAATATGAGAGAAAATACTTATTTCTATTATTCAGTCTAATGTTGTTTTCTTGGTTCTAAACTAATGAATAGATGTCAATAGGAAAAAATCTTTTGGGCAATTTTTAGCGACAAGTCACCGATGATATTCTCAGTCTGATTGAACTCTTGATTGTATTTGTGGACTTTAATATGTATCTTATCAAAAATTGTAAATTATGATTACATATCTTTACTTATAGGGCATTGTTTGGTAGCTTGGCACTTTCTTTCTCTCCATTATTCTTTACTTCACTTACTTTCTTTACTTCCTTACTTTTGCTTTCTTTCAGTTTTTCCTTTCATATTTTCATTCTATTATTCATTCCTTTTTCTTCTCTCCACTCTTAATTTTTTTCCTTCTTCTCTTTACTCTTTGCTTTTTTCTTCTCTCTTCACGTTTTCCTTCTGTTCTTCACTCTTTACTTTTATCCTTCACTAGCAGTATAGCCCGGCTGTAATGAAAGCTTTAAAACTAATCCATGGTCCTGGAGCTCAGACTCTTTGGATGTTGGCACGAAAGACTAAAAAGCAATAGTTGTTTCCAGTCAAAGCAAAACAGTAGACTGAAAGAAAAATGAATGGATGTAAGTCAAATTTTGATTTCCGGTATAGATGTCAAATAAGTTTTCAGTCGCAAACTGAATTTTGAAGGCTAAATAAGTCTTCTGAGTAAATGGTATCGTGGCTGAGACTAAGAACTACAATTATACCTAATTAGAGCAAAACCCGAAAAAAAAAAAATAAATAAAATGGCTGAAAACCTAATTTTGATCAGACCCGATAGGATATCGGGGTATCGATTTCCAATATCGGAGTCAAATAAGTCATCCAAGGATAAACTAACCTAAGTAAGTCCATGAAAACTTATCGTACCCATCGGGAGTAAGATTGGAGAAAATGGGCCATATTGATGTCTGAATATCGGTTTTCGATCAGATTCGATAGAATATCGGGGGTATCGATTTCCAATATTGGAGAAAATGAGTAATCTGAGAAGATCTCCTAATATTTGAGACTAAAAACTATAATTTTACCAAGTTAGAGCAAATTCTGCTGCAAAAATTACGATAAAAGGGCTGAAATTCTGATCCTGATCAGACCTGATCGCATATCGGGGAATCTGTTTTTAATATCAGGGGAAAATCGAAAAAAACGTCGCCCATGATCTGACCAGAAGCCGACAGAATATTTGTGTGAAGTTTCGTGAGAATCGGATAAAAATTGTAGATTTGTATAAAGGACATACAGACAGACAGATAGACAGACACACACACAAACATCTTGCTTTTTATGCATATATATAGATTTTTATATAATTTTTCTTCTTTTATCCATTTTCCTTTTTTTATTTAATCACTTTTCTTTCTTTCTTTCTTTCTTTCTTTCATACATTCAATATGAATTCAAACTTTATAGTTTACTTAATAGTAAATAAACATGAAATAATAAGTATTTTATCTTTTCTTTATCCAAATCCGTCTGTCTGTCTGCGTGTGTGTCTCTCTCTCTATATATATGCATAAAGTTTGCCCACGCATGCTTTTTATGCGGATTAAACTGAGGCAGGAATAATTAAAAAGAAAAAAAAAAAACAAAAACACCAACACAATAATAATATGCTTTAAACAAATATAAAACATTGTACTCACAAGTACAGGTCACACATGACGAAAGAGCTTTATGCAAAATGTGTTTTTTTTTTTTTACAAAATGATCAGTGGAAGATATCATGAACTCATGTCTTAGCTTATGTCTTATGGTTGGGACTCGGAAAAAATGTGTACGTAACAGAAATAAAAAGAAATAATAGTAATAATATTGTTAATAATAATAATAAATATAAATAATAATATTGTTAATAATAAATAATAATATTGTTAAAAACCAAAAAGAAAAAAAAACTTGCTTATTAATTGATATGGCTTGTCCAGCGGATTGTAACATAGCAACCATGGAATTTGAAAAACTGTCAAATTATAAAGACCTGGAAATTGAAAACAAATATCGTACCAGTGATAGTGGGTGCACTTGGAATGATAAAAAAAAACCAAAAACCAAAAACAAAAACAAAAAACAAAACAAAAAACAAACATTGAAAGAAACCCCAGCTTAACCGATATACAAAAAATTCTTTTGTTAAGTACAGCCATCACACTAAGGAGAACTTTGTCTATGTAACGCTAGGGATGTTAGGGAGATATGAAAAAACATGAAATGGAGTCATAACAACACACCACTACCTGCTTTAGGTCTCCCTGCAGACTTGGTAGGTAGTGCGTCCATTGCAGAAATCGATTTATAATGAAAAAAATGACATAATAATAATAATAATAATAATAATAATAATAATAATAATAATAATAATAATAATAATAATAAAAAATGGAACAAAACAATAATAATAATAATAATAATAATAATAAAATAATAATAATAATAATAATAATAAAATAATAATAATAATAATAATAATAATAATAATAATAATAATAAAAAATGGAACAAAACAACACATTGAAAGAATCCCTGGAAACCCCAGCTTAAGAGATATACAAAAAATTGTATTATTAAGTACAGCCCACACACTAAGGAAAACGTTATCTATGTAATGCTGGGGATGATAGGGAGGATAGAAAAACATGAAATGGAGTCATAACAACACGCCACTACCTGCCTTAGGTCTCCCCGCAGACTTGGTTGGTAGTGAGACCAATGCAGAAATCTAAATATGATGAAAAATGACATAATAATAATGTTTATTATGCAATAACTAGAAAAACCTGTCAAAATTTCATGGTTTTCCTATTTGAAGTTTCTGATAAATTGTAATTTTTGATAAATCTTAATTTTTAAGTTAATGATTGAAACGCATGGCAATTTCTACGACAATAAATTATCCATAGAAATTCCCGTATTGCGTCGTTAAATATTTGAGCCTAACTTTAACCAAACATTGAAATAATCATCATAAATATGTAATACAGTACAAATGAAAAGAATTGAAATTGACAACTTTTTCCATTTCACTGAAACAGACATTCTTTTGTTTTCATTTTCTCATTGAAACCAAGTTGCATCTCTGATATGTTTTTGTTGCTTTCCAAGCAATAAAAACGGTATAGTCCGTTATTTATGAGTTATTGAAATGAGATGTTAAACATTTCTTTCTTTCTTATTGAAACTGTCGTGAATACGAAATAAAAATAACTTTCTTTCTTTCACTATTTTCAAATTCGCAAGCCAGACCAAAAGAAAAAATGATTGGCTCCAAGACCAAGACAAAATTTCACGAGCAAGTGTGAAACATTTAATAATCAATGAAAAGAGAGTAATTTACAAAAACAAAAAACAAAACAAAAACAAATTGAGCTTTCAATGATCATGTCATATGTCTTCCCACCCCAAAATGGGTTTGCGTTTAAAGTCCACTACATGACCGAGTCGGCCTACTTATTAGCGTATCTATAGAGAGATAGAGATAGAGATAGAGAGAGAGAGAGAGAGAGAGAGAGAGAGAGAGAGAGAGAGAGAGAGAGAGAGAGAGTCACAAAAAAACACCAATGTCAAATTACACGCCAATACATTATCAGCCTCTAATGACAACACGGAATTTCAAGGATTCTATTTAACGGTTAAGCTAAGTATCTTAAAATATATCTTTTATTTTGAATTCAACTGTATAACTTTTGTTTTAAAAACGAATTCTCTCAATTTGTTTTAAGCATTTTGGAAATTTACTTTGTGTCTGATAATTTAATATGACCATTTTATCTTCTTGACTATTCATTGAATCTACAAACATATAATGTTTGATTACTTCTCTTGAAACAAGCTACTGACAATTATAATGTGTAAATTTGTAAATAAATTTCTTATCTAGTGTCATTAAAATATACACACGTGTTTCCTTGTCATTCTCCCTACATTAATTCACCTTCTTACAAAACCAAGTAGCGTCTCTGACAAGTATTTTCTGTCGTTGCACTGATAAAATTTTCAAATCTTATTCATCAGCCTACTATACTTATACCCCAAAGCCAAATATTGGAAAAACCAACGAAAAGTCTGTAAGGTAACCAAAAAATATAATAAATTAAAATAGTAATAATTAATATAATAATAATATAATTGATATCTATAATAATAAAATGTAATAATATAATAATTAATAAATAAATAAAAACTAGCAACCAATAAAACTAAACTCAAGAAAACACTGATACAAGAAAACGGGAAAAATGAAACATAAATGAAAAAAAATGATATATACTTAAATAGTAAAAAAGAGTGCTCTATGTCTAAGACAGAGCAAGTATGCTTCTCAGTATCACGACTCAAAGTTTAGATTGCTACTTAAGTTTCATGCTACCACAATCACCAAATTACCAAGGAAATATTAATAGATTTTAACTCCTAGATATAAAGTAACCACACACACACACACACACACACACACACACACACACACACACACACACACACATATAGCTATTGGGCGTGTATAATGATAATATACACGCTAAAAAGTCTGCCTCCTTCTACCGAGCGTCCGTAACTCAGAGATAGAACCGCCGACTGACGTCAATTCGGTCGGGTTTCAATCCTGAGTAAAAAGCAATCAGAGTCTAATCGTACTCATGCGCTGTGAAACAGCGAAACAGATCTGTCTGCGGATGACTAAATGTATATATATATATATATATATATATATATATATATATATATATATATATATATATATAATTAGTTAAAATCCATTAAAATTATAATGTACAGATTTCAAACAAATTTGGTTAAAACGAACTGACAAGGTCTGTTTAATTCTTTATTGAATTTTTTTCAATTTCCAAATATGGTATGGAGTATTGGTTCTCAATTTGTGAATTAGCTGTCTGAAGTTCATGTGTTATTTCATTCAAGTACTTTCAGCCACCACAACCATTTTCAAGATCCAATAGCTATATATATATATATATATATATATATATATATATATATATATATATATATATATATATATATATTTATTTATTTTCATAAATTTCTAGAATGTTCCATAAAGTTCTAGAACCCACCAGAAATTCATAGTACTACTATATTTATATAGATTTTAGAGATGTTGTGTTGGGGATGAGATTTAAGTAAAATAAACTGAATTAAACTCTTCTTCATTATTTTTGAAAAAGTTAATCGAATTATGATACAGGAAATCAATTATTTTACAAAATGTCATGACCCTAATAATAAAATTGGAATAAATGATCACATATCAACTGAATTAATTATAAATATATTATTTTATTTTAAGAATTTTTTTCATATTATCTAGTTATATTTAATTTTTTTTTGTCTATAAAACGTTCACCGACACCCAGTGGATATTTGGGTCATAAAGTGCTTAAGAAATTTCCAGTCAAATATGAGTGACGAAGGCATTATTATAATGAGATCGTTTTTTTTTTAGATTAGATAACACAATTGAGAGAGTATAACATTTTCTTTTCAAGTTATTGTGATTTGATTCCATATTCCATCTATTATCAGAAATGATTTGGTTATTAGGTAGAAGTTAATCATTAAAACATAAAGCTTGAATACAACTTACCAGACCCACAGTTCTAGAAATAGATAATGACTTGAGTAAAATAGTTGACTGAATTAAATTTATTAACACATGTTTCGTGCTGATAATTATGGCGGTAAACAATGAATTCATAGAAAGCTGAATAATCTAGGTAAGATAACCTCGCTTATTATTGTGCCAGATTTGCCTTCAATAAGTGATTATATTCAACCTAATTATGATTAAGAATAGTTTACAATTATGGTGATTTGATATTTGAATGGGACAAAACTGTATCTGACAAAATATTTTTATAAACACGTGTATGGTAGTACGAAAGAACAAACAAAACAACAGGGACTACCAATAAGGCAAAAAGAAAAGATGAATCTTGTTAAGATAAAATCCATTGTATTGTCGATACAGAGAACATGAGAGGAACATCTCTTTGTGGGTTAGGGATGCAACCTTTGGGAAGGTAAGAGTTGGTAGAGCTTGGAATTGATGTATACGCTGGGTCAGTTGACTGCTTTCACCGGTGGTAACCTACACAAGGAACTTGTTCTAATAGATAACAAAACATGAAATAAGAAGAATACATAAAAAAAAAAAAAAAAACATGGCTAAGAGCCATGAAGGATTTTTTTATAATGATGTTCCCCCTGTGAAAGGGCCCAATAGCCACATGAAGCAGAGGGTTCCAGAATAAGAGGTACAGTTTATGGGGATATGTGGGGAAGATAACGGCTGACTCTAGACTTTAATAGGTCAAGGTTGTTGGGATTGGTGAAGCGTTCTCCTGGAAGTCGCTTTCACAAAGCAGCAGTTTTTGGTAAGAAGCCGCTCAAGTGGAACTTACATTTCGTAAATGGATTACAAAGGTCATTGAAGGTCATTTGCTACAATGTATGCGGTATAGAAGATCTTAACCATGAAATTTAGAAATAGTAGAATTAAGGAATGTAGTTTGAATACTTTTCATTGAAATACCCATGGAGCAGTGTGAGACCTGTAATGTTTTGCTTATGGAAAAGTTGTAGCGGGGAAATAATTTATCATCCACATGGACACGAAGACACTTTGGAAGTTGTGATCGCCACTTCCTGAATGGACAAGGCACATAGATGAAGAAACATTTTTTTACAAGTTTAAGTGTATTCTGCAGAAAAATGGATATTTTTGCTGTTTTTAGAGTCGAGCAATTATGAGAAATTATTGATTTGTGACTTTTTGATATGAGATCATCTATGTTTTGAAGGGGCTTTCGTTTTGTTTTGAACTGTATTTTGATGACTGTGGTTTATCTCTTTCCATATGCCATGCCTTTTCTGGATGTATTGTAACATTCAAAGAAAGTTAACAAAACAGGTTTTTTTTTGCATAAAGTTCAATGGCGTCTGTTACAATCCTCAAGTTTGTTGATGAAATTAAAAACAAAAACAATTTGTAAATTATTTACATGTAAAATTTGTCCTCATCTTTGTTGTTATCATCAAAACATTTCAGCCGCTGAGTCTCCCAGCCTTTTTCAGTTCGTTGCTTCGGGTAACCTTTAGGGAATTTTGTACTGAACACGTTATTAAATCTACTGGCTAGATTGTTCTTGTTCTATTGACTATATGTAGGGTGTTGGATTACCACCCCCTGACAATAATTACAGGTGGCTTGGGATTTGAAAGAATCAGTCGCTTTCTTGTCTTTACATTGTGAAAATACGTATTTTTTTGCTCCCTCACAATGTGAGTAATCAACTACAGACACCGAAGATTGCTTTGAGCTTTTCACATTTCATTTTTGTAATATGTCCGATTAATATAGTTGTCAGTATGTAAGTGCTTCAAAGACAGATAATGAAGGTTACTTTTAACTTTTTACATTTCATTTCCATTTTTTCCTTTTGTAAAATGTCCTGTCAATATATCTAAATTTATTTATAAATGGAACTTTGTTTGTGTGTATGTGTGTGTGTGCGTGCCCGTTACATATAGACTTCAAAACGGATGAACCGATTTTCTTGAAAATTTACACAGTTGTACTATAAGCGTATGTGAGTGTTCTTAGCTAGGTTTTGTGTCGAGGTACCCCCGATAAATATCGAAAAGCGATAATCGAAAAAATCGGGTTATAGAAGGAATGGTACGATTTTAATCAAATTTGATACACTCATAGACAAAAAGAAACGATATTCAGAAGTTTCAAGGTTGCAGTTCTTACAACAGTGCAGAAAATCGATAATATATATATATATATATATATATATATATATATATATATATATATATATACACAGGCAGATAAACAGGCACACACACAAACATCTTGACTATATATATATGTGTATGTTTGTATTTTTTTCAGCCCTTTTATTTTATTTTTTGCTTCGGGTTTGGCTCTAAGTATGTATAATTGTATTTCTTAGTCTCAGCCATGATACCATTTACTCAGAGGACTTATTTAGCCTTCAAAATTCAGTTTACGACGAAAAAAACTTATGTGATATCGATACCAGGAAATCAAAATTTGACTTACATCCATTCATTTTTCTTTCAGTCTACAGTTTTGCTTTAACTGGAAACAACTATTGCATGAGCATTTGTCAGTGAAAAAGCTGTGTTCAAAGTGGGTGCCACGTTTGCTCACAGTTGATCAAAAACGTGTCAATGATTCAGTGTTGTTTGCAACTGTTTCAACACAACAAGTAGTTTTTGCGTAAATATGGGATCCACCACTTCACTCCGGAGTCAAATCGGCAGTCAGCTGAGTGGACAGCAGCAGGTGAAATCCATACGTGCGACCAGACACAAACATCAGCATGCAAGGTTTTGGAATGCACAAGATATTTTGTTCATTAATTACCTTGAGAAATGAAGAACCATCAATAGCGAATATTATATAGCATTATTGGTGTATTTGAAGTAAGAAATTGCCAAAAACTGCCGCAAATGAAGAAGAAAAAAGTGATCTTTCACCAAGACAACACATTGTGTCACAAGTCGATTGCAATGGTAGCAAAACTACATGAATTGCACTTCAAATTGCTTCTGCATCTACCCTATTCTAGATCTGGTCCCTCAGTAATTACTGACTGTTTACAGACCTCAAAAGAATGCTCTAGGGAAAGAGATTTTGCTCTAATGAAGAAGTAATATCGGAAACTGAGGCGTATTTTGAGGCCAAAGACAAATCGTTCTACAAAAAAGGCATCAAATTGTGAAAAAAGCATTGGAATCAGTGTATCACTCTAGAAGGAGACTAGACTATGTTGATGAATAAAGTCAAATTTTGCCTAAAACTTGTTAGTTAGGCTCGGGATTTATTGAGTGATATGTTATACAAAAAATACGTCGCTCATGAACTTAGAAATGATTCTCTGCATATAACTTAGCATCATAAGTTCAAGGAACTTATATTACTATTATACTAGCCCAAAAGATTGTTGTCTTCTGGGTCATCTTTAGTCTTTCGTGCCAACGTCCAAAGAGTCTGAGCTTCAGGACGATGGATTAGTTTTAAAGCTTTCATTACACCTGAGCAATGCCGGGCTATACTGCTAGTGGTAGTTAAAGTTCAATGAAAAACAAGTAATGAGTTAAGGGTATCAAGGGTTGAAGAAATTGTTCGTAGTAGTAAATTGTTGGAAAGAGATTATGCGTATGTATGTATGTATGTATGTATGTATGTATGTATGTATTAGCATTTGTTTTGTATGAGTGTCTTTGAAGGAGAAGAAGTAAAATGAATTAGCACACGAGAAGAAAAGAGAAAGAGGACAAATGTCCGGGTCAGCCTGAAGTTTTTCCCATTACATTTTAGCTTATCGTCTCTGCTGCTTCCATGTGTGACTGTCTTTTGACCGGGTCACGGATGTGTTTAAGTAGTGAAATTCAGTCATGTGACCAGCTCCAGAGGACATTTTCTGCTTTAGGTGTGAAAAACGTTTAACTGACGTCATCGTTCATTTTTTCATTTTGTATTCTATCAGAATACAGATTTTTGCTTTTCACACTGACTTGTGAAATTTACCATAGTTTGGGTTTTTCCAAAATGTTTTTAGTTATTGGAATCTGATTTTGCGGGTGTGCAATCTTTGTAAAATCGAAGAAGGAGGTTGATTTTAATTCTTAATTTCCTATATTCCACACAACCACCTTTGAGAAAAAAAATGAAAAGATCACCTTGCTTGCTCCACAAGCATCTCTGAGATAAAGAGTAATTGTATTTCTAAAAAGTTCCCTTTAAATTAATTTGTTCTTGAGAAAATTTCTCAGAAATCTTTTCATTTTAAGCTGTTTGATATCAGGAGGATTTTCATTAGAACTTCAAATTTTGTCTTGTCTCTCTGTGGTTGGTTGATAACAGGAACCTTCTCGATTTTCTTTTAATGCCAATGTCTTCTTTGATGCTGACTTGACTTTTTAATTGATGTCAAAAAATTTTCTTGACCTGATCTTCATTTATTCAAAAATTTAGCCTCGCCTCTGCAACACTATTCAGGATGTTATTAGAGTTTGTGAGCACATCTCTCATTGGTTGATATATATGAAAAAAATAATTTTCCATAAACTGGAAATGGATTCTTCGCAAATTTTGGCGGGTTGTAACCATTGAGTTAAAAAAGATTTTATAAAATTTAGCATAAACCGTCTGGCCTTCATAGAAATATATTTCTCTCAAAAGAATTGGCATTAAAAACAATAGAAAAACAACCTAGATGATTATAGATTTAAACAAGGATAACAGTTTTTAAAAGAATAATAATAATTTTTTATATAATTAAATTCACAATTACTATGTCATCAAAGTCAAGAGCTTGTTGCAGGATTTTTTGTTGTTCAGATAAAAATAAATCAACATTATGTTATTGGTATCACAACGTTGGTTGTGATGTGTATAGACATTTTATATCAAATATTTATGGGCTCCTGGAACATTGATCCTGCTAATGTTTGTAACATTTTATATTAAGATTTAAATACATTTAAAAATAATTTTGATATATTCATTATTTTTGAAAAATATTATCGGAATATTCCTTATATTTTAAAATTCAGTCAGTTAAGTACCATATATGATACATGCTTGGGCGATCATGTCTCAAAAGAGACATGACTGATTGGGCAGAAAATTTTCCTGCAGTACGTTGCCATTACTTTCTGCGGTAGACTGGTTGCCAACCAAGGCTATAGAATCCAATCTCTCCGTTTATTTGGCCCATAGCTGGAGGGAAGAGACGGATTAATACCTTTCCCAAGGGTATTTGTGCATAAATGAATGCAATGAATTCAACTGGAACTTTACAATTATTTAAACTATAAATGATTCCAGACCTTATAAGATAAGTTATTAAGTAAATTAATAAGAACGTAGGTATTAATGGGATATTTCCCAATATATTAATAATTATAAAAAATTATTTTATTAAACTAATTAAAATTTATTATAATTATATTTTAAAATTAAAAATATTTATAATATTTTATATTAAATATTTGTGGGCTTCTGGAACATTGATCTCACTAACGATATTGAAGGACTCATGTGTGTCCTGTTAAAAATAAGTAACACGAAACAATGAATATAAAATGAATGGCAATGCATGTCATTAACCAAAAAACATAATTAAAATGGAAGAAGAAACACTGAAACTAGCTATGAGAATGTGCTTGTGTGAGATAACCACATGTGCGTACGTGAATGAGTTGTTAAACAAGGACCATGAAAATGAACATGCTCCAGTGGAGACACTTTACCCACATTTGATTATATCTGAAAGCAAAAGTTGAAAGAAGAAAGAGAGAAACATGGCCCAGTGAATAAATGCATTGATTTGATCCAGTGATCTGACCAAAAGTGTTGTGAGTTCAATGCCTGGCAACAGCAGGGATAAAAAATAACTTAGAAAGTTGAGTTAAAGGGAGATAATTAAGACATCTGGGAGTAGCATGACTAATGGAACGAGACCAATCTACCCCAGTGATTAAAATAAAGGGTTCAGTTCGAAATTCCAACCTCCTGAAGAAGGTTTTAGCATACAACGGCCGAAACGTTGTGAATATGACAATAAAAATGAGGAAACAGTTTGAACAATGGAAATAAAATAATACGAATACCTCATTTCAGAAATACAGGCAAATAAAGAAAGAGAGAATATGATTACCTTTTTATGGATTTAAAGAGCTCCATCTACTGAGCGCTTTTGGTGGAACTAAGTAGGGTAACTGCTCGGATATTGTAATACAGAAATTAGGACTTTTAGCATTCAGAAAAAAATGGAATTTCATTTTTTTTTACATTTTTCATTTAATCTCTTTACAAAAAATGAATTCATAGTTTATTTTCTAAGTGCGGCTTAGATGTGGCACAAGGCCGAAAGTATGGGGTACCCAGTGAGGATCGAACTCACTACTCAGTTGTAATAAAGTCTAGCAAGACAAGCATGCTAACCATTACACCAGACAGAGGTGCCCCGAAAATGATTCCATAGAGATTGAAATATATCCGTAAAATTCTTTTCACGGGTGATTACAATAGAAATTTTTTTTCTCCCACATACAGAAAAAAATAAAAAAAAATTAAAAGATAAAATAACTTTAAAGGGAATTAAATTAATGTGATTAATGTCGAGTTGTCTCCCTTATATATAGTCGTCCCTTCGTGAATTGTTTTTTTGTTTTTTTCAGCGGATATTTTTCGCGCACTTCGATGTAGTTAGCAAATTTGTCTCGCTAGATCAATTACGACTAAATATTGGATTCGATCCTCACTGGGAGCTCTATGCTTTCAGCCTTGTGTCACATGTAAGCTTTCGCTTAGAAAAATTACCATATATACTATATACTTTTTAAAACTAGATTCTAGAGTCAGTTTAAGTGCCATATACGTGATACACGCTTGGCCAATCATGTTTCTTTCGATCCATCGAAGTCATCGACTAGGCAGAATATTTTCCCACAGTAGGTAGCCATTTTTTTCCGTGGTAGATTGGTTAAACCAGTCTGACCTTCTATCTAACCCATAGATGGAGGGAGAAGAGATGGTTTAATACCTTTCCTAAGGTTATTTGCGTGTAAGTGAATGGAAAGAATTTAAATGGAATTCGAACTCGGTTCTCCGATTTCCCGTTCCGAGCCGATATTCACTGCACCACAATGCACACCCAAAAGAGTTAGAGAGAGCTCAGAATTGTTGTGACATACTAGGATGTTGTTCTGGTAAATATTAGTCATCATTATGTTTCAGGTATCACCTCTTTGGTTGTGATGTGTAGTTGAAGCTACAGGGTGCGTTGGTCATGCCTAGTACAAGGCCACTTCTAAACATAGCCGACAATCCCCGCATTTTAAATATATTATCAGGTTGTTGAAAAAAAAAGTAAGTGAAAGTTTGCTGAATATTAACATAAATGTGTAAGAAGAATAATAATGTTCGAAAAGAAAATGTATTTTTGCAAAGTGAAATGTGAGTATTTAAAATGTCCGATTTTTATCAAGTATAAGATGAAGCATATGGGAATGTTGAGAATGGAGAAGAAGAAGAAGAAGTAAAAGGAATCAGCACACGAGAAAGAAGGAGAAAGAGGACAATGTACGACGCGACCTTACGTCCGGGTCGTGGTTGAATTTTTTCCCGTTACAATTTTGTCGTCTCGCTGTTTCCATCTCTGACTAACTGACGCTGATCGAAGTCATTTATAGTCATCTAGATTTTTCGCACAGGATCGCTAAGTTCTTTTTGGTTTTTCAAATCGCTTCCATTGGTCAGAAAATCAATTTAACATCTACTCGCGAAATCCGGTTTCGACTTTTTCTGTAAGCACGAGGTCAATCCTTTTTCTATGCGGCAAAAACCAGGATTTCACACGTCATTGTAAATCTTTGTAAAAATGAAGAAGACATTTGATTTTAATTCTTAATTTCCTATTCCACATAGTGCAAAATAATAATTGCTTTTTAATCACTCCCTTCAAATTCGAAGGAATGAATAAAAAGACAGAAAGGAATTGGCAAGCCTATGTGAGATTTTCTTTGGAACAATTAAAAACCTTACCTTCACAGTGATTGACCAGCGAGCTGAGAAGAAAATACAAATAAATTGTAAGCCAATGCGAAACTCCTTTTAATATAAAATGAGCAAAAAATTAATCAGGACGCTTTCACCAGTGTAATTATTATTACTCGGCAAGTTAGTCCTAAAGTAGGTGAACAGCAAATGATAACTTGGTTGGCAGCCAGCCTAGGAGGACAACTCTGAATCATAAAACTATATGTAACCTTGTTGCGGGCGGAGTGCCTTGATAAGGGTATCGACCCCGCAACTTTTTTGTATGTCTGAAAACAGTAAAGACAATGAAGAGATGGAGACGAAGATGTAGAATTTCAACGTCAATTTTTGTCGTCGATCGGCGGGAACATCGTCAGCGTCTGGTTTAAAAGACACAGGGTGAAATGTCGTCATCGCCTGGCATGAACAACACAGGCTGGAACGTCGTCGTTAGTAGGACAGCCGTCAGCGTCTGGCAGGGACGGCGCAGACTGGAATGTCGGCGTTGGTCGGCAAAGGTCGAGTCTCAGCTGCAATTGAACGTAGTCCGAGGAAGATGGGTTCTGCTGCGGCCTAGCAAATGTACAGTCCCAGGTAGATGGCGAGCTAGCACGTGTGCATTTCAGTTAAACGGGATCACTAGCACGTGTGAAAGTAACGGGATCTCAAGCGGACTAGACCATTCCACCTCTGAAGCAGATTGAAACCTAAAGCGTGACCGGCAGCTCACTAAAACGTAATCGCTCCAGGAATCGACTACAGGATCGCAAACGAAGCGTACGCCTAGCTGGAAGTGACTGGAGAACAAAAAGTAAATCTCTGAGAACAGATATTACACTTTGATCTTACCTTCCAGGCCAGGAAGGGGCGTTATTTACCCATCCTTCCCCACTGAGGCGAGATGTGACATAACTGACCACTTAAAAGCTGTCTGAGTGGTCCTTCTTTCTGGTTGGTGGAACACGAATAGACAGAAAGGGGTGGTGGGTACCCCAGCCAGTATGCCTACAATAAACCGAACAGTAAATGAGGAGCAGTCAGTGAACGACCAGGCCGGAATTTGGTGAGAAATTAGATACCAGAAGTTCGCTTTCACGAAGCAAAAGAATGACATGACCAGTTAAGTGAGAAATCGTAATTCTTTTGCTATTTCTCGACTCAACAAGTATCTTGAAAAGCGTTTGTCGTTATTTCTTTGTTGACGGCGTTCATGGCCATAGTCAAGACGAATCTGTGGACCATAGCGAGCGCCGGTATATTCCCATCACCGGCTACCTTGGATGCTATCACAGCTTGTGCAGTAACGTGGAGAACGGCGTTGTCACATGTGTACAGACATTTGATATTAAATATTTATAGTCTCCTGGAACATTTATCACGCAAACAATATTGGCGGACTCAGTGTAAGTCCGAGTAAAAATAAACATAAGACAACGAATATAAAACAAACGACAATGCGGTTTATTATAAAAAGGAATTACATGTGTTCATAATTGTAATGAAAGGAAAACATTCAAAATAGTTAAAAGAGTGCGCTTGTTTGTGCTTGTGTGTGGGTGTAACAAGCCTGTGTGACAGGCACGTGTGTGTGTGTGTGAGTTTGTGTGTGTGTAGACCTATAGGAATCTCGATCATGTTTATTAAATTGGCCTTGTGCCAAACATAACCGAACTTCCCACAATTTAAAGTTTGAAAGCTGAAGTTGGAAAGAATAAAACTGTTTCGTATATATGAATAAATGGAAATTTATATATCGAACAGCATGATATCAGTTGAAGAGGAAGAAGGAGAGATAAAGGAAACGCCAAGCGAGAAGGTAAGGGAGTGCGAATGTGAGTCGCCGGGGGCGGCCTGACTATTTTTTTTGTTACATTGTGTCCTTTTTGTTCTCTGCTCCCACGTCTCTCTGACTGACCGACCGAAAAACGTGAAATATGTAGCCAAGTTGATCACATGGTCAGCTCCAAATGCAAACTCATTTTCGGTTGGGAAGAAATATAATACAGGTCATTGAAAGTTCAATTTGTTGTGTTTTGTTAATTGCTTTCTTTTTATTGGTTAGTAAATATTTTCACATCGGCTCGCGAAATTTACCTTGGTCTTTTTCCTTCAGTATAGAGTCAATTCTCTTTGCTATTGGTCGGAATATAGATCTCAAACTGGCTCGCGAATTTGCAAATAAAGAAGAAAAGTTATTTTCATTTCGTACTCACCACAGACCAAAGAAGCGAATGCGCCTCAGTAGCAGCTTTCCTATCTCGGCTTGAGTATATTTGAAAAAAAGAGTTAAAAAGAGTTAAGCGCTAAAAGAGATATTATTGTCTTTTTATAGATTTTAACAGCGCCCTATAATAGGCGTTTTTGGTAAAGCCAAATGGGATAACCGACAGAACTTCTACTTAAAAAAATGCCGTGACAAACATTTTTCACGAATATATGACAAGTGTAAAGGAATGAATGAATTTCAAGAAGGTGATGTGTTTTTTTTTGTGTGTGAGTGTGTGTGTGTGTGTGTGTGAGTGAGTGAGTGAGTGAGAGAGAGAGAGAGATAGAGAGAGAGAGAGAGAGAGCAGTATGTATACAAAAGAAAGAAGACATTACAATTATGAATTAATTAACAGATTTTCTTGTGGATAATACGACCCCGTGTTTCTGAATCTAAAATCAGGAAACAAAATTATATCCTTGAGTATATACAGCCGTCTCTATATAATTATTTTGGGAAAATCGTACCATATTGTTCATTAAAACACAATGCCGGACATATTTCACTAAAATGTTTAATTTTTCACGATACTAAAGAATGGAAATGAATCAGTTGTTTAGCCATTGCGTGTTTCTTCTAAACTTATTTTCAAATTTTCTGGAAAATGTGCTTCGTTGTAACATTAATGATTTATGTTGTCAAAACATGAAAGATTTTGTGTATTCAATTTATTATTTTTAATCAATTTTGGTGAATTTCCTGTTTTTGCGACAAAAGATGATTTTCCTCTCTTTGCGACAAAAGACGTTTTTCAAAGAACAAATATTGTCGACATGTCAAATACATTTTGTAAACAATTGTAATTAACACCTGCCTAATTTGTGTTTTATTATCTATTGTCCAAACTTAATGTATTTTCAGTCTTGTTGTTTCAAATAACAGGGATTTTTTTAAGAGGAGTAAAACTTTATGGATATCGACTCGGAATGAGAAGTCGGAGATCCGAGTTCAAATTCCAGTCGAATTCTTCTAATTCTTTTACTCACATTTTGGGAAATGTATTAATCTATCTCTTCTCCCTTCAGCTATGGGTGGAAAAGCAGGGAAGATTAGGTTTTATAACCTTGGTTGGCAACCAGTCTACCACAGAAAGAAGTGGCAACCTTCTGCGGGAAAATCTTCTGCCTACTCAGTCATGGATCGAAAAAGACATGATCGTTCCAAGACATGATCGTCCAAGCGTAAGATATAAAATGAATTGATTTTCTTTTTAAAATCATTTCAACCCAAGCAGTACGATAATTCCACTAGGATATAAAGTGTTATATAGAGTGAAAGAAAACGAGAAAACCTTAGGAAAGTGAAAGAAAAATAAAAGGGTTCAAGAAGACAGAAGATTGCGATTGACGTTTGTTGTATCCCGGGAGGGGATAAACAGAGAAAGAATAGTGCAAGAAATAACTCTTAACACTGAGTATATATAAACAGAGATTTATTATACCTCAGTACAATAAACCAAATACAAGTACACCAACGAACAGTTAACACGAATAACAATTAAGAAGGCAATGTCTCTGTATAGGACGTATGCGTCTGATTTGAGAAGAAGGCTTCCGGTTAGTGACGTCTAACTCTCGTCTAAGGACGATGGCTTTCGACTCTCGTATAATGATGGATAATCTCGATCACTCCCGTGTAATGACGAAGACTCTCGTATAGTCACGAACACACTCGATCTCTCTCGAGCGCTGTCTGTAGTTCGTTCTCGTCTAGGTCTTTTATAACCCGGGCCATACCCATTCCTGGGTAGGACAGGATATTCCTCCACAACGACGTCGCATTTAAACTTTTGAAGATTGTAGGTGGCAGGTGAGTAAGAAATTCAGAGTTTTACAGGTGAGAAAAGAAACTAGTAGAACCGAACATACTGTTGCCTCTAGCTAGTTCAACAGTAAAACGGTGCGACCTAGTTGCCAATCTAGTAACACGCTTAAATTCATGCAGTCGAAGCACCGAATTAGGAAGCTCATCAGAAGGATTGTTATGAACACATTTGTAGAAAAGACAGAGGGAAGTCACATAGCTGAGGGGAATGTAACTGAAGTCGAAATGCTAAGTCAGATTCAATTACATTACAGAACCTTCTTGAAACCCGAAATATATAGGAAGAGAACCATGCCAGATTTGGAAGTAATATTCCATACTCGGACGAATAGTAGAGTTATAAATGTGAAATATTGATTCCAGCAAGAAAAATTATCTGGAACATCACTGTGAACCAACTTTCCTAAAAGTAGATTGATTCAGCATAATCATTCCACTACATGTCAGTAGAAAAACTTTAGCCCAAGAAAGTGCAGAGTTTTTTTTTCTTGGAGAGAAGCATTAGCCATGCCAGTAGAAGATAGTAAAGTTTCTCTCTGGTGAGTAAATGAAATTAGTTTTGTTTTGGAGGCTTTACAATTTACATACCATTTTAATGGTATCCATCTCGACTTCAGTCACTTTTCCCATTAACCTAACGTAGCTTCCCTGTGAATTTTCTATAAATATTTTCATGGTAATTGTTCTAATGAACTTTGCTCATAGCACTCAACAAAAAATCGAGTTAAGAAAATCCCAAACACTTCTATTTTCTAACTAAACTGGACACTCATTATACACATTTAATTATATATATATATATATATATATATATATATGGCAATCTGTGAGTCTGTGTGTGACTGTTTCCTATGCACGCCTACATTTTTTAATCTACGCCATTCAAACTTTCTAGGGACACATATCTACAGGGAAGCCAGGTCGAGACATACTTTTTGAGTTTTAAGTTCAGCAATTTTCCCTTTCGCACTTTTTGGCCAATGGACACGATTGTTTACATTTGCTCCGTAAAAAATCTAAGATCTAAGATGGTTGTCGAATTACGTCACAGAAATCAAATCACATGTGTCAAACGCGACTAAAGCATAATACTAATCTGGAAGTACCATCTGATCATTTTACAGTTGATATAACCGATGAAACCGTAAGTTCTAGGTTAACAGTTTCCTCTGACGCACTTCTTCCTTGTATAATTCTCGGTTTCTTGCTTTCCAGTAAACTTTGATTTTCCAAAATTTAAATGTAATGTTAATTGTTGCCTTGTGTCCCTTTTTAAAATTGTTTTTTTGTCTTAATAATATTTTCTTATATTCTCTCGCACTCTATAACCCTTGCGTCTGAGTGGTTGTATTGCCTTGTTTGGGATGTAATGATTAAGAAGAAAAAACTAGTGTTGTTGTTTTGGGTTGTTATTTAAAGTTGAAAAGTTTTTTTGTCGACAAACAAAAATCAAACATGTTGATTTGGTTAAGAGAAACGGTCAAACAGAAAGAATAAAGAAAGCGAGAGATACTTTTTTTATTCTGTTGGACATTTAATATAGAGAGTGTTCAAAGATAGTTCCTGAAAAAATGTAAATTCAAGGAATATTCTTATGATTCGTCAGTCAAGTGCCATACGTGATACATGCTTAGGCGATCATGTCTTTTTCGAGACATGGCAGAAAATTTTCCCACAGTAGGTTGCCATTTCTTTCTACGGTGGACTGGTTGCCAGCAAAGACTGTAGAACCCAATCTGTTCTGCTATTCAGTCCATAGCTGGAGGAAGAAGATGTGGATTAATAACTTTCTCAAGTGTATTTGCGCCTAAGTATTTGAACTCCAGTCGATATCCATTGCACCACAATTTCGTATGTAATGAATTCATAATATAGAATATTTTTAACACATTAACATATTATATTGATGCATATTATACTGATGAAATATTTCCTTGGTCCTAGGCATGATGATAAAGTGCATCCGGCAGCAAGGCCTCTGATTGGGAGGTTGTAAGGAGCATGGAACCACCTCTTAATTGCTGTTGTTCCCAGGTCCACCCTGACCCGGAGTGGTAGTACTTGTTAGGGTCCCGACTATGGGCAAATAGTTAACTCCCAAACTGGGGTCAAAACACTATTAAAGTATAAAAATACACTTTTATAGAAATATATACATAAAAATAGACTTTTATAGAAAAAATATTATCATCAATACATTTTGAAGAAAAAATTATTACCATAACACATTTTTTAAGGAAAAAAAAAATTTGCAGCAAAACATTTTTGAATACAAAACTAAAAAAAAAGGAACCGAACTTTTTGTTGATGCATGTGTTGACGACCTGTAATAACTACTTGTAAAAATTGCGTCACATTGATCTATCCTCTTAATTTTGAACATTTTGCCGATAAAACTTTGTTTTTATTTAGTTTGGAGCCTTTTTTCTTTTTTCCTTTGCTATTTTTCCAGCGAATTAGTGGATCTACCTAATCCATTACTGAATCAGTAACGGATCTACTGACTTATACTGTTAGTAAATTTCATTTTGTTTATCTTAAGACTATTACGTTATTTCTAATTGGTGGAAATAAGCAAGAGAAATAAAATGAAAGACATACGAGTCCAAAATTAATAGTAATTCATTAAAGAAATTCAGACAACGCCATAACTTAAGACATTTTATTACTATTTGGTGTAAATATGAAAGGGAAATAAGATGAAAGTGTCAAACACTAATATTTACCAATACTTTATCTAAGAAATTCAGATAGAAGGTGTTTACATTTTATTACTAATTTCTATCTACTTATCTGGAACGCTGAGTTATCATGTACACTGGATTAATGTCCTCAACATTGTTGTTATTATCAAACATTTCAGTCGTTCTGCTTTCTGACCTTCTTCAAGTATCTGGGTAAATTTTAGAGAATTTCAAACTGAAACGTTTTTTAATTTATGAGCGATGTTGTACTTGTTCTGCTGACCATATTTATTCTATGATTTTGTTCTATTTTTAGTAATGATCACTTATTGCGCATCCTGTTTCTACTGAGTCTGTGCATACTATTTACTCCCGCATCAGTAAGAAACCCGTCGTGGCGGACAAACATAATCTCGCTGCTGACTTTGAACGGGATCTACACTCTGTGGTGAATTGGGGCAAGAAGTGGCTTGTCAATTTCAATGCGTCTAAGACCAAGCTGTTGTCTGTCAATCATCACAGGCAATCTCTCCTGCCTCCCATAAGCATGGACCAAGCGATTCTCCCTGAGAGCAACACACTGCACCTCTTCGGCCTTACCCTCTCTTCTGATCTCAAATGGAACCACTACATCGAGTTAATAGCTAAATCCACTGCTAAGAAGGTTGGGCCACTGTGTCGGGCCAGGATGTTTTTTTTGCCTGAATCCATCCTGCATATATACAAATCAACCATTCGTCTGTGCATGGAATACTGCTGCCATATATGGCCAGGCGCCTCTGTCGTTCATCTCAGTGTTCTCGACAGGCTCCAAAGGGGAATCAGTAATGTGATAGGTACTGACTTGGCGGCTCGACTACAGCCCCTTCCCCACTGACGAAATGTGGCCTCCCTTTTTCTGTTCTATAAATACTTTCATGGCTTCTGCTCGAACGAACTTAAGTCACTGGTGCCTCCTCAACAGGTGTTTACTCGTGCAACCAGATTGGCAACTGGGTTCCATCCATTCACAGTTAGGTTAGCCAAATGCAGACGACAATTCTACTTCTTCAGCTTCTTCTCTCGCACTTCCCGCCTGTGGAACTCGCTCCCATATTCTTGCTTTTCTGACGGCTACAACCTCCAGGAATTTAAATGCAATGTCAATACTTATCTATTAACCACTTGACTCTAGTTCTTTCTCCACCCCGTATATCCTTTCCTTTCTCTCCACCTTTGAAACTGTCATCACACCTGCATTCTCATCTTTCTAATGCTCCTTTCTAACTGGTTCGTATTCCTCTTCACTCTCTTCTAATTAATCTTTTTACATTTATGTTTTTTACTTTTTGACAACTAGATTTTATAAATTCAAACGCGGTACTTGGTTTATTGCATGGTTCCATCATTTATAGCTGAAAAGGTTAAATGAATCCACAAGTTCTATACTAAGAGATTCTTCTTTCTCACTTGTGGAATATTCTTTCGGCTTCTTACTTTCCAATCAACTCTGATATTTAAACATTTAAATTCAATATCAATCGTTATCATCTTAATTCCTCTTTTATTGTTCTCTACCCTTAATGTTTTTCTTTTTCTCATATTCTTTCACATTCAGTAACCCTTTGTGCCTTAGTGGCTTTAGAGCCTTGCTTGGAGTGAAAGGATGAAAAAAGAAAAAATCCAGGAAAACTTAAGTCAACTCAATATATAATAAAATATTATAATTCTTCTTATTATAATAAAACCGTTGTAAATATATATCACACCTGTCACGCTGATGGAGAGAGGCAACGTCGTGTCAGTTCATTCTCTTTATTATCAGTCATGAAAGCTCTTGCTGCGTGTTTGTTTTTTTTGCATATTGTCGAGTAGTGATATATATATATATATATATATATATATATATATATATATATAGATAGATAGATAGATAGATAGATATCCTTTTTATTGTAATAAAGACGTTGTGTTTTTATTTAGAAAAAAAAACAAACGAAAAACAAAAACAGAGTATCTACTCAAATACGAATATCTTTTAAAAATGAATGAAAATATGTCGGTTGTTAATCCATTTCGTAAATCTCCGGAACTTTCCGTAACAAATATATATATATATATATATATATATATATATATATATAATCTCATTTCCATGGGCACAAATGTTTACAATTCTTGCAATCATGTGGAAGCTTACGCCAGAATGCTATTTGGGAAATGGTGGCTCTCGATTGGGCCAATGATAGAGAAGGTTTTGATCTCATTCCGGCCTGATACTTTCTATGAGCCTCGAATAGACATCACAGAGGTGCATTCTGGTGCACAACAATTGCCGAGAAAACGAACAGAATATAATATATATTAATATAAGAAAACTGGTCTAAATATTTCATGTTATTGTTAAGTTCTTGTTTTGATGCTTGACAATTCAAGCGGAACTGATCCTTGTGATGCGACGGTATATCAAACCTGCTTTAGTGAGTAAACTCTTCTCGATTAATATTTTCTTTTCAGTTTTTATACACATTTTTGATCACATACTTCTTTACTCAAAGATTTAAAAAAATCTTAAACAAAGATTTCTTTTCTGTACCCAATCCCTGATAAAGCCGACTTTGAACTATATTTAACTCTGGGAAAGAAAAAACGACTTTTACCCTTACTCATTCATAATCTGAATATTGATATTTGTTTTATAACATTAAAAAAAAAAAGCATAGAAATATTTTCCTTGATTTAAGACGGGTAATACAAGAATGGCAACAAAAAGGAAATTGATGCTGAGCATCAGGAAGAGACAACTGAAATTCCTGGGACATGCAATGAGGAAGGAGAGCCTGGAGAACCTGATACTGACTGGACAGATAGAAGGAAGGAGAGACAGAGGAAGGCAGCGGATAACATATTTGCAGGATCTGATCAGGTGGATGACGGAACGGGGGTTGCCAGGAGCAACAGGAGCAAACATACTAAGAGCCACAAGGGATAGGGAGACGTGGAGATCCATGATCACCTACGTCCTGAAGGGACAGGGCACATAGAAGAAGAATACATGAGAGTTCTAGATTTGGTTCTTGCGTGAGGGTGTCTGCGTACAAGAAATAAATAAATAAATAAATAATAAATTCCCTTGCTATTGCAGACGGTGCTTTCTCCATAGCATACAAAGGCGAAAACCTGGAATAATCTGATGTCTGCAATTGATATTGATCTGCTTCCGGCAGAATTAATATTTCGTGATATCTATCTACTGTCTTTACAGTCTTGCAAACCAGATCTTATTGTAGTAAATTCCTCCGATACTAATGCTCTCTCTATGGAAGACAGCTATCAGGGTTTAAATCTGAAATGAGGATTATTACCGTTTCTCAGTGGAAAATAATAACCCATTTCTTGTGCAGTTCAATATAATAAGATTTTTCAACAATTTTTGACATTCTTTTAGAATTTTTACATTTTAACTGTTCTTTTGTTATTCCATTAGACTTATTGTCGCAATCAATACATGACTGCCGTGATCTTGTCAGTTCAACTACCTACTCATCTATCTCATTTAATCTGTCCATATCTACCTTCTTTAGGCGGTCCATATATATATATATATATATATATACTAGCAACATAGACCGACGTTGCTCGGGTGTAATGAAAGCTTTAAAACTAATCCATGACCCTGGAGCTCAGACTCAGCCTAAAGAATATTTGTGTGAAGTTTGGTGAGAATCGGATAAAAATTGTGGATTTGTATAGATGACATACAGACAGATAAACAGACACACACACAAACATCTTGCCTTTTATATATATATATATATTATCGATTTTCTGCACTATTGTAAGAACTGCAAACTTGAAACTTTTGAATATCGTTTCTTATGTCTTTGTCTATGAGTGTATCAAATTGGATTAAAATTGGACCACTCCTTCTATAACCCGATTTTTTCGATTATCGATTTTCGATATTTATCGGTGATACCTCGATACAAAACCTAGCTAAGAACACTCGCAGATGCTTATAGTACAACTGTGTAAATTTTCAAGAAAATCGGTTCAGCCGTTTTGGAGTCTATAGGTAACGGACACACACACATCCACACACACACACACACAAAAATCCCATTTATAAATAAGTTTTATATATATATATATATATATATATATATATATATATATATGTGTGTGTGTGGGGGGTTGGTTTGCATTTTTTAGTCTGTCCATATATATCTACCATTTTTTTTTAGTCTGTCCATATATATCTACCATTTTTTTTTAGTCTGTCCATATATATCTACCATTTTTTTAGTCTGTCCACGTCTATCTCAGAGCCAGGACCAAAGTACGGAAAGGCCTTATCAGAGACATGTTGTTTGCTGATGATGCGGCATTAGCATCCTACACCCAGCGTGTACTTCACTGAACGTTTCTGTCAGGTCTGCAGCGACTTTGGGCTGACCATTAGCCTAAAAAGACAAACGTCCTGGGTTAAGGTACCGCAGCATCACCGTTCAATGTCTATGAGCTGAATGTTGTCTATCAGTTTATCTACCTTGGCTCTATCATCACTGACAACTTCTCCCTGGACATAGAGCTCGACAAGAGAACTGGGAGGGCAGACGTCCACATGCCAAAAGATCTTTTGTACGGAGAGCTAGCGTCTGTAAGAAGAAACACTGGGCAGCCACAGTTGCGGTATCGGGACTTCGTTAAACGCGACATGAAGGCTGTGGGTATCAACACGGAGTCATGGGAGAGCGTGGTAGTCAACCTGTCCAAGGGAAGAGGAAACCTGCCCAAACAACTCAAATCGAGGGAGGAGCAGCTAACACAAGCCGCCATGGAGAGATGGGTTCGCTGAAAGCAAAGTGACAGCTCCGACAGACCAAAAACAGAACATAAATGCAGCCTCTTCAACAGGGACTATCACTCCCACATCGGTTTCTACAGTCACAGTCGCCGATGCTCCAACCAAGCAGGCAACTAGGATGTGATAATAAAGAAAGATGAAATATAAGAACCTGGAAACAAATTTACTGTAGATGATCTAGCGATTAAAGCACTTTCTATACATTTTCATCTTAATCATTTGCTTTCTCTTTTAATTAAAGTAGCATTTTTAAATCATAATTTTGCTCAAACTCATTAAAGGGAGCAACTAATGGATTGATTTTATTGTTTTATGAAAGATCCCTGTTCATCATTTATTTAAATTCCTTGAGGTTTCTCCTATGTATTTCTAGCGGTAATTATTACAGGCGATAGAGTAAATTCCACCTTCAAGTTTTAGCTTACGTTTTCTTGTATTAATTATCTTCTTTATTATTTTAGAAGTAGTTGTGATAAATGCTACCCTGGTCTGTTAAGATCTGTTTATTTGTCATGGTCAATTATTGTCTACATTAGTCTGTTAATATTTGTCTTGGTCTGTTCGTGTTTGTTTATCGATATCAGCTAAAATCTTAGTCTGTTAATGTCTATCGTTTTTGGTACGTTGTGGTGCAGTGGATATCGGCTCAGAACGAGAAATCGGGGAGCCGAGTTCGAATTCCAGTTGGATTCATTGCATTCGCTTACGCGCAAATACCCTTGGGAAAATTATTAATCCGTCGCTTCTCCCTCCAGCTATGGGTTAAATAACATGACAGATTGGGTTCTATAGCCTTGGCTGGCAACCACTCTACCGCATAGAGCAATGGCAACTACTGCGGAATGATCTACTGCCCAGTCAGTCATGTCTCTTTCGAGATATGATCGCACATATCTATTATGACATGTTAATGTCTATCTTTCTTGATCAATTCATACCTGTCTATCTTGGTAAATTCATCTCAGTTCGTGTCTATCTTGGCCTGTTTAATGTTTGTCTTTCTTGGTCAATTCAAATCTGTCCATCCTGGTAAATTCATATCTATTTGTGTCTACCTAGGCCTATTTAATGTATATCTTTCTTGACCAATTATTATTTGTCTATCCTGGTCAGTTGGTCATATTTGTTTATGTCTTAGTCTGTTAATGTCCGTTTGTGTTTATCTTTTTCAGCTAATGCCTGCCATAACCTGTTTATGTCTTGGTCAGTCTAAAGCATTCATGTTTTTAAATTGGCATCTTTGTTGACTGAAACTTATATTGTCATGACATCTAGCTTCTCTTCTCACTGCTGATGAATATTGATGCTGACATATGTTTGTAATATGGCCATTTAGAACTGAAAAATTCTTTTCGAGTTTGATTGCAAAGAAAATTTGATTATCGCAAAGCCGGACTTTACTTGAGTGAAATGCAACTTCCCAACACTTTAGTTCATTTGGAAATCTCGTGAAAGTGAATGGACAATGATTGGCTGTAATTGGTCAAATAATAAAGATCCAATATATAGAGATAAAAATGGTTTGTATAAATTAATCCTTATATACGAGTTATAAGAAAACTTTCTACCATTTGTCCGTGCATTGAATACTGTTGCTATATCTGGTCGGCTTCTCCTGTTATTCATCTCGGGGTTCTCGACAAAATCTAAAGGAAGATCTGAAATGTAATCGATCCCGATTTGGCAGCTCGACTTCAGTCACTTTCTCACCGACGGAATATGGCTTTCCTCTGTCTTTTCTACAAATATTTTCACGGCTTATCTCCCTGGTGCCTCGACTACACGAATTTACTCGTGCTACTAAATTGGTTGCTAGGTCCCACACTTTTACGGTCAAAACAGTCAAATGTAACCGCCACTTCTACTTTATTAGTTTTTTTCTCGCACTTCCCACTCGTGGAACCCCCTTCCGTATACTTGCTTCCCTGATAGCTATAATCTCCAAAAGTTTAAGTGCAACGTCAATTGCCATCTTCTACTCCTCGATTCACATACTTCTCTTATACTTTTTTTTCGACATCCTCTTTACCTAGTTGTTTTTTCTCCCTTTCCTCTCCCCTTTCCTCTCTCCCTTTCCGATTATATATATATAGATACATTGTGTGTGTGTGTGTTTGAATAGAATAAGTAAAGAACAAATAGAAAAAATGTCTTTAATCTAACATGTTTCACATTTAACAAGCTTCTTAAGAGATTTATTAAAGACGAATGCTTTAAAAAATCCAAGAGACAGTATGTTGATTGAGATATAGTTTCATTGGTTAATAAAAGAAGTCTATAGATATAGATAGTCTATAGATATGTGTGGCCACAGTGAGATGTGATCTAATCTAAACTTATTTATAAATGGAACTTTGTCTGCGTGTGTGTGTGTGTGTGTTTGTGTGTGTGTATCCGTTACCTATAGATTCCGAAACGGCTGAACCGATTTTCTTGAAAATTTACGTAGTTGCACAAGTGTTCTTAGCTAGGGATTGTGTCGAGGTACCCCCCGATGAATATCGAAAATCGATAATCGAAAAAATCGGGTTATAGAAGGAGTGGTCCGATTTTAATCAAATTTGATGCACTCATAGACAAAGACATAAGAACCGATGTTCAAAAGTTTCAAGGTTGCAGTTCTTACAATAGTGCAGAAAATCGATAATATATATATATAAAAGGAAAGATGTTTGTGTGTGTGTGTGTGTCTATCTGCCTGTATGTCTGTATTTTTTCAGCCCTTTTATTTTAGTTTTTGCTTCGGGTTTGGCTCTAAGTAGGTATAACTGTAGTTCTTAATCTCAGCCATGATACCATTTACTCAGAGAACTTATTTAGCCTTCAAAATTCAGTTTACGGCGAAAATAACTTATTTGATATCGATACCAGGAAATCAAAATTTGACTTACATCCATTCATTTTTCTTTCAGTCTACGGTTTCGCTTTAACTGGAAACAACTATTGCTTTTTAATCTTTCGTGCCAACGTCCAAAGAGTCTGAGCTCCAGGACAATGGATTAGTTTTAAAGCTTTCATTACACCCGAGCAACGCCGGGCTATACTGCTAGTGTGACATAAGGTCGCGATCCCGAGCACGTACATCTCGATCAGGGATCAAAATTGCATAGCCTCTGCAACCAATCCCCACTCTAGTACAATGGCGGGGTATAGCCTTGGGCAGCTGTGCCCTAAGACCCGGCACCTTTCAGTACTTTCTTTTTCTCTGCTACGTCTCTTTTTGCGGACAGAAACACAACTAAGCCGCACTATGCCCCAAAACAGAGATGCGTTCCTACACGGCATGTGACAGAAAAGTTTTAAAAATATAAAAGAAGTCTATAATTAATTCGAGGATACGACCAAAAAATAAAATGATTGATTCGTATTCTACGGTTCTGCAGGTTATTTAGTAAAAAAAAAAATATTGTTTAGAGTGTAAGAATTTTTCTAAGATAATAATGGTGCAGTGATACAAGTCTAGGTAGTTAATCCATAGATAGAGGGAGGAGGTGATATCCATGCCTTTCCTAAGGGCATATGAGCGTAATTGAATCTAACGAACTCATTGGAAATTATATCTCGGCTCCCCGATTAATAATTCCGTCACATTATCCTTTACACCACCGCACATCCTAGCTTACACTTGGTATCCCCAAGCGGTCAATAGTCTAGATACTGACCAGGCCCGATGTTGTTTAACTTCGGTGATCGTACGGGAACCGGTGTTTCAACATGATATGGCAGTAAGCCTTGAAAAATCAATGTACTCTTAAGTAGTATTCAATAATATTATTTATTGATACCCCATAAAATGAACCCTGCCGGTATTAGGTATATAAAAAAATGATTTTTCAATATGGTGCAAGATATTAAACGAATCGTTCTGTATTAAAGCAACCGAAACATAACTTTCACTTCAAGATTACTTATGAACAAAAACTATTTTTGTTTTAATAACAAACAAACAAACAAACAAACAAAAAATGACGTTAAATACATAAACAAAGTCTGACCAATCAGCAAGTACCAAGCAATATTTCCCAACCAACAAAACAAAGAAACCAACCCTTAAAATAATAATAATAATCGTTTTCGGAGTAGCTCAGAAGTCATAATTAAAGAATTATTGCGGTTTAAATGAAGTTTGATCTAATTGTCAACTATATAATTAAGGAAACCTAATTATACAGTTGATAATAAAATAAGAATTCTGTATTTTGTTGGTCGCCATTTGAAGGGTAACATGACTTTATGCGACTTATACTTTTTAAATAATCTTTTCTTGCTTTCCTGACGGCTACAACCTCCAGAAATTTAAATGCAAAGTCAATACTCATCTACTAACCACTGGACTCTAGCTCTCTCCCCTCCCCTGTATAACCTTCCCTTTCTCTCCACCTATGTATCTGTCATCGCACCTGCTTTCTCAGCTTTCTATTGTTCCTTTCTAACTAGCTTGCACTCCTCACTCTTTTCTAATCTTTATACATTTAGGTAACCCCCTGCACATCAGTGGCGTTTCCGCCTTGCTCGGGGTGAAATGATTTAAAAAAAAAAAAAAGGAACCATGAAAACGGCAAAGCAATCTACTCGCGTAAATGGTAGAACGGTGACTGGGAGAGATAGTCAGATGATAAACATTGCTTAGAACTTTAAATGATGGCAAGTTGTTGAGAGCCGTATTTACCCAAATCCTGAAAGGATCAGATGGAAACAAAGATTAAACTAATTAACAAGATTGTGAAAATAGATGGTAGAACAGGTTATGGAAGGAATAGTAAAAGCACAAACATTGCTTAGAACTAGAAAGTATAGGAAACTGGAGAGCCATGATTGTCTACACCCTCGAAGGAAACAACAAGTAATCTACCTAATGTGCTTACGTAAATGGATGACAGAACAAGAAGTGTGAGAATAGTAAACAAACTATTGTTTACTATTTATAGGAAGTTGCAGAGAACCCTCAGCAACCTGATATTTAAGCAACTTATAGTGGCAATAGAAGGCTGACAAGATAATGCTTAAATTGTGGGTGCGTTGTAAGTAAGGAATGTCTTTGATGTAGTCGCTCCTTAGGTCAGTAAGTAGTTTTGAGGCAGGGAAGAAAGAAAGAGGTAAGGGAGGCGAGCGTAGTAAGCCACTTGACTTTCGGTCAAGGGAGCTACTAATTACTCTCTTCTCTTCAAGTCGGTCTGCTTTTCGATGCTTTCTGTATCCGCTTTTTATATCTTCTCACAGCAGCTCATTTGGAATTTCACACTTGTATTTGGTTCTGGGCTTCCCATTGGCTGATAAATAAAATTCGCGTAGGCTCGCGAACTGGAAATTTAATATTTAATTAATTTTTAGTTTTCAACCGGAACATCTGCGCGGAGCCGGCGGCGCACGGACGACTTTTGGTCATTTTCTTTTTGGTCGTGAAAGCGCAAACATCCGGTTCATCGCTTTTGCTCGGTATCACCACAAACTTATCTCTGACTGACCAGATTTTTGAATAACATCACTAATCATAGTTAGGAAGTGAAATAAATCTACCGAATTAATACCAGATAACTTGTTTATATTTGTTGTGCTCATTACATCTTTTGACCGCTCGACGACCTAAAGCAGACTGCGTAAACACGTTTTCTGCGCATTGGCACCACGGATACATCTACTTTCATAAAAAAAAAAATGAATAATATACTATAGCCAATCAGAGACTCTCTCGTTCAAAAAGCCAAAACGTTAATTTCTGGCCGACTAAAAACTATGTATACCCAAATTGAAACGGACCCGACGCAAACCAGCGTTTGATGTCAACACTTACATGCTGAGAGAGAAAAAGTATTGTCCATTTCATTTTTAATTTTACCTCTCTCTCGCCTCAGCAACATATAGTTAATAGTTTTTGTAGATATGTAAATAAATTATGCATTTATTTATCTTTAATGTTTGACGCTTGGATATACGTTTGCCGAGACAGAGAAGGAATTAAGCTCCACAACAACAACAACAGGGTTCTGTCTTCCAGATTACCCATTTCTGACCCTGCAACATACTATAAAATAATAAGCGCTAATCACAGACTACAAATTTCAACTACGTACTATGCTAGGGTCTGTTAAGAACGTGACAAGGTTTATGTATTCAAAAAGTGTTAAAAAGGTTGATTCTTTTTTTAACCTGAATCTGATGAGCGATATTACTCGAAATTCTGGCGTCGGTCAAGAGATAAGTTACTCGAACATTTATTAACTAACTCACTATTTTTACTCCCGTTATCTATCAAACACTTTATAAAAATTCCGTTGTACCTTAAAAGACATTGTATTCTAGTAAATTTTATTATATATTCTAATAATTCGTATTCGCTTGCATTACACACATATACGTATCTGAAACGGCATCTACAGACTTTTCCTCTCACACATACACACTTATATTAACTACTGTTACCGTCCAACATACACCTAAATAGACAAGCGTTTCTACACAAACATACACTTTACTATCCAAAATATTCCACGCACATACAACTATTGCTTTAATACACTTGACACATATCTGACTAATTAGAACTAACACCAAATCGCAACATACCAGTATCTCTATATATTACTATCTATATATATATTAATATATGTATATTACTATATGTATATTACTATCTATATGTATATTACTATCTCTGTTTTTTCATTTTTGACACGGTCTCTGAAGAAGCTTTAATAAAATTAAAATATGTTAGATACATGTTCTACTTGTTTTTATTTCTAACATTTGTTGGATTCCGATCCATATATTCAACTCGCATATATATGTGTGTAAAAATATCAGAGAAAGTATATCTGTAGATGGACAATATGAGTTTTTTTTTTAATCGTTTCACCCCGGGCAAGGCGTAAATGCCACTGACGTGCGGGGGGCTACATAACTGAAAGAAAATTAATTAGAGGAGGGAGAAGAGGATTACAAACCAATTAGAAAGAAGCAATAGAAAGATGAAAATGCAGGTGTAATGACAGTTGCAAAGCGGGGGAGAGAAAGGGAAGTATATACGGGGTGGGGGAAGGGCTAGAGTCAAGTGGTTAGTAGATGAGTATTGACATTGCATTTAAATTTCTGGAGGTTGTAGCCGTCAGGAAAGCAAGAATATGGGAGCGAGTTCCACAGGCGTGAAGTGCGAGAGAAGAAGCTGCAGGAGTAGAATTGTCATCTGCATTTGGCTAACCTAACTGTGAATGGGTGGGACCCAGATGCCATTCTGGTTGCACGAGTAAACACCTGTTGAGGAGGCACCAGTGACTTAAGTTCGTCTGAGCAGAAGCCATGAAAGTACTTATAGAATAGACAAAGGGAGGCCACATTTCGTCGGTGGGGAAGTGGCTGTAGTCGAGCCGCCAAGTCAGTACCTATCACTTTACTAAATGGGAAATATATGAATCCGTCTCTTATTCTCCAAGCTTTGGGTTAAATAGTAAGACTTGCATCACTAAACCATTATTATCTCAAAAATAAAATCTTACAATCTTAAAATATTTTCTAGTTTAAAATTACCTGCAAAGGGTTGATGAGCCGTAGAAAATGAATAAATCAATAAACAATCTATTCTTGGTCTAAAGAGAGGCACACGCCCCACAGGGAGTAATTTGATTTTTAAGGCGGAAAATTCTAGAATGAGTTAATAACTCTTAATGTTTTCTAGTGAGTATGTGAAAGTTAATATGCAGAGAAGTAAGTATGTACGTGTGTAATTACGTATGTACTATACAGGGTGTCCATAAAGTCCGAGGCACGGAATGGAAATTAAGACCTCCTATAGAAGGTAGTTGCAGAGAGTGACAAGAAAGGACTACAAATAAACTGCAAGAAAACCGAATGCATAGTCATCAGCAAAAAGGGCAGCTCAAAATGTGAAATACAGGTGGGGGATACTAAAATCAAGCAGATACAAAAATTTAAATACCTGGGAAGTGTTCTAACAGGAGACAGAAAGTGCAACACAGATCCGAAAAAGAATTGGCACGGCGAAGGAAGCATTCCAGAAGTTGAGTAAATTTGAGAAATTTAAATGCAAAGTCAATACTCATCTACTAACCACTGGACTCTAGCTCTCTCCCCTCCCCTGTATAACCTTCCCTTTCTCTCCACCTATGTATCTGTCATCGCACCTGCTTTCTCAGCTTTCTATTGTTCCTTTCTAACTAGTTTGTACTCCTCACTCTTTTCTAATTAATCTTTTTACATTTATGTAAAACCCTGCACATCAGTGGAGTTTCCGCCTTGCTCGGAGTGAAATGATTAAAAAAAAATGTCACAGGTCGGGCGTATTAGGATTTTAGTGATGCTTAAATATGGCATGACCCCCTCCCCCCCAAAAAAAGGAAGAAAAGGTTGGGAAACATTGGTCTAATCTGAGTTATTATGGAAGAATGAGTCAGGTACTCTCTGGAGTGGTAGACGTTTAAGAAAAGCTATAATTAAATTGACTGTACTAAACTTATTAGATCGTAAGATATTTCCATGATTTTGTGTTTGTTGCCAACAGAATTCTTATTTGTTTTTATTAAGACAAAGTCATTCAGCAAGAACATAATACCTATGTATATTGAATAAATATTTCTTTGTCGTATGAAAAGAAGAAATATTACTGTATGACCTTTATTACAGAAAGGAAAATGAAAGCAAATTGAATTCTGGCTCGATTAATTAAATTCATCGAGAGATTTGTTCATTGTTAAAAGAGAGAATTGCTTTCAACACCTGGTCTTTGGAATCGATAACCGGCTGTCCATTGACCGCAAACTTTAGCTTCGAATATTCAGCACAAATTGATACACATTTTCGCTTTCGGTTCTCTACACATTAAATATTAATATATAAGACAAAATTGTAATCTCTCTCTCTCTCTTTATACATATGTATGTATGTATGTATGTATGTATGTATGTATGTATGTAAACGAGATTATAATTATACTCGTCTCGAAAACCTTCCACGAAAACTATCGAATGACAGGAAAAATGGTTGTAAAAAAAAAGAAAGAGCTTAGGGCATGAAAGTTAGTCATAAGTGTTCGGACCGAAATCAGCACGAAGCCCAAAGAAAAAACCCGACACGAGTAATCATATAACAAAAAGCGCTCAATACAAAAGTAGAGCAAACTAAATAGCACCTAATGAGCCAGACGAACCTACCTAAGTTTCAACTAAACGGATCGTCAGGGAAAGATGATTATATATATATATATAATGATTGTCAGTCTACCTGGAAGAGTTCATTAGCGTAATGGTCTTTAGCTTGGAAAATGGAATAGCAAATTAGCCAACTTAAGGGCTGACTTTGCTTATGTCCACTTAGCATGAAAAGTTTTGGAAACAGTCCGACTTAACATCGATGTACTGTCCCTTTACTAGACATTGCTATGGCCAAAGATGCATTCCAAAGGCCGAGTCGAGTTTTGAGAGACAGAAAAATTTATTTGAAAACAAAGAAAAGAATACTGGATTGTTATGTGATGTCTGTCCTTCAAAATGGTAGCGAATGCTGGACAATGTCATCAAAGATGAAGAAGAGACTTGAAGCACCAGAAATGTGGTTCTACAGAAGGATACCGAGGATGCCATGAACAGAGCGTGTGAGTAACGACTAGGTTTGGAGAGGGTGGAAACGAAAAGGAAACTTATACTTAACATCAGGTAAAGACAGTTAAATTTTCTAGGGCATGTAATGAGGAAGAAGAGCTTGGAGAATCTGAAACTCACAATGCAGAGAGAAAGAGAGACGGGAAGGCAACGCATGGCATACTTGAGCAAATGAAGGGCAGAGCAGGGTTTGTGAAGAGTAACAAGTGAAAGAATGTTATGAGCTACAAGGGATATGGAGATGTGGGAGGCCATGATATGTCCTGAAGGCAGATGGCACATTGAAGAAGAACAACATTGTGAAATACATGAAACCACATTGGTTTACTATGTCCCATTTCTAGCTAGTTGAAACTGCGTATGTTTTCTTAGTATTTCTATTCTCGAGAAAAGCATGAAACTCTTTCTCCCTGTGCTCTTTAATTAAAAGGTGGCTTATATATTATTCAACATCGGTGACACAGTAAAGAGCACGAATTTTCATTTCTGCGCTTTCTTCTTTTACTCGATATATTGATAAAAAATGTCTCATCGATGGCACGATTTAAGAAGTAGAGTATTTCTTTTAAATGTTCTGTTATAGTAAAAACGTTGATTTAGTCTTTCTTTTTTTTTTTTTTAGAAAACTCAAGATGTTTTCTAATTTTGTATTTATATATTCAAAATGTGTGTTGTTGTGCAGTGGATATCGACTCGGAACGACAAATCGGAGAGCCGAGTTCGAATTCCATTTGTATTCCTTGCATTCACTTACAAACAAATACCCTTCGGAAATGTATTAATCCGTCGTTTCCCTCCAGTTGGGGGTTAAATAATAGGACAGATTGGGTTCTATAGCCTTGGCTGGTAACCAGTCTACCGCAGAAAGCAATGGCAACTGCCCAGTCAGTCATGTCTCTTTCGAGACATGATCGCCCAAAGCGTGTATCATGTATTGCACGTAACTGACTGATTTTTGAAAAGGTTCTTTAAAATGAAAGAAAGAAGGTTTGGTTTATTTTGTATTCTGGTGCCTTATCTACAGGGGATCCCTCCTGCTATAAATGCTAACCGGCGTGACTTCCGGTCACGCCGGTTAGTCTACACGCAGCGTAACTATATAGTTTGGACTTACACTTCTATTTTGCTGATTACTAACACTCTTACTTGTATATATGTTCTATTTTTCTAATAAACTGTTTGAACATACCTTCTTGTTTCCGTGTCTTTTCTTCCTGGCTCAAATAGGCCACAACAACTTGGCGACGAAGATTCTCCACAACAAATTGGGATATACAAGTAAGAGTGCTAGTAATCAGCAAAATAGATGTATAAGTCCGAACTGTATAGTCACGATGCGTCTCGACTGTCTCTAGACTACGTTTGACTGCTTGAAAGCTGCGACCCCGGAAGTCACGCCGGTTAGTATTTATACCAGGAGGAAGTGTCCATTCCCTGTAGATAGGGCATCATAACATTTTGTTTTATGGAACATCAACGGGTTTATTTAATGTCGGCAAGATCTTTACAATAGATTCGTATGAACAGAATATGTCTTCTTTGTAAGAAACCAGTTTGTAGCTCAAGCCTCATTGACGCACCCTTGCAAAGAGGGCTCTGTCAAGAGTCATATGCATTACTAGTAATATATCTATTTTTCTTCAAAAATATATTACCGCTAATATTTGTTTTTTTTTGTTTTACTTTGTTGGTAATATTTTTTCTTCATAAATATATTGCTGGTAATACTGTTTTTTTTTTTCAAAAGTGTATTGCTGGCAATATATTCTCTAAAAAGATATTGCAGGAATTTTCACTACAAAAACCAATTTTTACACCTTCATAGTGGTTTTATACCATAGCTGGGACCCTAACAGGTGCTACCACCCCGGGTCACGGTGAACTTGGGAGCAACAGCGATTAAGAGGTGGTTCTACGCTTCTCAAAACTTTCTAATTAGAGGCCTTACTTCCGGATGCAGTTTATCGCCAAGCCCAGGACCCGAATTTAGTTTATCATCATACCCTGTATGCCTCATTTGTTCTTTTTACTCCTCTGTAAAGGTGCATTCGGCGTATTCTGAAACCCTAGCCGACAAGTAGTAGGTGAAGTAGTAGAGATTAAGTGAGTGAATAAACGCTTGTGGACGACAAAAGGAAAATAAAATAAATAAAAATACTGCGATTATCAACCTTGACAGACACCGATATTTACTAAACATATAGTACAAAGTTCCAAGTTAGACAAAATTGAGCAAAGAAGATTACGTAATACCAATCGTCCAAGTAGGAGTCAGTCCTGTCTAGAAGATCATTATTCAAAATCATAACTTCAATTTAGGCGCAGACACTAACTTTTGCACTTGGGAAATACATGGTTAATTTGAAGCTCGTCTGGTTTATATACTGTTATTCATAGTTTTATATATATATATATATATTGATTGTTTGATACTTAGTTTTTGGTTCTAATATGGTTAGGCCAGTACAAATTTGTATTAAAAAGTGTTCTATACAATTATATTGTAGAACTTTTGATAATTTCCATTTTTAAATAAGTTATTTCGCTACCCAGGATTCAACCATGAGTGGTGTCTTCAGGCGATTGTAATTAAAAATCGTCTGAAGACACCACTCATGGTAGAAACCTGGGTAGCGAAATAACTCGTTTAAAATTGGAATATATATATATATATATATATATATATATATATATATATATATATATAGTAAATAAAAATTTAAAATGCAACTGGAGTCTATAAGAATATTTAGAGTAACAAAGTTCACAGTTCTATGACGCTCAAAAGTTAAATTGACAAGAAGAGACGCGTGGCTGTAACATGATATGTTTCGCATCTAACAGGAGTTGGAGAATTCATCCCGTTTTATGCACAAAAGGGTCTCAAATTGTTTAAAGTGCAATGTGATTGGTTGATTATGATCATGTAATCAGGCATTGTAACTTTTAGAACAAAAATTGATGATCATAAAATGGGGTTGTCAACAATTGAGTGCGCCATAATTCGGGAAGCATGGCTAATGTCCACAATGTGTTAAGTAGTTCAAGTGTCAGGAATTCTATTTTATTAGAACTTACTGGTAACTGCAGAAAATTTAGTGTACGAGGATTATTTTTTTCTTTCGTGTGTTCGTGGGAATATAGTTTTACTATTTCTTATTATACCTGAGTGTGTTATGGTACAGTAAGTAGTCAGGTGCACAAGAGAGTGACCGAGTTAAATTAGCGGTTTAGCGCCTTAAAAATAACAACAATAATATAATAATAACAGTAATAATAATGATTTCAATAATAAAAATGTGCTTTGTTAAACTTTCTTCAGATATGGTTTGTATTTTTGAATAAATATATTCTTATAGTCTTTAATTATTCATGTTTGGTCTGTGGGATTGTCTGGGCAAAGATAAAGTAGGAATACTTTGCGTTGTAGAGCAGCTTACACCTCTCTAGCGCCCTCGAAGATAGAATGGTCTGTAGCCCGAAGTAGCTATATAAATAACGATTAATAGCAGTCAGAAATTCGGAGTGTCATCGACGTCTTTACGGATTATATTTTGATTTTGCTTGTGACTTTGTAAGTACGTCATCTTTTGAAACTCGAGTGACAACGCTCTTGTGGACTTTTTATATTGTGTGTATTGCGGGGAGGCAACAACCAAAAATGTCCGACTCTCCCCATCCAACTATTGAGCCGACGGTTTTACAGCCGGTTTGAAATACAAGTCAGGCCAAAAAAGACTCGGCCAACTATGATAAAATGCGAATAGATTACAAGAATTACATTAAAAATAATGAAATTGTAACAGTTCCAGAAGCTCTTGGTCTAATTTCAGCAATGACAATCTCCCTGTTGACATCCGATGTAAAAACGCGTAAGTTTATCGGTGTCAGCAGAGAGACTATGGAGGAGGTCATGAAGAGTCTAGAAATAGTTTCAAAAGTATTAGCTCAGAGGTCGAGAGCCATGTGGGATGTACTTCTTGTGTCGGCGGAGGAAGCCAAGATGTTAACTGGCAGTATACTAACAACAAAGCATGTCAGACTTCAAATCGAACATATGGGCACCCGGCGAACTCGTATTGTTGTTCACGATATGCCCCTAAAAATTACCAGTGACCATATGGGAGGAGTTTTCGCCCAGTTTGGGTCAGTTCAAGAAGTATCACGAGTGTCAAGGCGGGAGTACAAACAGTCTGTAAGTTACTTTAACTCGACAAGAATTCACCAGAATCCCTCAGATACTCATGTGTCGGGGAAGAAAGCTTTTTGTCGTTGTGGAGGAAAGAAGGCCCCACTGATTTGTGGGGCCGCTGGGCATTTTTTCAAAATATGTCCGGCAAAATATTCGGTAGCGACACCGGAAACAACAGTAGCACCGGAGACAATGAAAACAACAAAGAAGGAGGTGGTTGAGGCAAAAATTTCACCCAGCCAACCAACTCAAACGAATGGACTGAGGTTGTGAGGAGGAGAAGAAGCAGTATTCCTACTCCTCAGCAAGACGTCGCTCTAAAATGAGTGACGTCACCTGAAAAAAGAAATCCGCCCTCCAACAAACAACAGAAGACGATACGGCAACAGTTACCACAAAAGGATTTGAATATGGAGAACGGGGACGTGCCTCCACCTCAGTTTTCTTAACTCAAAACGGGGAGGGAAGATGAGGAGGAAAGTGAAAAATCATCAAAAAAGACAAAATGTAGTTCGCAGCAGGGCGGCAAGGGCCCTGGTAGACGTCAAGGTTCAATCCACCTCTGCATCGCATGTAAAAGTGTTGCAGAAGAACAATGACAAAGTATGAAGTTACTTTTTTCTCCCACCTGGGACTCTCCCTTGCTCACTACGGACATCGGCAGTATTGTCGTTGGCGGACGCATTACGTCCGAAATTGGTACTGGCAGTCTAGGACAAGCGGTCGGGGTCCTAACTGCCGCAGATTTCCGTCTAATCTGTGTATAAGGGATACCATTTAGAAAATGTTTATCAAGCTAGCCAGCTTGAAGGTGAGGAGCCTGAGAGATCCGAATAAGGCAGCCTGTCTTCCTCGGGATTTCTTATCCTTCGGAGTAGACGTGGCTGCGATCCAGGAAACACACTTTGCGAAGTTTACGCTCCCTCGTAACTTGGTTGATTTGATGGACGAGTTCACTATCGTCAATAGATACCGGGTCGATTGTCCTGGGGGAAGATGTTGGCGTGAGCACTCAATTGACTGTCTACCAACTGGTTAGCTACCTGGACAGAATGTTAGCGAGAAGGATCGATTTAGATTTGCTAGATTGTCCCACTGGTTAAGCTATTCAGACCACAAATTTGTTTGTGCCCGGATGGCGTTAAATCGTAGGCCTAGATTGGCTGGACACTAGAAGTTCAACGTGTCTTTACTGGACAAGCGAGACTTCTGGCAACAGCTAATTTATCTAGTGCAGCGGAAATCAGTAGGGACGATTATTAGGAATAGGTGGTGGGAGAGACTTTAGGACAGCATTAGTTCTTTCACTGTTAACTAAAACCGTTTCGCCCTAGGAGGACAAGGTGAAGACACTTAAAGATAGACTATACCAGGTGGTGGCAGGGTATGGCCGTAGTTAGGCAAGCCCTGGACCGTTTAGCTAGCAAGCGTTACTGGGGTCACGTAATTAGACATAATTTAAACAAGATGTTTATCAAAGCCGTGAGCATGGGCGCAGAACTGCGCAAGGAAAAGATCCGTCGTGGTGGCGATCGATATATTCGAGAGGTTAAAATCCCGAAGAGGCATACTCTAAGGTCGACCGACGATATATGCGAGGCGTTTCGACGGCATTTCAAGCTATTTGGCTGACTTTTCTCGGCTTGCACCGACTGAAGCATCTAGCTGCGAGGGTGAGATCACGGTGGGCGAAGTTCATTTAACATTGAAGAGTGTCGGCAGTGGCAAGTCTAAAGAACTTAATGGTCTAACCTATGAATTGTAATTGAAGCTGCTGCACATCTTCGTACCGATTTTGACGGTGGTGTTCAACAACTAGTTCCGACAGGAGTCCTTCCCCGATCGGATTTCCAAGGATGTAATCACGCTGTTGAAGAAGGTCAAGGGTGTTGAGAGGGACTTGGATGATTACAGGCTCATAACTCTGCTAAACACAGAGTTAAAAATTTTGGCCAAGATCCTGACAGAGCGTTTGCAGTCAGTTGCCGAGATTCTGTTGGAAACTGAGCAAACTTGTGCTGTGAAGGGCCGAACAATTCAGAGCCCCTAATTTACGCTTTGATTTTAAAGCCCCTTCTTCATCGGCTAAGAGACAGCCCTACGGGGAATCGCTGTCCTTCGTAGGGCTCGAGTTAGAGTTTCTGCGTACGCCGATGACGTATTAATTTTCGTGTCGTCCTGAGACGACATTGAGGTTGTACAGAAGGCGCTTTAGCGATACGAAAAGGTGACGGGGGCTAAAATTAATCTCAACAAGTCTTCTGGCTTGCAGTTAGGTGCCTGGAATGGGGTCGCTCTTCCGGGGCTCTTCAGTTAGATTTACGGACCTGTCCGCATTCTTGGAGTGTGGTTCGGGCCGGATCTCCAGTTGGAGAAGAATTGGTCGGAGGTACTGTCAAAGATCGGAGCGTTGGTCCAGACTTAACTTTGATGGCAGTTGCCCGTAAAAGGAAGGGCCGAGGCGTGTGTTACACACGTCTTTCTCATCATCCCTTATCGATTGTCAGTACTACTCCCTCTCTGTGATAACCATGTGAAGCGATCAGGCTCTTGTTGTCCACCCTGTTGTGGGGTTGGACGCAAGCATCAGGTCAACAGAGATATCTGCTTCAAACGTCCTTGTCATTGGGGAGGGGCTGGGAATAACACACGTGGTGAGTCATTGACACACTTCCTGGTTGTTTTTCTTATGCTGCATGTTGACAGTGAATTCTATTTTGCGGGGAGTGTTAGAAAACGCCTTTCCCTATCACTCCTCCCATTTAGAGGGTTGAGCGCAGACGTAGGTCTCGAATTCAATCGTGATTCTTCACCAAGTGTCGAAAGGCCTTGCGGGTCATTCCTCGGTCCACTGACCTTTCTCAGACTCGAAGGCACTTGTATCATGTATTAGTGGAGGGGGCCGCGACGAAGGACTCTCTACGTGATCGGCTTGGCTTATCGGCGACCTAGTCGTGCTCCTTCTGGTCTAGGTCGGCAGCAGCGAATTACCTTAGTAACCCTGAGTTTTCGCTTGGCGATTGGTTCGAAACCTGCTTTCTCTCAATGACATGGCCTTCAGATGGGGCGGGGCGGGGAGGATTTACCCGCCTGTCATCGGTCTGACCTTGGTTTAGGAGAAACGGCTGTGTACTCCTTCTACCATTGTCCTTTCTGGGACAGTGTCGGCGAGTTAACGGCTTGTATTGCTCCTGAGTGTTCATCGATCTCGCGTTAGCGTGTGATAATGTGTCATCTCCGTATTCTGGGGTGAAACGTATGATGTTTCTGACGTTGTTGGCTGTAGCACGAATAGTGATTTGGTTGATGCGGATGGAGAGAATCTTTCGATATGAACGTTACACTTATCAGCATCTGAATAGATTCTTTGAGCATCAGCTCACGATGAAGATCATATCTGATAGAAAGCGTTTGATTTCGACAGATTTCAGCAAAAGTTGGGTATACGCAGCAAATCTGGTTCACGTGAATGGAGCTGATCCTGCTTTCTTTTTTTTTTTAAGTCCCTTATGGCGGTTTCCTGCAAACCCTCCCCTGGTTAAGTTAGATCTCTTTTGTGTACCTAGTTAATATGAGTAAATGTTGTTTCTAGCCTGTTCCCGGCTTCTCTCTTGTTATGATTCACGTCGAGATTCCTAACCCTCCCCGGATTGCTTTTGGCCCCGCTTTCTCATTTTGACTGGGTCAGTCCTTGATTTTCCCATTCCATTATTTCTTTTATCCTTCTCCTCTTCTTTTGCGAGTCTGTAACTTGATTTCGCCGTTTGGCGGAATACAGTAGCCACTCAGAATTTTTGTGGGGTGGACGGTTTTTACTAACATTTGTTTAAGTTTAGTTTGAATATTTTGTTATATTTTAGTATTTTGGGGGGTTATTCATCCCCTCCACCTCTCATTTTCCTATCACTATTTTTTTATATATATTTTTAAAAAATTATTGTATATAAATAAATCTCTATCTGATGAGTTTGTTACTCCTTATTTTTAGGTTATTTGTGCTAAATAAAGAAATTGTTAAGAGTGGTTGGGTCTTGAATGTGATTAGCTAGTTATAGTTGTCGACCAACCTCAACTTACCTTTTTCGGCCATGTGCCACATTTTGTAACAAAACAATAAATAATCGGAGTGTCATCGACTTTTTGTTGGTGTCGGTCATTCTGTTTAACACGTCAGATCGATTGGTGAACGTTGCATTGTTTCATTTTTGACAAGCATTTGACTATTTTTGAATTTTTGTATTTTTTTGCTATAAGTTTTGTTTCTACACTTTTGTTGAATTGATATTTTTATTTTTCAGTTTTATTTGCCATATTTGTTTTAATTTTCATTTCTTTTTACAAGAGTTTTTTTCGTTTCACCTTAACTCACAAGTCGGTGCGAAAAGCAAATTCTGAATTCTGACTGAATTAAAAACAGCAAATTTATATATGACGTATTTTCACACTTAGCTGTAAAAAGCTTCGCTGAAACCGACATAATGAGAAGTATCACTTTTTAACCATGTGCCACATTTTTGTATTTTTTATACCAAATAAATATTCGGAGTGTCATTGACAGTCTGAAGAAATCGACTGACGCACACAGTCTTTCTCTTGGTTGGACTCTCTGCCTTCGGGCGGAGACGAACCCACGCGTTTGTACTTAATATCCATCAGCATAGATATTGTACTGTAGATATTTCAGCACGCATCATCTGGTATTGTATTGCCAACGCAATGATACAACAGGATGTAACCCTCGTTATGTCGTTTCTATTTAATAGCATATATTAGTTTTTTTTTTATCAACAGATTAAATGATTTTAGACAAATTTTTTCCTGGTTTAGATTAATATATTGTGACTTCAATGAGGTTAATGCAAGTCCCTCAATTAGAGTGAACACACTTTTTGAGCAGTTGGTTATGGGTTTGTTGTGGCTAATTTGGCACAGGTATAGAAGTATTACGCATATCGACCTGAGCAGTCAATTTTTTAAAAATAGTTATATAAAGAAAATCCCCGAAGGTGTAATTTCAGTAAAAAAAAGAAAAAAAAACTTGCAATATCAATTGTGAACATATGGAAAATTCATTCTGAATCTTATCAAAAATAATTCAATAAAACTCAAAAAATTCTGACAGTTGGTGCTTTCATAATTTAATAAAATACACCATTTTCTTTAATTAAAAAAAAATCAAGCTGTTGCAGTCTGTAAATAATTTTTTTTTATTAAAAAAGACACATTTGAAGAATAGAAGAATGTAAAATTTAATGCCATTTTCGATTATCAAACGTAAAAAGAATTCAAATTTTCAAATTTTTAGCTGCTGCTATATTATTTTTGGTAAGGATGTTCAACAAGGAAATAATTCTGAATTACTCTCTTTAAATTTAAATTCATAATTAAAAAACTCATTGGACGTTAAAGAAGTTCAAACTAATAAAAATAAAATTTATTAAACTCAAAAGAATAATTTAACTAAAAACAAAACACGACTTTTAGTTTTAATGTAACATTATAAAATGATGATTTTTTTCTTATTTTCATAAAATAAATATATTATATTCTTAAAAATATTGGTTACGTAAAGTTGAAAATTTATTTCGAAACATAAATACCAGTCTTGATTATTTCACTGCAGCAACATCTTTAATTTTAGTTTTTAATTTTTTGGTGTGATTTTTGAGTTGGGGGCGTGATTATACACTTTAGTTTTGACAAGTTACAGTGCATGTCATTTTTCTTAATTTTTAAGTAAAACGTAAATATTTCTTCTTCTTCTTCTATGTGCCCTGTCCCTTCAGGACGTAGGCGATCATGGATCTCCACGTCTCCCTATCCCTTGTGGCTCTTAGTATGTTTGTTCCTGTTGCTCCTGGCAAACCCCGTTCCGTCATCCACCTGATCAGACTCTGCAGATATGTTATCCGCTGCCTTCCTCTGTCTCTCCTTCCTTCTATCTGACCAGTCAGTATCAGGTTCTCCAGGCTCTCCTTCCTCATTGCATGTCCCAGGAACTTCAGTTGTCTCTTCCTGATGCTCAGCATCAATTTCCTTTTTGTTGCCATTCTTTCTAACACTTCGTCGTTGCTTGTATGCTCAGTCCACGATATCCGTAGCATCCTTCTGTAGAACCACATTTCGGCCGCTTCCAGTTTTTTCCTCATTTTCGATGATATTGTCCAGCATTCACAACCGTACTGAAGAACTGACATCACGTAGCAGTCTAGCACTCTTTTCTTCGTTTCTATTGAGATCTTCCTGTGTGTTAGTAGTTTGCTCATCTTCTGGAACGCGTCCTTTGCCATGCCAATTCGCCTTTGGATCTCCGTGTCGCACTTTCCATCTCCTGTTAGAACACTTCCTAGGTACTTAAATTCTTGGACTTGTTTGATTCTGTTATCCCCCACCTGTATTTGGCATTTTGGGTTGTATCTTTTGCCGATGACCATGCACTCAGTTTTCTTAAAGTTTATTTGTAGTGCCTTCTTGTCACTCTCCACTGCTACTTTCTGTATGAGATCCTGCAGTTTCCTTTCCGTGACTTTTACAAAATCCAGTTACATTTCCTATCTTAGAAACATATCTCTAAATAAACGTTGAATTGAAACATTTTTTCGTTTGTTTTTCGTTTACAATGAGGAGCCGATGAAGGATGAGTAAACCTGCCAATATTTTAAAAGTGCTTAAAACTATTTTTATACGGAAAATATTAATATATTTAAAATAAAACCAAAATATAAGGGTAAATGTTCGTTTTAACTCCCGATGGCTTTTCCCCTTCAAATTTATCCAAAATAGCATTATCTCTGTGCATATGTATATGCTGAACTCAAATCAACAATTAGCTATTGAAGAAACTTACCTTTTTAATGTAAATGTCCATAAAAAAACGAACTATATCTTGCACTTTTTCTTTCCCGTAACTCTCACGAAGTCATGTAATCAACTGGAGAAAGATGTACTGCGTAGGCAACGAGTTTTGGCTGATTTAGACCGATTTACTTCCGCCTTTTTACTTCCGGTTAGGAAAGTAATGCGCTTTTTTTTGTATTCCTCAACCTGCGCATTACTTTTCTAACCAGAAGTAAACAGGCGGAAGTAAATTGGCTGAAATTCGTCGCCTACGCAGTACGTCATTCTCCAGTTAATTACATGACTTTGTGAGAGTTACGTGAGAGAAAAAGCGCAAGATATAGTTCGTTTTTTATGGATATTTACATTAAAAAAAGGTAAGTTCCTTCAAGAACTAATTGTTGATTTGAGTTCAGCATATACATTTGCACTGAAATAATGCGATTTTGGATAAATTTGAAGGGGAAAAGCCATCGGGAGTTAAAACGAACATTTACCAATATAAGTTCGGAGGAAGCATTTAAATGATTTAAAATTAGTTTATCGTTTTGTTTAGGAACTCCGTAGCGTCACTGAAAAAAAACAAAAAACAAAAAAAAAAACCAGTACTTAACAATGTTTCTGTCGACTTCAAGTTAAAATGGCATACAATAAAACTTCAACAAAAATTTACCGAATACAAAAGATTGCACTGAAAACCCCATTGAAAAATAGTCATCGACTGGGAAAATCCTGCTCGTTATGCAACAGCACGAATCAAATCAAATCAAATCCATCACAAATACGAGCCAGAGAAAATCACTTTGGGAATCCCTATAAAATGCATGAAGATAATTACATGTTAATTACCAACGCCTCACACTGGAGGAATAATAAAAATAACAGGAGAGTTCCATAAGATTTATACGAATCTATTTAAGTCATTGTTCTTGCTAATTAATCAATTAACGGAAAATCCCCCATTATAGGATACAAATCCTATATCATCCATCAAAAACACAAAATAAATTGCGCACCCGTAAAAATTACGTACCCGTAAAAGGGGCTTCAAACGACTTTGGAAAAACCCAACTAAGAAAAATTCACAACTCGGTGCGAAAAGCAAATTCTGAATTCTGATTGAATTAAAAACAGCAAATTTATATATGACGTATTTTCACACTTAGCTGTAAAAAGCTTCGCTGGAGCCGACATAATAAGAAGTTTCACTATTTAAATCACGTCACTCCACATCAAAGTCAGTCCGATATGGAAGCGGTTAGCTAAGGACCTCGTGGCAATGTAACGAAAGAAAATTCAAGAAGCCGACCCGGACGCAGGGCACGTCACGGTTTCATTCGACCTCTTCTTCCAATTTTTTTCTTCCTTTTCACTCCACGCCAAACCGGACGTAGGTCACACCACAGTTTCATTCGACCTCTTCTTCCAACGTCCTTTTCTTCATTTTAACACCGCGTCGCCAAGCAGAGCAGCAACAACAAAATATACGTGTTAAGTACCACTCCTTTATTTGTTTTGCCTTCTATTTCTCTCACCCTGTCGCGACCTACTAAAAAGAGGAAGGAACAAAGCCTTTTACATTCTGCTACTACACAACCATGAGCTCTAAACTTCTGCGGACATTTCAAATACCTACATTACTACTACAAACGATTTTAACTACCTAACTGCATGCATTTTCTCAATGAACGTTTTCTTTTCGCAGGTATATTATAGTGTCCAGTTAACAAAATTTTACTTATATTTTTCTTCTTACACTTTTGTTATTCTGTAAATAAATCTTTGCTTTAATGTACACACGAGATATTTTATCCGTTCACATTTCAACATTCAACCTTCTGATATTTAAATTGTGGGGACTTCGGACGTGTTTGGCACAAGGACAATTTACCAAGCATCACCGACCCCCCTACACCAAAATGTTACTTACATTTAAGTTGCATTCAAGCTGGCTGTTTTTCATTCGATTTTTCGCATTGATTGCCAGTGTTTTGTCTTCCAGTCTGTAATGTAGTAGTAATTGCCTTTTGTGTTGACTGACGACCGACTTATTTGTAGTCGTTAGACTTTATGCAAAATAAGTTATGTCTATTTTTCTCAAGACAAGAGACATTTGTAAAAAAAACTTATTTTTAAAGATATTTTTTATCCCCGTATGCAATTTTCAAACATAACTTGAAAAAGATAGACATAGTGTCTAAACATTGTTACGTCAATCATTTTGTTTGTTGATAATGATACTCAATTAAATTAGTTCAAATCTAATTTCTATAATGATACAGTAAATCACGTTTTGTCTCGCAAATAGAAATTTCGTTCTTGCGAAATAAAATTCTTTTTCAAATGATGCCGGATCACTGGCGAAACATGCCAAGTTATTTTTATTTAACTAATTGTTTTATACATTTCATTGGATTCTTATCCAAATTTACTCACAGAAAAACACATGTGTGCAAAATTTTCTTATTTCTCCAAAAGTTATATAAAGATAATGTAATATAGATGGAATTTTTTGTTATTTTAAACGTGATTAATAAAATATCTTGTTTTAAATTATTTTTAGATAGCAAGTAAATAGTATATTTATTTTGTAAAAATACAAAAATGTTGTACATAGCGAAAAGGGGAGGTAGAGAGTGATCTTCAGTAATTATCATATACCTAGCTAATGACATTCACAACCCTTAACAAATTTTCCATTCACCACAAAAACTCATCTGTCATCTTTCAACCCCACATATATCATAATATCACATGTTCACAGGGGAACCTAACATGGGGTAAGAAACCTATGAGATAAAAATTTATTTACAATAATTTCTATAAAATATATATAAAAATATAATGATATGAAAATGAGCGGGGGAGGGCATGAATAACCCAAAACAAAGTAAAATATAACAAAATATTAAAACAAAATAAACAGGTGTTAAGCCACCCCACAAAATCAAGAATGGCTGCTGTATATCGCCAAACGGCCAAATGAAGTAGCACACTCACTAAGGGAAAGGGGAAGGATAAAATAAATAATGGAATGGGAAGGTCAAAGACTGACCCAGTCAAGATGAAAAAGTGGGGTCAAAAACAAACTGGGGAGGTTGGGAATCTCGACTTGGATCATAACAAAAGAGAAAACCGGGCACAGGCTAGGAACAATATTCTCTCAGATCGCAAATAAATAGATAGCAAAGTTGAAATTGCATTGTACTTATACAGAGTGGTCAAAAAGTAAGTGCACAGTAGGTAGAATAGGTTTAATTCACATGTTCTTTATTTCCAACATGATGGGACTCTCCACATTATTCAAGAGTAAAAATTGATTGGTCGAAGGCATGTTCACCTGAATTGACACCAAAGCAATTCTTCTTTTGGAGAATACTCAAGGACAAAGTTTATAGTCGAAAACCAAGAAGTGTTGGTGATTTGAAAAGACATGCATTTCAAGAATTGTTGGTGATTTGAAAAGACATGCATTTCAAGAAGTGTTGGTGATTTGAAAAGACATGCATTTCAAGAAATTGATACACAAAGAGATATGTGTAAAAAAAGTATTTGTCGAAGCGTGAGGGGTAGACTTCAAAGCTGTGTAAATTGTATGGATAACAGTTTGATCACCTGCATTAATAAAATTTAAGCTCTTTTGTATTATTGTACACAATAAAATTTAATTGTCAATGTAATAATTGTATCACTAAATATAACTGTATATATAATCTCAAACTAAATGTTATCATTTACTGACTACCTACATTTAGACGACCACAGGATAATATCTAAAACCTTAATTTTATGATATATAAGAAGAACAAGTGTTCGAGTGTGTGTACTGGCCTTGTTCAACTACTGATGATGCTAGAAATATATCTCCTCGAAACTAAATACGATCCGTTGGGAATAGTTGCAGTATAAACCACAAGTCTGTCCTTTGGTATTGGGTATTTACGAAATACAAATATGTCTGAGTAGGCGTCTGAAACAGAAATTAGCTAGCCACTCTAGCAGACGGGTGTGCTTATTAATAAAATTTGGATGCATAATTATTCTTCTTTTATAGCCCCTAGACTAATTTGAAACTTAACCGTTACCATCCACTCAATGACCTTTACGATGATACAATAGACCTCGCTATCCATAGTGCATCATTAGCCAGCATATATAAATAGTCGAGCGAAAACACAGCCTGTAAATTGCGTTCTAGCATGAAGCAGACACTTGTCACTTCGTGTTGACCTCATTCTCCACTTTTATACTTAGATACTCCCTGTGTTTGATGCTGAGGACTTTTACTCATAAATATAGCATACTAGCAGTATAGCCCGGCGTTGCTCGGGTGTAATGAAAGCTTTAAAACTAATCCATGGTCCTGGAGCTCAGACTCTTTGGACGTTGGCACGAAAGACTAAAAAGCAATAGTTATTTCCAGTTAAAGCGAAACCGTAGACTGAAAGAAAAATGAATGGATGTAAGTCAAACTTTGATTTTCTGGTATTGATATCAAATAAGTCTTTTTCGTCGTAAACTGAATTTTGAAGGTCAAATAAGTCCTCTGAGTAAACGGTATCATGACTGAGATTAAGAATTACAATTATACCTACTTAGAGCCAAACCCGAAGCAAAAACTAAAATAAAAGGGCTGAAAAAATACAGATATACAGTCAGATAAACAGACACACACACAAACATCTTGCTTTTTATTTATTTATTTTTTTTAATCATGTCACGCCAAGCAAGACATTCCACTGCCACTATAGCGCAGGGGGTTACACAGGGCGATAGACGAGTTAGGATGTACATAGGGGGAGAGTTGGGGAGAATGGGAGGGTTAGTGTGTTAGGAGGTGTCTATTGACCTTACATTTAAACTCCTGGAGGTTATAGTCGTCGGGGAAGTAAGCATGCGGAAGGGAATTCCACAGGCAGGAAGTGCGAGAAAAAAGCTGTTGGAGTAGAAATTGCGGTTACATTTCATCGGTTTCACTGTAAAAGGGTGGGACCTAGATGCCAATCTAGTATCTCGTGCGAACTCACACCTAGGGGGCACCAGTGATTTAAGTTCATCAGAGCAGAAGCCATGAAAGTATTTGTAGAAGAGGCACAGGGAAGCCACGTCACGCCGGTGAGAGAGTGACTGCAGGCGGTCAGCTAAGTCGGTATCAATCACATTACAGATTCTTCGCTGTATTTTGTCAAGAAGCCCGAGGAGAATAGCAGGGGCACCCAACCAGATGTGGCAACAGTATTCAAAACACGGGCGGATGGTAGATTTGTATAAGTGCAGGAGAGTTTCAGGCGGAAAGAATTTCCGGGCCCTGCACAGAGAGCCAACTTTCATGGCAGCGGATTTGGCAATGGATTCGACGTAGTCATTCCACTTGAGGTCCGCTGAGAGTGTCAGGCCAAGCAGGCGTAGTGTTTTACTCTCTGGGAGGCATGCCTGCTCCATGCTAATGGGAGGGAGGTGCGGTCGTCTGTGGTGGTTAATTGACAGTAGCTTCGTTTTGGAAGAATTGAATTTTACGAGCCATTTCCTACCCCAATCCACCACGGATTGGAGGTCCTTTTCAAGCTCAGCCGCGAGGTTCGCCTTATCGTCAACATCAGATTTTTGATCGAGGCGAGCGTATACTGTGGTATCGTCGGCGTACATGCCTACTTGTGATCTTATGGCATCGGGGAGATCATTGATGTAGGTTAGAAAGAGCGTGGGACCTAGGATAGAGCCTTGGGGGACACCCGCGTTTGTAGGGTAGTTTTGGGAGGCATGTCCGTTTAAAACCACCTTCAGTGTGCGGTTGGAGAGGAATGACTGGATTAAGTCCAACAAAAGTCCAGTAATGCCGTAGCTTCGCAGTTTCCGTAGAAGGCCGTCATGCCATACTCTGTCGAATGCTTTGGAGATATCCAGGGCGACAGTTCGGGCTTCACCATTTTTGTCGAGAGCCTGGTATATATACTCGGTGATGGTCATTAGCATATCAGCAGTAGACCTGGTGAAGCGGAAGACATACTGTTTGTCCGATAGGAGCCCGTGGGCCGTGAGATGCTGAACGACCTCGGCATTGATAATGGCTTCGAACACTTTGCCGAAGATCGGAAGAAGGCTGATAGGACGGTAATTTGCGGTGTCCGATGGTTCCCCAGTGTTCTTGAATATTGGAACCACAGAAGAAGACTTCCAACAGGCAGGAAAGCAGGTGAAAGATAGGCAGAGGTTGTAGAGCTTAGAAAGAACAGAAGAGAGTTCAGGGGCATATTTCTTCAAGACTATGATTGGGATTCCGTCCCCACCACTCGCTTTGTGAGGGTCAAGTTTTGATATTATGCTAGAAATCAGTGAGGGCGTGATGTGGACGTCATTCAATTGGGCCTCAGTTCTAGATGGGAAATCGGGTGTCTGGACTCCAGACGAATCCAGACACGAATTGGTCGAGAATCTACGGGCAAAGCATTTAGCCTTTTCCGCTGAGGAGGTGAGAACCTCAAACTCGTTGATTAGTGATCGATTTTCTGCACTATTGTAAAAACTGCAACCTTGAAACTTCTGAATATCGTTTCTTATGTCTTTGTCTATGAGTGTATCAAATTTGATTAAAATCGGATCACTCCTTCTAGAAACCGATTTTTTCGATTATCGATTTTCGATGTTTATCGGGAGTACCTCGACACAAAACTTAGCTAAGAACACTCGCAGACGCTTATAGTACAACTGTGTATATTTTCAAGAAAATCGGTTCAGCTGTTTCGGAGTGTATAGGTAACGGGCACAAAGACACAGACACACAGACAGACAAAGTTCCATTCATAAATAAGTTTAGATTTAGATTTAGATAGATCTTTAAAAAAATATATTTTTTTATAATCGTTTCACCCCTAGCAAGGCAGTACTGCCACTGGTGTGCAGGAGAGTGAAAAGTTACATAAAAGGAGAGCGAAGAGAAAGAGGAAGCGGTTACGGGGGTGTCAGAGAATAGGTAAGAGAAGGATGAGAATACTGATCCGAAGAGAGTTACGTGAGAGTAGGGTGAAAAGAGAGAAGAACAAGATACAGGGAGTGTCGAGGAAAGGTTAAGAGAAGTGGCAACTGACATTGCCTTTAAACTCTTGGAGATTGTGGCTATAAGGGAAGCAAGTATACGTAAGGGAGTTCCACAGGCGGTAAGTATGAGAAAAGAAGCTAGAGGAGTAGAAGTGGCGGCTGCATTCGGTTGTTTTGACTATAAAAGGGTGGGATCTTGTTGCCAGTCAATTTGCTCGAGTAAATTCGTGTAGAGGAGGCACCAGGGAGCTAAGCACATCGGAGAAGAAGCAGTGAAAATATTTGTGTGTGTGTGTGTGTGTGTGTGTGTGTGTGTGTGTGTGTGTGTGTGTGTGTGGCCGGAGTAGAGCTGTCAGGTCGGGACCTATTATATTGCAGATACTCTTCTGGTTCCTGTCGAGAACTCCAACATGAATAGTATGGGCGCCCGACCAGACATGATAACAATTCACGGGCGGATTTCTATGCTTGTAAGATGGGTTCAGGCAGGAAAAACTTTCTAGTCTGACACAGTGTCCCAGCCTTTCTAGCAATAGAGATTTAGCTATTGATTCAATGTAGTTGTTCTAATTGAGGTCGGCTGAGAGAGTGAGGTCGAGAAGACGCAGTGTATTGCTTTCTGGGAGACTAGCTTGATCTATGTTGATGTGGGGTAGAAGAGACTGTCTATGGTGGTTAAAGGATAGAAACAAAGTTTTGGAAGCAATAAAACTTACGAGCCATTTCTTACCCCGGCCCACCACAGATTGGAGGTCCGTTTCAAGTTCAGCCTAGGCAGATTTCCTACTGAGGCGGGAGTAAATGGTGGTGTCGTCAGAGCAAATGCCTACTTGGGATTTGATCACATCAGGGAGATCGTTGTTGAACGTCAGAAAGAGCATCGGACCTAGAATAGAGCACTGGGGGGACACCCTTGTTTGTGTGATAGGATCTGGATGCATGCCTGTTCAAAACTACCTTCATTACTTGGTTTGATAGTAACGATTAGATCAAATCAAACAAGCGTCCAGTTATATCATAGCCTTGTAGCTTGCGCAGATGGTCAGCGTGCCCGACTCTGTCAAATGCTTTGGCGCTATCCAGAGTAACGGTTCTTATCAAGAGCCCGGTATATGTACTCGGCGATGGTCGTTTATATATCAACGGTAGACTTGGCGAAGCGGAAACCGTATTGTCTGTCGGAGAATAGGTTATGGACTGTGAGATGTTGAACCACTTCAGCATTGATGATAGCCTCGAACACTTTGCCTAAAATCGGTAGGAGGCTAAAGAATGTATTTATATCGTAGCAATCCTTCTTTTAATCATGTTTCTTTGAAATTGACGAACAAGGAAAATTTATCTATCAGAGGTCGAAACGCGTTGGTAAAGAAAAGGTTTCCTTTGGTCTTTATTTGCGAAAGAAATACCTCCTAGAGATACCCACCCTATAATGGTATAAGGTTAGTGACACTGGTATCTTTGTCTAGTTAATGTCTTACCATTATATAGAAGATATATGTGGGAGGTATTTCTGTACTACCCTATATAATGTTAATACGATGGGATGCCTGAATTATTTTTAGCCCATCCTCATTCCAAAGATCTGACCAAACTTCACTATAATCAATCATCAGATGTTTTGGGTCGGATGGGGAAGTATTTTTGCCGCCTGAGAAGTTTTCATCATCATTTTGTAAATAAAAATGCTTTTTTTTGCTTTTCGACATTAACTTTTTGAACGACATTATTTCCTGTTTTGTTCCACCATGTTCTACCATTTTTCGAGTCTCTTCATGATTCCTTTGTCATAGAAATTTTCTATTGTCCACTTCTTATGTAGTATAATTTATTTCATTAATAATATTCCATATTCCGTAAAGACCAGAATGAACAGTAATTCAAAGCTTGAACGTGTGGGCGGTGTAATTGTTCATCCGTGAGATGAGTTCTAACCCCTGTTGGGTTCATTATAGTCACTCAAGTGCAAATACCCCCGGGAAAGTATTGTAACCCTAAAAGGTTACTGCATGAGTAATCAATAAAACGGAAGTTGGGAATAATATGTCAACATATACAAGACTCGCACGCTGCGGGAAGTAGATACACTGCTAGTCAGTATAATCACTCTATTCCCGTATTTACTAGCCTTCCCACGCAAGGCCAGATGTGACACATGGTCATTTTATAGTGGGTATTCCCGGCCATATAGCCGGGCCAAAAAATCTCTGTCTATTTTTCCCCAGTCGTGATTCTACCCTTCGGCGGAACCACGACTGGGTTTGTGCTCTCTGCTCGGAAGCAGAGAGCGCACTCTACCCGAAGGCAGAGAGCCGACAGTGTCATAGAGCAGTCAGGCGAATGCCTAAGAGCTTTCCCCGTAATCACTCTATTCCTCCCTTTACTCCCATAGTGTCCACGTATTTAAGAAGATATGAACATACCATTACTGTATATAGGTAGGTATAGAAAAGAAAGGTATAAATCCACCTATTCTACCCTCAGCTATCGACTATTTAGTTTGTTTTTTTTGAGGTTTAACGAACTATCAATCGTTATGGGATCATTTAAGGCCATAACCAATGATGGGTAAGGTTATTTTATTTTTACAACATTTTTCTTTTCGAGTATCAAGATTCACTGGGATTTATTTTTAAGAGCAGGGTCCCCAAGTCCTACTCTTGTTATTTAACCCATAACCGGAAGGAAGGGACGGATAAATACCTTTCCCAAGGGTACCAGTGCTTAAGTGAATGCAGGGTATTCAACTGGAATTCGAACTCGGCTCACCGATTTCTCTTTCTGAGCCGATATCCACTGCACCACAACGCACATCCGTCACTATACGCTTACAGCACCTGGTATTCTCAAGCGGTCACCTATCTAAGTGCTGACCAGGCTCAACGTTGCTTAACTTCGGTGATCGAGCGAGAACTGGTGTATTCAACGTAATAGGCTGTAAGCTAGACTATATAGTAAGACTTTTATTATTTAGCCACTATTATCTCAAAAAGATCTTACAATTAAACTGTTTTTCTGACTTTAAATCACCTGCAAATAGTTGATAGGCCGTAGAAATGAATCAATAAACAATAAATAAGATTAGGTTAATTCTGCTTACTCTTTAATTCCTTGCATTCTAAGTTTCTGTAATATACAATTTACCTTGCTTATCACAAGCTGTTAAAAAAAAGAATTACCGCAAAGTAGTGAGTTGCAAGACCAAAAATACAACTATTAACATAAGAGACATGTTAGTGGATAACAAAAATTTATTACAGAACTCAATGATACGAAAGACTAGAAGCTATTATTATACAAAACAAACAGCCCACTTGAAATAGAGTATCATTTATCACAGGAGACGGTATCTTGAAGTGTATATGATATAAATGATGTGCGCATATATAATAAAAACAGTCGTATTTTTTGGTACAGTCTCGTTCCCAATAACTGTTACACCTGATGTCAGTGCAGACTATTTCAAACTTCCAGGATGTAGACAAGAGAATTTTGCCTACCACACCCACACCACATTGGTTGTTGAAAATGACTGACATGGTCGAAAGTATTTAAACAAAACGGCATCACAACATGAACCTCGGATGGTTTAGTCACCGTAGACTATTTCAAGCTTTCCAACGAATACCAAGATGTAGACAAAAAAAAAAATTGTTTTTGACACAGAATCCCATTGGTTCTTGAAAATGACTGAGACGGTCGAAAATGTGTATGTATGTAAGTTAGCATGTGCTACAAAGTTATTGTGGTGATACTGACCGAGCAAAAGCGATGGACCGGATGTTTGCTCTCTCACGACAAAAAGACAAATGACCAAAAGTCGTCCGTGCGCCGCCGGATCCGCGCAGATGTTCCGGTTGAAAACTAAAAATTAATCAAATATTAAATTTCCATTTCGCGAGCCTACGCGAATTTTATTTATCAGCCAATGGGAAACTCAGAATCAAATACAAGTGTGAAATCCCAAATGAGCTGCTGTGATCCAAAAAGAAGATATAAAAAGCCGAAACAGGCCGACGCAAGCAAGCAGGTCTCGAGGAGAAGCGTGTAATCAATATCCCCTTGACCTAAGTCAAGCGGCTACGACGCTTACCTCTTTCCTTCCCCCCTGTCTCAAAACTACTTACTGACCTAAGGAGCGACTACATCAAAGACATTCCTCACTTACACGCTCCCCACATTCCTAAACGTTAAATCTCTTTCAGCTTATTATTTGCCATGAACATTTTAACCTCCGTTGGACCTATACTTCAAGTTATTACTTCAATTATAAAAACATTAATTGATATGTGTATATATAAAATTATATTTTCTACTCAAATTGCTTTTCTTGATTTTATAATCATTTTATGACTTATAGCGGGCTATCTACAACAAGGCCAAATTCCGTTAACCTGCAACAACTTCCCTTCACTAGATCGGACTCCCACTACAACCAGAAAAGGAATAGATAAGCAACCCACTATATTATTACCTCCATTTAATCACACTTTTTCTTCTCATAGCGGCAGTGGACAAACATATTAAGTACAGCCTGTAACTACGACGATCAGCATCAGCTGGAGAGAACTTACGGACCACGACACGAAGGTTCTAAAATTTTGAGTAGCGCCGATTGGACGACAGCAGCCAATCAAAAGGCGGAATTATGGCGGCAAAGAGGAGAGACCGCGAGGGAAAACTATAGTTAGTTGCAGAAATGGATTAGACCCGTAGAGATCGGTAGAAACCAGAAATATGATGAATCCCGGACCTTAAAAATGGCCGAAGCATTACAAGATTAGAGAAAACGTATACCTTCCGCTCATGAGAATTGAAACTAGTTCATCTTTGATCCCGTCTCTGCTGAATGCAACCCCGGAGATGACAAATCCGAGAAGAGAAAATCTTCCATGAAAAAAAAAAAAAAAAAAAAAAAAAATCACAGATGGATTCCTGAATAGAATCAAGTAAAAACGAATGGAAGCTTCCGGATAGGATCATAAGACATGAATTATAAGGGAAGAAAAATATATGGGAAGAAAAAAGTTCAGAATGAAATAGAAAAAAGAAAAAGAAAAGAACTCGTAAACAGATAAAAGTTCATTCATTCCCCCTGAATAATTTTCCAGGATACATCCATGTATTAATAACGTATTCAATGCATTCACCGTTACATGAATATATTAAGGCCCTTCAAACTGATTCACCATATTTATTCATTCAACATTGGTAGATGCTGTAACTGGAGTTTATTCTGATCATCTCTCTGAGTTATTAATTCCTTTATTCTTCTCTTATTAATAAAATTTTACTAAAATCTAATCATCATGTCTTGTTCCTGATGATCGATCTGTTAAATTCCACATTTACTCCACGTGTTTGAAGAAGAATCCGGGAGTAGATGGTTTCTACTACATGTTTATAATTTTTCTTTGTGTTGCGATGCCAACGAAGAAATTTAAATATGAATATTTACAATCAAGGGGAGGTAAGCCTAACTTATCTTTATCTTTAAATCCGTAATAAAAATATCATTTTAAGGTATTTTATATTTATGGGTGAAAGCGCTCAGTATCATATATATCAAATCAATAAAGTAAAAAATAAAAATATAATTAAATTAAATCCAATAAATCAAATAAATTTTGGCGTGTTGAATAGTCTGTGTTTTCTCACATCAGCACGTGCATAAATGAATAAACAAATAAATAAATGAATGAATCAAGTTCTTATCCCAATTTCAAATGATTTTGGTCTGGGGTCCATCTTTAGTACTTAGGCGCCTTTTGTGATATATATATATATATATATATATATATATATATATATTCGAGTAAGGTGTTGAATATTGTGCTTGAAATTGTTAATAAACTACCCGTAAGTGATTGCAACGGATTAACAGCGCACAGAATGCGCAGGTATGGACAAAACAAACTTACAATAGGCAGATATATAAACCCCAGTCTACAGAAAAGAGTTTTAAACATTCACGGAAATATGTAGAATTCACATTCGGAAAAGGCTTCAGAGTCACCCATCTACTTGCCAGCAGTAATTTGTGATGACCAAACTGAATAAAATTTTATGTTGCAGATGAGAGATCAAGTTCCACCATGGTTTTCATCAGTAATACACAACAAAAACAAAATTATTAACCTTTTAATGGACATCTCTTTCCCTTTTTTTGGCTTTACATTCACAAAAACTCATTAACTACTAGGATACTTGATGTTTCACTGGTTTCTATTGCCTTCATTACGTCATGTGAGTGTTAAAATTTACCAGACTATCCTGCCTCATTATATTTCCCGAAAACTTTAACTGTCTCATTCTGATTGTAAGTATAAGTTTCCTTGTAGTTCATATTTTCCTTAAAACTTTGTTATGGTTTATAAAATGACGAGTGTTCTAAAAATAGAAAAAGATCGACAAACTAACGCCAAGAATTCAAAATTGGGCGGTAAAATAAAGAACCGTTTCTTTTGGTAAGAGTAGGAGTAAGAGTGGGAGTAAGAAGTAGGAGTTAAGGACAGTAGTTTTGTGTAGGAGATTTGAAAAAAAAAAAGACGCTAGTCAGTTGACCACTAGAGTCCAGAAGGGATAGGCTCGTTTACTACTAGCATCCCACAGTGAAGAGAATTTAGCTAGTCTGCTCCTGTATCCACAGAAAATTTAAAGGTTGTAACTTGATGTAAAAATCTAAAGTTTTATGACAAAAATAAACATCATTAATTCAAGTTTGTGTTATCTTCTAATTATACCAAAACGAAGCAACATACACTCCTGATCAAAATTTTAAGACCACTTAAAAATCTTTAAAAAGAAATATTTTTTTTACAGATAGATTTTAAACTCCTCCGACTTAAGGTTACCAATACTTCAACCTAAACGGTTATGGAAACAAAAAGCTACATTCCAAATATTTTATTTAGAAATTTACGTTTTTATAAAATGAGGCGATTTACACATGATCAAAATTATAAGACCAGAGACAATAATTCTACGAAATTGTAACAAAAGTGTATGAAAAGTGTATGAAAACATTCAACAACCAAATTTAATAATGAGTTCTACCTCCACTGCTTTTGATGACTTCAAATATTCTGTCTGGCATGCTAGAAATAAGCGTTTCCATTAAGGTGCGGGGGATGTTACTCCAGTTTCTGAAGATGGCTTCACGAAGTTCATTTTTTGTTGAATATTGTTTGCCATTTCGATAAACATCTCTTGTCATCCATCCCCAAAAATTTTTAATTGGGTTCAAGTCCAGTGAGCATGCAGGATGTCCCAAGAGATGGACCCCATTTTCTTGTAGAAAGGTCAACGTCCGTCTTGCAGCTTGGATTGCAGCATTATTCTGTTGGAATAACCATCAGTCCACACACAAACGATGGCCCTCCATCATCAAAGATGCTTTTTGTAGCATGCTAACATAACTAGACGCTGTTTGACGACCCTGCACCACCTGGAGCTCCATCGTCCCTCTGTAAGAAAAGACACCCCATACCATTAGGAACCCTCCAACACTATGAAGTGTGGAGAAAATTTCAGGAGGCATGTTTTTGTTATGCCAATATCGTTGGAAGCCATCAGGACCATCTAGATTGAATTTTTTCTCATCAGAAAACAGGACTTTCTTCCACTTTTCAACGTCCCATGTTTGGTATTCACAATCAAACTTTAAGCAGTCCACCTTGTGACGTGGAAGCAGCCGAGGAATTTGTTTACACTTTTTATTTACCATGCATTTTTGTCATAAGTGTCGTCTGATGGTTACGGGGCTGCAACCAGCAACTGTGACTGCTTTAATTTGACTAGAAGAAAGTCTCCCGTCTTTCATATCAACCCATCTTATTCTCTTATTCAATACAGGAGAAATTTTGGGGGGGCCTACGAGAGGATTTTGCTTTTCCATAATTCTCACTGTTCTTTAGAAAGTTGCAAATCACAGTTTTACTGAGATTTATCTTATCTGCGATCGCCCGCTGTGACAAACCTCGCTTATGGAATTCTAGAATTCGAGAACGCTCAACTTTGGTAAGTTTGCTTGTTACAGACATGGTAACACCTTTACGCAGTGATTTCTAATCTCTAACTGAACTAAAAACATTGGTATTACCATCGATCTAACAATTTATACCCCTGGTCTTATAATTTTGATCATGTGTAAATCGCCTCATTTTATAAAAATGTAAATTTCTAAATAAAATGTTTGGAATGTAGCCTTTTGTTCCCATAACCTTTTAGATTGTAGTATTGGTAACCTTAAGTTGGACGAGTTTAAAATCTATTTGTAAAAAAAAAAAATTCTTTTTAAAGATTTTTAAGTGGTCTTAAATTTTTGATCGGGAGTGTAACAGTGGTAACCACGACATACAAACAGAAAGCAACCTCATATATATATATATATATATATATATATATATATATATATATATATATATATATATATATATAAGGATAATTGGTGTAGACAGGAGAGGAAATGATTCATCAAGTCAATATCAAGACACCGGAATTCATGGAAACTGCTGTAAATGGATGGTTTACGATACTAGAAGCCCAGTTTCACTTGCGAAATGTGACAGTGTCGAAAACAAAGTTTTATACAGTGATATCGTCGTTACCAGCCGAAGAAGTGGGTAAACTATCAAATGCTACCCTCGCATCACAAGACTACAAGGAATTAAAACGGACTCTGATAGAAGCTCACGAACAAACAAAACCGGAGCTTCTAGAAAAATTAATGTCGGCTACGACTATTTCAGGACGACCGTCGACATATTTGCACGAAATGCTATCCGTAGCTAAACGGATAGATATTTTGAGACACAAATTCCTACAGGCATTGCCGTCAACAATAGCTCCAGTAATAGCCTCGCAAAAAAGATTTAAACCATACCCAACTTGGCAGGTTAGCAGATGAACTGATGCCATTATCGAATAACGATAAGGCATTTGTTGTTCAGCGACCCTTATCTACTAAGAATAACTCACAAAAAAATTATAAAGGGAAATACAGCCAAGACACTTCAGTGCCACTAAATGTCAGGCCGTATCGGAATAACGAACGGACAAAAATTTGCAGAGCACATATTTATTTCGCCAATGAAGCAAGAACATGTAAACCTTGGTGTAAACGACCTAAAAAGAACAATTTACAAATGTTGCCTAGTTGCCCGACCAGCAACACCTACGGGAAGTGATTCGGAAAACTAATAGGGCGAACAAGTTCAGTCCCACGAGGTTCGCCGCTATTAGAAATTACCGCAAAATTAGGGGCTACCAAATTAAAATTTATTGTAGATACTGGCGCAAGTATCTCAATATTACCAACTTCTGCAGTAAATGGTATTACATTAAAATCGACTCCCATATCACTACCCACTGCAAATGGGGAGAAAATAAAATGCTACGGACAAGCGAGTTTGGAAATTGGAATACCCAGTTTAAGGAGATCTTTTACTTGGACATTCGTGATCGCTGATACCACCAACCCACTCTTTGGGCTGGATTTCCTCAACAAGTTTGGTCTAATAGTAGACTGCAGTAACAAAACCATTTACGATCCTATAACAACCCAGAGAAAGAGTTTAAAAAATATCTGCATCAGCGGTGAATCTAGTCGTAAATGAAACGGAGCTCCCGTCAATCATACGGAACATGATTAAAGAAAAATATCCGAGCCTAATCACACAACATAAGAACAGTAACAAAAAACACTGCGGCGTCTACCACAGAATTGACACAGGAAGCCATACGCCAGTATTTGCAAAACCCAGGCGGTTTAATGTAGAAAAACTGGAAGCCGCGCGTAGCGAATTTAAAACCCTACAAAAAGACCTAGTGATCTCCCTTTCCAAAAGCGAGTGGTCTAGCCCACTACATATAGTATCTAAACAAAGCGGGGGATTTAGATGTTGTGGAGACTATCGTTCTCTCAATAGCAAGACTGACAGGTACCTATACCAAATATAAACTCTTTTTCAGCAAAACTTGCGAACAAACGACGATTCTCCAAAATCGATTTGATTTCAGCCTACCACCAAATTAAAATGCATCCGAACGATGTTGCAAAATCTGATCTCACCACCCCATTTGGTCTTTATGAATATAATTATATGCTGTTTGGATTAAAAAATGCGTCAGCTACATTTCAACGGTATATGGACAAAATGTTTGAAGACATCGATTGTGTTTTTATATATATTGATGACATTTTAATTGTCAGCAATGATGAGATTTCTCAGAAAAAAGACATTGAAACTGTTTTTAATATTTTAAATGAACACAATTTAAAAATTTCAACCACAAAATCTGTTTTCAATGTGATTTCCCTAGATTTCTTAGGCTTTCATATTAGCGTAGATGGCATTAAACCTTCAACTAGTAAAATAGAGGAATTAAAATCTTTTCCTTACCTTAAGGACGCAAAATGGCTACGCAGATTTTTTGGAATGGTAGGATTTTATAGAAAATTAATACCAAAATTTTCAGAGATAGTTTTACCCCTATCTGAGAGAATGAGGTTATCCCCTAAAGGCTCGTTCACATTAGATGAATCTGAACGACAATCTTTCAATTCTGTAATTAAGGAACTTAATGATACATCCTCATTAGCTCACCCTGAACCTAACTGTACAAGTTATCAATTAGTCACTGACAGTAGTAATTATGCTGTCGCTGCGGCATTGCACCAAATGGTGGAAGGAAATGCAATACCGATCGAATTTTTCTCTAAAAAATTAACACAAACACAAATGAGATATTCTACATTCGATCGCGAACTTTTAGCAGCTTATTTGTCAGTGTTGCACTTCCGTCACCTCATAGAAGGTCGCCAAGTGCTACTTTTAACTGACCATAAGCCATTGTGTGGCGCATTTTATAGTTTAAACCCCGCTAAATCAGACAGACAACAACGACAGTTAGCTATCCTGACAGAATTTATTTCAAATATTGAACATGTAAAAGATAGTCAGAATATAATGGCTGATTGTCTATCCCGACCAACTCTTGCTGTACAAATAGATGCGTGTGATTGACCTGCACTGAATTGTGATTGACCTGAATTTCTTTATCAGATGCCTGTGCTGCAGAAGCACAGGCATCTGATAAAGAAATTCAATCTTTTCAGGACTTAAAAATTTCACCATACCTGGAGATAACCAATTTATATGGTGTAACTTATAAACTATATTGTGATTTTTCTCCTTTTAATGCTGTTACAGGCAGACAATGTTTGCTATCACAGCTACTAATAGATAACACAAGGGAGGAGGCTATAACTCAAAGGTTCACAAGAGATTTACATAAAACCATGTCACAAATTGATGTGAGAGACTTCACCAAAAGAGTTAATAAGTCCGCAAAATCTTATGTCCCAGAAAAACTCGTGATAAAGTTTGGATGAGAGTGAATCGTGTTCGACGACCATTGGAGGCACCCTATTCAGGTCCCTACACAGTCCTTCAGCGAACACCTAAATATTTTCTGGTTAAGATAAATAATAATATGGATACTCAAGTTTCTGTGGACAGGTTGAAAACATATATAGAAGTAAAAAAAAACAAATAGTAGAGAAAAAACAAAACGCTTAGTGATTCAGAACGAAAAATAAATACAAGAAATAAAAAAGAAGATTCTCCCATGATAAATACAAAATCTCGTTCATGTCGAAAAGTTTCCTGGAAGAAATATAACGAGTACTATTATTAGTAATACACTCCGTTCTAAAGGGGGAACTTCTGTTATGGTTTATAAAATGGCGAGTGTTCTAAAAATAGAAAAAGATAGACACACTGACGCCAAGAATTCAAAATTGGGCGGCAAAATAAAGAACCGTTTATTTTGGTAAGAGTAGGAGTAAGAGTGGGAGTAAGAAGTAGGAGTTAAGGACAGTAGTTTTGTGTAGGAGATTTGAAAAAAAAGACGCTAGTCAGTTGACCACTAGAGTCCAGAAGGGATAGGCTCGTTTACTACTAGCATCCCACAGTGAAGAGAATTTAGCTAGTCTGCTCCTGTATCCACAGAAAATTTAAAGGTTGTAACTTGATGTAAAAATCTTAAGTGTTATACCAAAAATAAACATCATTAATTCAAGTTTGTGTTATCTTCTAATTATACCAAAACGAAGCAACACAACAACTTCCTAGTTATCTGCATGTTATTTAGCCCAAGTATTCGTCTGCCTAACCACATTTCTCATATTTCGAGTTTATTATTTGCTTTTTTTATATTCGGACTATTCTCTTCATTTTTGTTGATGCTATTACAACGTTTCGACCCGTGTGCATTCCGTACTTCTACCGAAACGTAATAACAAAAAAGATAAGGACAATAATCCGAACATAAATAGTAAAAATAATGATAACAACCAGATTCCAGAAATTTAGAAAACTTCGAGTTTTTTCTTCATTTGTGAAGAGATTGTCCAGCATTTAATGCCCTACAGGAAGGATGATATTACATAGCAGTTTATTTCTAACGACATTTTATCTCTTAATACTTTGCTTAGTTTATAAAAGGCATGAATAGATTGTCCAGCACTCACTGAAAATTATATACTAGATTGGAGTTCAGTACTTTTTGTTTTTAACGATATTTTCCTATCTCTTAATACTTTCCTAAGTTTTTGAATAGCAACTTTTTGTTTTTTTTTCCTTTACGGCTTCGGATTTCGGTTTTCTCTTTATAATTGCTAGCTTATTTTCATCGTAGCTTCGATTTTCATTGAAAATTCATTTATCCACTGTATTCTCATCATTAATTTCCAGAACAACTTCTCTGTTGATCAAATCTCTTCTTCAAGACATTTCTACTGCAAAGCTATTGGGCACTTTTATCATCACTAATGTCATTTTCTTAAATACTTTTTCCTTTAATACTTTTCTTTATTTCTGAAAATCATGTTCGCTATTCCCTTGATGTATCTATGTATATATGTATATATATTCGTATCCATCTATGTATGTATGTATGTATGTATGTATGTATCGTGTACAAATTTTGTACCACACCGAATCTACTAGATAGAAATGGGCGATTCTCCAATCGCTATGTAGATTTTTTCTTTGAGGTAATAAAAAGATAATTTTCTATTTTATTCGTGACAAATAAAATGCCATAATTTATTTCTTAAGTTATTTTAGTCGCTGGATATTTTTAGATCTCAGACAAATGGATTGTCGATTTGTAATTTCACTTATATATATATATATATAGGAGAGTTTTGTAATTTGCTATAATTTCCTCTCTCTCTCTCTCTCTATATATATATATATATATATAAGAGAGTTTTGTAATTTGCTTGAAGCATTGTGTATCATGCCGACATTTTGACGGTATGGGTAAACTAGTATTGAAACAATGCAAACACGAATGTACAATCTTTGAGTGAAAATCAAAACAAAAAAAGAAATAGCTTTCAAGAAGGTCGGCTGGGCTATACATCTTGATATATTGGACGTCCAAAATTTAAAAACTGAAAGTTCAGGCTACAGTCTCTCAATGATGATTTGTGGCCAGCGTTTATTGCAATTCGCCCGACTACCATGTAAGCCTCCACCGAGAAACTCATTTGTCTAATGAAGTCCTTTAAGTTTGTTGGGGTGGCTGTGTCTGCGTCAGGAAGAAGAGTGGGTATTTGTGCGAAAGTGAATGTAAAGAATGCGGTCGGAATTTGAACTCGAATCGCATATTTCTCTCTCAAAAAATTTATTTGTAGAAGGTTTTGATTAAAATAAAATAAATTACAAAAATAAAATTATATATATATATATATATATATATATATATATATATATATATATATATATATACAGATTTCAAGGTATTTGCGCGTTCCGTTAAAACCTTTATCTTTCTCTCTAAACTTCTCCCTGTATCATTCTCTTTCAACTAAAAAGAAGGCAGCCCTCAAATAAAAAGTGAAATAAGAAAAGACCGAACCCAGTCGAGAGTTTGCAGAACCAGAGCCTATTTATTTACGATTATAAATATAGCAAAATAAGACAAGCTTTACACATAATTTCCATTATATAAAAAAAAAATGAAAAAAAGGAACGCTGGAAAATAAAATAATTTTGGCTACCCCCCCCCCCCCCCCCCAAAAAAAAAAATCACTTCACAGCTTTGCGTTAGTCGAAGAGAGTGGCCGCTAGAGGAGTAGTTAAGGTAATCTGCTAATAATAATTTATGTTCATCTTAGAGGCAAGGAAAACACAATAGATTGATACTAAGCTATTTCTAAGATGATTACTACTCCTAACAAGGTCTGACTTTGAAATTACCCACTACCAATCAGAACGGACATTTCTCCAGACTACTACCAACATCCGCCTTCGAAACGAATATTTTACTACACTGAATATCAAAGAACTCTCTCTAAAGCAAATAAATACAATATATTATTCATTTTATACCTTTAAGTTCATTTTATTCCAAGGCTTCTGGTAAATAAAAACACCGGAAAAATATCCACACCTCTGCCAACTACCATGTGCTGTTAGGTCCGCACACCCAGACTTTCTACTCATAAAAACAGTCATTTTTAAAAGTAATATTGCCAATTTTTTTTTGACGTTTCTAAACCTGCTCGATAGTAGGTTTTGAGTGTCGTTTTCGTCGCACTTCATATTTAGCTTCAGACTTTTATAAAGCATTATTGCAAATTTGGTGATAATGGTTTTGACATTTTCTGTAGTTTTACGAGCGAGGAATATAGAGGTGTGGGTAGAAAGAGAAATTTGTGAGCAGAGTTCAAGTCCCAGCAGAATTCGTCGCATTCTATTTTGCACAAATACTTTTGGAAAAAAGGCAGAAATCCATCTCTTCTTCCCAGTCAGTAAATAGCAAAAAAACAAACAAACAAAAAACAAAAAAAAAACAAACAAAAAAACAACAGCAACAACATAAAAACGAGCCTGGAACTTGTTATCAACTATGGATTATTTCCCCCTTTAAATCGGTCCGGTGGAGGCGATGATACGAACATTTAATTTCTGAAAATAAAGCAACTGTTTCCCGCACGGTCACTGAAGTTAACCAACGTCGAGCTCGGTCAGTACTGAGATGAATAACCGCTTGGGAATATCAGGTGTTGTACACTTAGATGTACGTGTGGCTTCAAATTTTTAATCGGAGATCCTAGTTTTCAATTTCAGTTGCATCCATTATATTCACTTACGCGAAAGTATCCTTGGGAAAGACATGGATCCATATTTTCTCCCCCTGTATATGAGTTAATTAGTAACATTTGTATCACTAAATTATTATCTTAAACAAATTCTGAAAATATTTTCTGGCTTTAAATAACCTGCAAAATGTTGATAAGATGCTGAAAACGAATCAAGCAATCTATACTATAATAGAAACCGTGTCCATCCGTCACACGATTCAACCAGTATTTCCTTTACTGATAAGATATACAGTATTTCTTTCAGTAATAATTTAAATTAAAACTTAAACATAAAATCTTAGAAGCTGAATTAATAGGTAAAATATTTTAGGGCAGAGTGTATACGTTTTGTACCTCTGGGTCAAGGAGGATTACTTGTAAAAAAATAAAAGAAACTAGATTAAGTCATTTATCACTTGTTTAATAGGAATGCAAGTCTGCCTTACAATTGAAACAGCGGTGTGTTGCCCAATGATGTCAGTGTTTGGGTCCTGGTAAAACCCTTGATTTTGAAATGCCGCTTTTCAATGCCCCTTTAACTTGAACAACACATAACGCTACCTTTCTACTTTGTTTATCCTTCCATTTGACCTTGTGACACACTCTGCAAAGTTTCGTCGATACGAAGCGGTATATGGATTTAGCTATAGTTGAAGTAAGTAATCCAAGTGTGAATCGTATCGATTCATGTCTGTATCTTAAATAACTATGCTTTTTGCACTGTTTTGGTTGATCAAGTTTCATTGCATCAATATATTGAGCATCTCTTAACAGTCGGCAGTTTTGAAAAGTTCTTGGACTAAAACACTCTTGGTAGGCACTCAACAAAAGTCAATAGGAGTCTTGGTTTTTTGAAGGAAACATCACTTGACACATCATCTGAGGTCTATTTGTGGATCATAGAGACTGACTTTTAAGCAATTTTTAAAAAAATCAATGCACACAACAAAGGTGATAAAGCTACTACGACGCAAAGCGTTATTGAGCGTTAGAAAATGTGATCAAAATCAACTATTAAGGATAGAAGACAATAAAATAAGAAAAATTAAAACAGGAGATAGGTTATCAACATGGAAGTTGGTGGTGCTGAGGTCAAATTCTGAGCAGGTCATTTATGTTAACTACCACTCTTGGAAAAGGCATGAATCCATTTTTCCTTCAGTTATGGGTTAATAACCAAGATTAGGATCTCTTGCATTGGGTGGCAGCCACTCTAAGAAAAAGAAAACTCTGAATTCAAATTGCTGCCATGAAAAGGCATTGTTTATATTGAAGCTTTTTTAAATTTCATTCTATGCAAGGGAATATAGCCACTGAAAAGGGTTACTGAGTGTGAAAGTGCTGCGATAACAATAGAAGAGGAAATAAGACAGTAGATCATAATTGATATTGCATTTAAATTTTTGAAGATCAAAGTTAGCTGGAAGCAGGGAGGTGAAAGAGAGTTCCACAAACAAGTGCGAGAGAAGAAACTGTTAGAATAAAACTTACGGGTACATCTAACCAATTCAACTATAAATTGAGAAGACATTGTTGTTAATCTAGTCAGTCAGTTAAGTGCCATACGTGAAACACGCTTGGGCGATCATGTCACGAAAGAGACATAACTGACTGGGCAGAAGTTTATCCCGCAGTAGATTGCCATTACTTTCTGCGGTAACTGGTTGCCAGCCAAGGCTATAGAACCCAATCTGTCTTGTTATTTTACCCATAACTGGAAGGAAGAGACGGATTAACACCTTTCCCAAGGGTATTTGTGCGTAAGTGAATGCAATGAATCCAATTGAAATTTGAACTCGGCTCCCCGATTTCTCGTTCCAAGCCGATATCTAGTACTGCGCTTAAATTGGTATTGTTGTGGAGTCGTAAATGGGTAACCTGGAAGACAGAACCTTGTTGTTTTTGTTATGGTTGTGGAGATTAATTCTTTCTCCGCCTTAGCAAACGTAAATTCAAGTAAAAAGTGCATAGTTTATTGACATAAATACAAAACTAGTAACTTCTATCTGTTGTTGTTTCTAAAGCAACATGGAAAAAACATGGTGAAATCAACATTGTTGTTGGATATTGTTGTTGTTTCTTTGTTAACGCGTCGCTGTTGACATAAATGCAGCTTTGTCACATCTCTCTCTCTCTCAGCTTGTCGGTGTTGACGTCGAAGCTGGTCTCCATTTTGTGACACTATCTCACGCGGTGATGCTTTTTAAAACAACAGAGAGAGAAATTGATATTGGTGATATTATTAGTGTTTTATTGCGTCACGCGATGTGAGCCTAGGGAAGAAATAATAATTTTAGTATCATCAAATGCTTCTAAAAGCACGGAAATATAAAATAAAGTTATTTTGGATATATATAAATTTCTCGTCTTTCATGATTTTCGCCTCTTTTATGTTCAATATGGGTTTCTCTTAGATCTGGAGTGTACTCCACTAATCTGAAGATGCGTTGACAAAACAAGTGTCAGAGTGATTTGATAAGGTTACCCGAAGGTCAGGGCCGCTGGTGAGTAAATCGGGTCCGTGCGAATCTAAAATAGAATCAAGCTCCGATGTGAGTTGGCATGATTTCATTGGTCGAGCTAAGACATCCACAAATCGAAGGGGCAGAGACCGATTTTCATTGGCCGAAGACTGTAAGCCGGCCGGATCCCCAGAGAGGATCGAAATTGGTTATAAAAATGGATGCTCGACACGAAAAATTCAGTTGGAGAGCTAACTGTTCAGATTTTGGGCAGAATGCCACCGCCGTCAGGACCCCGACACACTCCGCCAGCGGTCGCTCTGATTCGGCACATTCCGTCAGATTCCGTCAGATTCCGTCAAGAACCCGAAAGAACATTGCTGTTTTAGAAGTACATTTCAACGCTAACAAAACTTAGAGTAAACATTTCAATTAACGATTAGAAGCTTTGATGCTTTTGGCGAACTTTCTCTCTCCGTTGTAAAAATCATTTTCGACGATTGTATATTATTTTCGACAACTGTATTCTTGAGAAAAGACAGACATTGTTTTTTCTTTATATAAAGACATTCTGCGTAGCTCACCAGGCGTGTTCGACTTCGTTCATTTATTTTTATTAATTTGTTTTTTGGTGCCGTGTTTATTTTTTTTTCAACCCACCAGTGTCCGAACTGGCTAAGAGGGACGACTATTGAAATTGCACGACGAGACTTCTGGGATCTAATCACAACGTGGGACAGTGGTCCGTTGTTACAAAAGACGTCCTGTAGTTCAGCTTTTGTGGCGACATCATCGGACGGGATCGCCGCGACCGGGTGGCAGTGTCACAACTGGGATCGTCACGACTGTCATCGAGAACGAGCGTTACATAAGGGCTACCGTGCCCTGTGCGGTATCACAACTGGTTGCCGCCGGGCGAATTGAGGGCCAGCCGCACTGCAGTATCACATCTGGTGCCGTTTCGACCAGGATCTGGCTTGAGGGCAGCAGTCCGGCGTGCGGCAGTATCACATTTGAGGTTTGTTTGAATTAGAGAATATATAGCCGTCAATCGGATCCAAATTAAGATTTAGGTTTTTAGAGCGGAAGTGGCTTTGACTGAACAATAAATTGTTTGTATTATTTTGGTCAAAGAGGATGTATGCGGAGAGCCCATGTGCAGAAAACATATTTACGCAGTGACGTTGCATTTAAGTTTTTGAAGAACAAAGTTGGCTGGAAAGCATGGAGCAGGAAGAGAATTCCACGAGTAAGAAGTGGAATAGAAGAAACTGCTAGAACAGAACTTACTGTGCGTAAATTCATAAAATCTAGGTATCACAAGGAAAATTACTACAAAGGCGTTTAAAGAAAAAGCAAAGGGAATTACAGTGGTGGGAAAGTGACTGAAGCCAAAATGTCATATCACGACCAATAATATAATATATATATATATATATATATATTAGTATACATTTTGTTTAGTGGGTTTTCTAATGTCGATTTGGCGACGTTTGTATGTACATACCGTTTGTTTTAGATAAACATACTTCAGAGTCTTTAAGAATGGATTCAATAAATTCAACTTGCAAAGTACTCTGACGGGATAATTTGCGCATGGACTGGCACTCTATACCAAAGAAATATATAAGATTATTCGTTGAATTTTATCAAGAATCTAACTATATATCAGGAGTACCTGCTATATTCAAAGCAAGGACGAATGGTAGACTTATAAATATGTGAGATATATTCTGGCGAGAAAATTTGTCTAGCTCGACACAGTAAATCAACTTTTCTAACTGAAGACGTAGCAATTGATTCGATATACGATTTCTACTTCATATGAGCAGAAAACGTTAGTCCGAGAAGGCTCAAGGCGTAACTCTCCTGGAGTTTAGCATCAGCCATGCTGATGGTAGGGGAGGTTAACAGGGTTTTTCCCAGGCAATTAAAAGAGAATAGTTTCATTAATTTTTAACAAGCCACATTGACAGAGAACTGTATTTACTTCTTTTTCTCACAGAGACTTAGTTTCATTTTTTATAATCTAACGAGATGAGTTGGGATCAAATGCAAATATAAATCGAAAACAGACAGAAAAACAAACAAAAAACAAACAAATAGAAAACGTTTATAAATCTAACAGGTTTCACTTTTATTAAAACTTCATCAGAGAGTGAGATATGGAGAAAAAGAAGATATAAATTTCGATATTTTTTATTTTTGTGTTTGAGTTTCACTGGTTAATCACGTTTCACGTCCATTCGATTTGTTAAACAAGCATTAGTATAATTTATGGCGTTCCAAATTCAAGGAGTGACGACACCTCCCTTTGAAGTTCTAAGAAATTAACGGATCCCAAGTTTGACTGAAATACCATAAATATTGCTTTGTGTACCCAAGTGTATAATAATTTTAGTTTTTCTATCTGGGGTTTAGGCAGGCACCTTAACGTGGTGTAATGGTTTACAAGCTTGTCATGCTAGAACAATTACAACTGAGTAGTGAGTTCGACCCTCATTGGGTACCCCATACTTTCGGCTTTGTGCCACATTTAAGCTCCGCTTGGAAAATCACTTATCTAGAATTCAAGTGATAATGTATTTTTGTAAGTATATATATATATATATATATATATATATATATATATATATATTGTGTGTATTTTGGCAGCATTTTTTCGCTAATGCAGGTTTCATTGAATAATATAGACAAGTTTTGTCTATTAATTTTGTGTAGGATCCGTTCATACCGTCTGATATACTTGATGGTGATGTCGTTAAAAGACAACAAAAAATCACAGTAATTGTTGATTTTTTTATCGGGTCTAAGCTTTCGGCTCACATAAGCCATTATCAAAGAGTAAATATTAACACACAGTAAACATAGAACATTTAAGTTATTAACAATAAAGAGAATTGAATTGAAAATATAAGTCCATCCCTACCGTGGCGGATGGCCGAAGACAGTGACAAAATAGTGGCGTTGTTATATTTATATATATTGGTTGATTAATTATTTAGTTTTTGGTCATAATAAAATTAGACCAGTACACATTTGTATTAAAAAGTGTTCAATACAATTATATTGTAAAACTTTTGAATATTCTTCATTTGTAAACGAGTTATTACGCGACCTAGGTTTCTACCATGTGGTGTCTTCAGGCGATTTGCAATAACTGATTTTACCGTTTACCGTTGTTTTTTTTAAGAACGCTCACTTAACGGTGATTTTTTTGAATGCTCCCGCAATTTTTAAAATTACAAGAAATTATAATGTTTTCATCCATGGTTGTATGAACCTAATAGGTATTTTTTAGTATGGTTACACTTGGTCATAATTTCTGTTCTTTCATTCGATAATTCATTTGTGTTCGGGAATAGCATAATCGCTAACTTTTCTTCTGGTACAGTCTACATATTTTGCCACCGTTGTAAGATATGGCTGTTTTCACTATGCTCCACGTTATGTCTGGGTCTTTTCCATATTTTAATCAATTTCTACACGTGGCTAGCCAATTTTTTAAGTTTTCTGTTTTAAATGTAGACTTGTGATTGAACCACCTGGTCTTAAAGGTGTCTTTGGTTGATTCCAAATATGTTTTGTTTTGACCATTTAAGTCATGTAGTTTGGCTTTGTAAATGACTTCTTTTGTATTATAAATTCCTTGAAGTGGGCATTTATTTTTTTGTCCTTGCAGTTGCATTCTTTATTAGTGATCTTGTTTTGTACAATGCTATCTAAATTTTTGGCGTTTTGTTTCTTTATGAAACTTTCTAAATTACTAGTACAGCTATAGCTTAGCTTAATTGTATTCCTATTGAAAATTTTGTTTAGTTCAAGGAAGGTCTGCAGAATTTAACATCCAGAGAATTCATTAAATGGTAGAAAAGAGGAGAATCGCGAGGATGGCAGACTGATGCAGGCGAGAAGACAAATAGGGCCGAGAAAGAATAAAACGTTACTTAGATCTACAAGGGACAGGAGGTTATGGAGAGCTATGAAGAGACACGGCACATAAAAGAAGAAGAATACTTAACCAAATGCAGTAGAATACAATCGGTTGTACCTAGACTAACATTATAATCCAGTAATATTTAATGCAAATGGTGGTGGTGGAATCTTATACAGCATCAATTACGGTGTCTATCCTTGCAGAAAAATATTTATATTATCTCAATAAATAGAAATTTACCTTACAGAGATTTCAAATCTGATTCAAATGTATTCACATATCCTAATTGTATTCAGACGTATATAAATTCTATTTTTGTAGTATCGTGACTGGTTTTGATTAGAATATGGCAGAGAGCATTATTCATTTTTTTTGTCTTGCAGGGGCATAAGTTTATAATCTGATTCCACTTTGGATAACCTTGTTTTCTCATTGGCAGTCTGTCAGTTAGTAGATTTTGCCTCGATATGAGAAACAAATATAGAAAATATTAATAAAGGATTTTGTTTAATCTGACATATCAGTCCAAAAAAGAAAACAAAATGACCCAAAGTATTTTCAAATGGATCTACATCGACCTTTTTGACTTCCAAAGCTAATTTTTATTCAAGTAAATACACATGATTGGCAACAATGTTGCTTATTTTGAAGTTAACTTGATCATTCTTATTACTGTTTGAACCAGTACTTTTTAATCGTACTACCCCATGCAATGAAGTAATACAGCTCAGACGCATATCTAAAGTTATTTATGAATGGAACTTTGTCTCTGTGTGTGCGTGTATGTGTGTGTACCTACTTAGAGTCAAACCCAAAGCAAAAACTAAAATAAAAGGGCTGAAAACAATACAGACATACAGGCAGATAAACAGACACACACACACAAACATCTTGCCTTTTATACATATATCATCGATTTTCTGCACTATTGTAAGAACTGCAATCTTGAAACTTCTGAATATCATTTCTTATCTCTTTGTCTATGAGTGTATCAAATTTGATAAAAATCGGACCACTCCTTCTATAACCCGATTTTTTCGATTATCGATATTTATCGGGGGTACATCGACACAAAACCTAGCTAAGAACACTCGCAGACGCTTATAGTACAACTGTGTAAATTTTTAAGAAAATCGGTTCAGCCGTTTCGGCGTCTATAGGTAACTGCCACACACACACACACACACACATATATATATACACACACAGAGACATTTATAAATAAGTTTAGATTAGATTAGATTTAGATAGATTTAGATTAAGGCATTTGTTGATGTAAAAGTTTCTATCATGTTCGACAATCCTATTTTTGCATATATAATCTAAAACATTATTCGGAGTATTTCCCATGGATGTCACACCACCCTTTTCACCATATTTGTGCTTTTAGTTTTGATTCGAAAATCAATCTGCAAGACTAATGAGTTTGCCTGTTTCTGTATGTTCTACAATGGCAGACGTGTGCTAGACTATGTTAATCTTAGGAAAATTTATTCATATTTGTCTGGTTTTGTCATTAAAATAAATTTAATATGACTAAGACGAGATTATCTTTTAAGTATTCTTCATATGTTAGAGAATTCTAAAACTTGACCCTTAAATAATAACATTCATTTCTATCTCTGCGTTAGCGAATTTTTCTCACTGATTGTTGAAGATTGAATTATAACAAAACTCACTATTAAGTTTTATTTAAATCATTTTATTTAAACTGTAACAAAACTCGCCATTTAGTTTTCATACTGAAATTGATTGTTGCCATGATGTCAGACTGGAGGCATAAGAAGCCAGTAGTCGTTTAATTCTTCAAAAATATTTTCATGCAGGAACGATTTGGCGATCTGCCTGCAAACGATAATATTGAACTGGGAAGTTTAGTTGACAAGATCAGCTCAATAGGTGAGGTCATCTCCTGCCCTTAGTCCAGTTGCTAAGCTCGGGGGCGGGAACTTGCTAATGCCAAAGACCGAAAATATTATTGCTTGGGTGAGCGAACAAAAGCGGATAATTTCAAATCAATAATATGAAAGGATGGAAAGACAAGGAAAATGTCATCGATTGAAAGTCTGACTAGAAAATATGTCCTTCCATATTGCAAGATTGTACTTTTTTACCCCACCCTGTTTACGACTTTTTGCTCACTGAAAGTATTTTTGTGACAATATTTTTGATGATGATGATGATTTTTTAATCGTTTCCCTTCAAGCAAGGCAGAACTGCTACTGGTGCTCAGGGGCTACATAAAAGTAGAATGAAAGGTTACATAGGAGGAGAGCGAGAAAAAAGAGGAACAGAAGAGTAAACGAAAAGAAACTGGTTACAGGGGGTGTCAGAAAATGGGCAGGTGTAGGATGGGAATACTGGTGTGAAGAGAGCTGCGTGAGAGTAGAGTGAAACAAGATTCAAGGTGTGTTAGCGAAAGGATAAGAGAATTATGAGAGTGAAGGGGATAAGAGATGGCAATTGACGTTGCATTTAAACTCTTGGAAATTGTAGCTATCTGGGAAGCAAGTATACGGAACGGAGTTCCACAGGCGGGAAGTGCGAGAAAATTGGTACAGTAAAAGTGGTGGCTGCATTTGGTTGTTTTGACCGTAAAAGGGTGGAACTTTGTTGCCAGTCTGGTTACTAGAGTAAATTCTTGTAGAGGAGGCATCAGAGAGCTAAGCTTGTTGGAGCAGAAGTCATTAAAATATTTGAAGAGACCGAGGGTAACCACATCCTGTCGGTGAGAAAGTGGCTGAAGCCGAGCTGCAAGGTCAGGATCGATTACATTGCGGATTCTCTTGTGAATCCTCTTGAGAATCCCGATATGAATAGCAGAGGCACCTGCCAAAATATGATAACAGTATTCAATATCATAGGCCGATGTTTGATTTCTATATGTACAAGATAGATTCAGGTGAGAAAAAATTCCAGGCTCGACACAGTGACCCAACCTTCCTAGCAGTAAATTTAGCTTTTGATTCAATGTCGTCGTTCCCCTTGAGGTCGGCTGAGGGTGTGACCGAGGTGGCACAGTGTATTGCTTTTGGGAGGACTAGCTTGATCCACGCTGATGGGTGGGTGGGCCAGGAGGAACTGTCTATGGTGGTTGACAAATAGCAGCTTCGATTTGGAAACATTAACGTTTACGAGTCATTTCTTACCCCACTTCACTACAGATTGGTGGTTCTCTTTATCCGCCTTAGCAGATTCCTGACTGATGCGGGAGTAGATGTTGGTGTCATCAGTGTAAGTGCCTACTTGGGATTTGATCAGATCAGGGAGATCGTTGATCAAGATCAGAAAGCGCGTCGAGGCGAGGATAGAGCCCTGGGGGACACCCGCGTTCGTGTGATAGGGTCTGGAGGCGTGTCCGTTCAAGACATCCGTCTTTCTGCGATTTGATAAGAACGATTGGATTAAACCAAGCAAACATACAGTGATAGCATAGCCAAGTAGTTTGCACAGAAGGCCGACGTACCAGGCCCTATCAAATGCTCTGGAAATATCCAGGGCAACAGCTCAAGCTTAACCGTTCTTATCGAGGGCCTGATATAAGTACTCAGTGAGGGTTGTTAGCAAATCAGCAGTAGACCTGGCAAAGTGGAAGCCACGCTGTCTGTCCGAGAATAATTTATGGGCGGTGAGATATAAACTATTATTACATTGATGATAACCTCAAGCACTTTGTCGAAAATTGGTAGGAGGCTGATAGGGTGATAATTAGAGGAGTCCGAGGGTTCTCCCGAGTTCTTAAATACAGGAACTACAGAAGAGGGCGTCCAGCAGGAAGGAAAACAGGAAGGTGAGATGCAGTAATTAGATAGTTTAGAGAGGACAGAGGAGAGTTCAGGGACACATTTATTCACGACAATAACCGGAATTCCGTCGCCTCCGCTCGTCTTATAGGGGGTTAAGTTTTAAAATTATGTTAGAGACCAGAGAAATGGTTATGTAAACATCCCTCAGTTGACCTTTAGTTCTAAGAGAAAAGTCGAGTGCGGATAATCCAGAGGAGTCAAATGTAGAGTTAGATAAGAATCTGCGAGCAAAGCGGTCTTGTCCGCTGTGGCTGTGAGGATCTCAAATATATTGATTAAAGGGGGGATGGAGGAGTTACTGCTGTTCAGCACACATTTGCAGAACCAGTAGTCTTTGGAACCGAACTTTCGGGCTGCTATACACTGCTTCATTCTCTCAGTAAACAACAGATTAGCGTCATTTAAGATCCTCTTACACATTACGAGCAGATGCAAATAGGCGCTTATTATGGTCAGACGCGTGGCTCCGATATAGCTGGAAGTATTGATTCCTATGGGCAATGGCGACAGAGCAGACAGAAGAGAACCAGGGGAACGAATGAGGTATAGGACGGAACTTCCTGATCTGGATGAAAGCATCGATGTTAGCTTTCACCTAGGAGGAGACCTCAAAGGCGCAGTCTTCAATGGGGAGGCTAAACACTTTTCCCAAGGGACGTCACATAGAAAATCGTAAAACAAATCTGAGTCTACTCTTTTGTAGCAGTAAGAAATTCTGTTGTTAGGAAGTTTCTAGGGAAGTGGGAGTGGAGAGAAATATTCATGTAAACGACAGCATGATCGGAATTTTCAAAGGGGCAAAGCTGCAAGGCTTAGCAGGAGTCAGGGACAGAGGTGGAGCAGAGATCGAGCAGAGAAACGTTGCCTTGTAGGGATACTGGGAAAGCGTGTGGGGAAATCCATCACTTGCATAAGAGATTGGGTAATTGCAAAGTTCATGGCATGAATGCTAGCAGGATCAGTGACAGGGTTTTTTCAGCCACTTGGCATGGTAGGCATTAAAATCACCGAACACAAATATGTTAGTGAATGGGTGGGTGAGGGAAGTAGCCTTATCTATATTGTCAGAGATACTGTCTAGTAGGGAGAAGTCGGGAGAGGAAGAGAAACAGTACAGAAAGAAAAGAAAAGATTAAAAAAAAACAATGGGGAACAGTAAAATCTTTACAGAGACAATTGAATTTTTTGTTTGAGAGAAAAAGAAAAGAGAAAAAATAAACAACATATAAATACTTTCACGGCTTCTGCTCCGATGAACTTAGATCACTGGTGCCCCCTAAATACGAATTTGAACGTGATACTAGATTAGCAACTAGATCCCACCCTTTTACAGTGAAACCGATAAAATGCAGCCGTAACTTCTACTCCAACAGTTTCTTTCCTCGCACTTCCCGACTGTGGAATTCTCTTCCACATGATTGCTTCCCCGACGGCTACAATCTCCAGGCGTTTAAATGTAAGGTCAATAGACACCCCCTAACACACTAACCTGCTTCCATTCTATCAAACACTCTTCCCATCTGTCCAACCCTCATCCTCGCTATCCTTACTCATCTGCCACCTTCCTCCTAACATTCCCTATGTCTAACCACTCCTTCTCTTTACCTTCTCCTATGTAACCCCATGCGCAATAGTGGCAGTGGAATGCCTTGCTTGGGGTGAGATGATTAAAAAAAAAAAACGAAATAGACAAAAGCGTACGAAGAATAGTAATTGAAAAATGTCTTATACCATTATATAACATGGATGTACGACGTAGTGTAATGGATATAGATTCGGAATAAGAAATCAGAGAGCAGAGTTCGAATCCACTTGAATTCATTGCAATCACTTACGTGCAATTACTTTTAGGAAATGTATGAATCCATCTCGTCTCCCTCTAGCTATGGGTTGAATAGCAGGACATATTGGGTTATATAGCCTTAGGTGACACACAGTCTGCAGTAGAAAGAAATGGCAACCTATAGTGGGAAAATCCTTTAAACGCTTTTTTCAACATGCATTGAGCTAGCATGGAAGAGTAAATTCGTAAAATTAGCACTAGAATAAATATCTCATGTTGATGTGTAGTTTGTAACATTGTAAGCGAATGCTTATTATTATAACACGGCTATAGATATATTTTAGTACAAATATACACCTGTAGCAAATAGTACCCATCAATATAACATACCTTTATCGATGTACACAAGAACGTTATTATAGTCGCAGCCTAGATCGCGCCACTAAAAAGACAGTATTAATTTTTATACAAAGACTAGAAATTTAGCCCGGTTTCACTCGGGTAGTTTAAGGAATAATAAGAATAAAAAAACATATGATGAATTTACATAGCAAATACTTACTTACATAACGTCCACCCTCGTCACTTTTATAGATATAGATAACAATGTAGAATGTCTCTATTGGATTATGGTAGGAGGGGGAGGGGCAACATAGATATATATAATATAAAGTAGGGTGATCGATTCTATATTATAATCAATATATAAACTGATCCCTGACTTTGTGGGGTTATAATATATATATTTTTATCCCTAATTTTGGCTTTATAAAAAATTTCAAGGTGTCGTTAGCGTTCTAAAATTTTGATCTACATCTGAGCACAACTCCCGTCGAGCTAGATCGTAAAATGCAGACGCTAAGTCGAATCTATCAAACAAATACTTACATAGCGTCCACACTTGTCACTTTTATAGATATAAATTTATTTTCTTCCATGTCAATACACGGTGGTGAATCTATAGGTACATCAGTAAATTCGCAAAAAAAAAAAAAACAAAAAACACACACACACACACACTCTCTCTCTCACACACACACATACACACACAAGAAATAGTAAAAAACAAAGAAAACATTTTTTACAAAGAAAACATTTTTTGAACTTATTCTTTTAACTTAATTCAGTCATGAATATTAATCACATACTTTCTAATTTCAAATAGACTTTGGTTAGTCTCACCAGCCCAGACCTTTACAAGTGAGACAGGCTATGCTACGCACACAAGTATGAATAATCCTCATTCTCTTCGTACTTCATTAGAACTAAGTTCCACTCGGACAGCTTGATCCTAAGAACTGCTGCCTTGTGTAGCAGACTACCGGTAGGATGTTTTCATGTTACCTACCATCGTTTTAAGCCGAGGGTTAATAGTTAACTTTTCTGTACAATTCCATGAATATCACTACTTGCCTTTTAGTTACACCTATTTAAAACCACATAGCTTACTTTTAACAATATTTTCACGACAGTTGATTCCATTCCAAAACACACATTGTTTCTGCCAGTGAGTTGAAAAAAAAAAATTGAACTTTTTGGCCAGAGAATGGTGGGGCATGGGAGGGTCAATTAAATAGCCAGCTTTTTTCTTTTTCAATTGGAGTAGATAGACTAAGCTATCGCCCGGTTTCCACTCCACCCACGTCTATTGAACAGGTGAAGAAGCTCATCCCTTGTTCTCTGTCAATGTAGTTTCCGGCTTTCTCTTTTCCAATCTTTTCACTCTTATGTAGCCCCCTGCGCATCAGTGGCGTTACCGCCTTGCTCGGGGTGATATGATTAAAAAACCCCCCAAAAACCCTTCTACATTGAGTGTTTCTTGGGCCTTATATTATATGAACAATAGTATAAAAAAGAAGACAAATAGTGAAGATTATTCTTATTTTTGGGTGGAAACATCCATTTCAGATGTCCTTACTTCAAGTAAACGTTTAATCAAATATTTAGGAAACTACCTCAAACCTCTTTATTTCAACTGCATGCAAATCTAAGACAAATATTTCCTGAATATTTAACAAAGGGAGCTGTTAGAATAAGGGCGTCCTGAATTAGTCTATTTGAAATTCAAAAGTTGATAGAACATTATACTGTAAAATTGCCAGATCAAAATCTAGCTAACAATTCCATATCAGATTATGGACTTATTGATTCACCCTAGTGCCCGCCTACGAGTGGGCTATCCAAAATGACGGCGAAATATTTATATCAATATACTGTCTAAAATAACGACAACGTATATATTGAGATACCTACTAATGAATATCTTACATTAAAACATAAAGAAAAATAATCCAAACTCCTGATTGCGAGGAATAATAATAATAATAATAGGGCACTGTTAAAGAGCAAACACGTGGCAAGAACTTTCATAACTGGTAGTAAAGGGAATGAATTGAACCGACGCTATTCACTCTTTCTCTCTCTATGAGCGTGACAGGAGTGATATATATATATAACTATTTACGCTCACACACCCTGATTGAGCACGCTGGAAGAATGGTAGACTTTGAAAAACAGTAGCTATACTAGCATGTACGCATCGTTCATTCAGTCATGAATTAGAACACTCTCAGCTACTGGGCGAGTATAATGATAATATACTCGCTAAAAAGGTTGCTTCCTTCTACCGAGCGCCCATAGTCGGGTTTCAATCCTGGGTAAAAAGCAATCGGATGTCTAACCGTACTGATGAGCTGTGATACAGCGAAACAGATCTGTCTGTGGATGACTATATATATATATACACCCACAAATAATTACACAACGGTCTTTATTATAATTATGGAGAGGATTACAATAATATCTGTGGAGATTCGATAAAATTGGCGCATAATAAAGAACGAACTGGCTATGTCCAAAGATTATCCACCAGGAAAATGTCACCCTATTTTAAAAATGTAATTGAAATTAATATTTTCTGACGCAACGTGTTGCCATCAATTAAAACAACTTCCCCCGCCCCCTTCTCTCTCTCTCTCTCTCTCTCTCTCTATATATATATATATATGGGTATATTTTGAGGACCAACTGTTGTACCATCTGGGTCTGACGAGCTGCGATAATAACATCAGGACGCGGTGAAATATGTATTACCCATTGTAATAATCTAAAATCTTTTATAAAATATTACTCTGTTAAATTAAATAAATGAATTTAACATTGAGTTCTCTTGGGTTCGTCTCTATCGAAATTTACCTGGATTGTATACCAAGTGTGCTATATATATATATATTGAATCCATAGCAAAATCTACTGCTAAGAAGATTGGGTCACTATGTCGATCCAGGATGTTTTTTCCACCTGAATCCATCCTGCATATATACAAGTCAACCATCCGTCCGTGCATGGAGTACTGCTGCCATTTATGGTCAGGTGCCCCTGCCGTTCTCCTCAGTGTTCTTGACAAGCTCCAAAGGAGATTCTGTAATGTGATAGGTACTGATCTGGCGACTCGACTGCAGCCACTTCCCCATCGTCGAGATGTGGCCTCCCTCTGTCTCTTCTATAAATACTTTCATGGCTTCTGCTCGGATGAGCTTAAGTCACTGATGCCTCCTCAACAGGTGTTTACCCGTGCAACCAGACTGGTAACTGGGTCCCACCCATTCACAGTCAGGTTAGCCAAATGCAGACGACAATTCTACTCCTGCAGCTTCCTCTCTCGCACTTCCCGCCTGTGGAACTCACTCCCGTGTTCTTGCTTTCCTGACGGCTACAACCTCCAGAAATTTAAATGCAAAGTCAATACTCATCTACTAAACACTGGCCTCTAGCTCTCTCCCCTCCCCTGTATAACCTTCCCTTTCTCTCCACCTATGTATATGTCATCGCACCTGCTTTCTCAGCTTTCTATTGTTCCTTTCTAACTAGTTTGTACTCCTCACTCTTTTCTAATTAATCTTTTTACATTTGTGTAGCACCCTGCACATCAGTGGCGTTTCCGCCTTGCTCGGGGTGAAATGATTAAATATATATATATATATATTTGAACGATAAGACTTAAATAGCACAAATGCAAGCATCTTAACAGTAAAAAAAGGAAAATATCCAAGGTCTATATTTCTGAGATGTGGTATTGAAATTATTTGCACTATTCACATTGTTCGAAATGTTGTCTTGATCTCTGCTGCCAATATCACGTGTTAACTGAATCTAGTGACTTGATCCAAAGAATTGTGAGTTCAATACCGGGCCACAGCAAAGGTGAGCAGAAACTTCGAGGGTCGAGTTAAAAGGACACAACGGATACTGACAAATCTGGAAAAGGCATGGATCGTGGAACTGAGGAAAACCGGGTCGTACAACAGCCAAAACGTTTTAAAAAGGACAACAGTCCGAACAATATAAATAGTAGAAATTATCCAAGGAAACTTTCGAACATCTCTTTGTTAGAGATTAATCGTTGGCGAAAACAATTCTCAGTTACCATTTTATTTTTTGGGGTTTAAACTTTTGACTATCTACTTTTCTTTGACAACACATTGATACATTTTTTGTATGAGTCCACACACACAATTCCTTTAAAATATAATACCCTCCCATCCCACTTTAATTATCTAATTTGATGGCCCTTTTTTATTTTCAGCTTAATTTAATTTTCTAAATCTCCTTTATATATATATATATATATATATATATATATATATATATATAAACACACATTTCTCTTTGAAATGTATTGTTTAGATTGTTGCATTTTCTTTACATTTTAAATTTGTGATTAACATTTGTTCCGTGGGCTATATATATGAGATATAATAATAATAATAATAATAATAATAATAATAGATTTATGGAACATTTGCCCTTGACGACTAAATGGAGGCGACCCTCTGGAGTTGGGCAATGGGATAAATTCAATGAATATCTAATATTTCACTCATTATATGTTATCATATTTACTTGACTTGATAGCGTTGGTTTTTCATTTTTAAATTTTCGAGGATGTTGAGTGACATAATTTAATGTAACATTTCAGTCAACCTGCAGAATATTTATGAGCATCTTGTAATTTAAAAAAGAAATCGAGTAATTAACAAAATTTTGCTGTTTTTTATAGTTACATTGTGTAAAATAAAATCATTTCGATTGCCTTGAAAAGCCCCGTCAAATGACGAAACACGTTGGTATATATAAGAGTGGGCCCATGGCGTTTAAAGTGACGGCAACACTACTGAGTATCTTACATTAAGACATAGATAAAAGAATCCAAACCCCCTGGGCGTAACAGGAGGAATATATATATATATATATATATATATATATATATATATAAGAGAGAGAGAGAGAGAGAGAGAGAGAGAGAGAGAGAGAAATACACAACGGCTGCTTTTATTATAGTAGAGAAGATATAAATACACAAATAAATACACAACGATTGTTACACACACACACACACACACACACACACACACACACACACACACACACACACACACACACACACACATATATATATTTCGGCAGATAAGAACTTATTTAAACAATTGTTTGCAAAACTTTCCAGCTGTCTATTTAGTCAGTATTAAAAAAAAAAAAAAAAATGGGGGCATCTTTTTCATACACATTTTTTTGCTCGGGTAGATAACTATTTTAACATATATGCGAGATATATTTGTATTTTGTTTTCCCGCTATTATCATATTGTTCAGAACAGGACCTTCTCGTCAGTAGTAGACAGGATCCCGACAGATAATAGCGAAAAAAAAATAGTAAAATGAAAACAAAATTAAAACGAAACCGTAGGTGTTAAAAGACCCAGCCGAACATCTGACAAGAGTAAAGAAATCAGCAGAAACAAAAAAAAACAAAAAAAAAAAAACAACAAAAAAAAACAAAAAACAGGCCCAACTTTATTGACGCCTTCATCCAACGATTACGTAAGAATATTCAATGTCTTAGGAAATCCTTAACTAAATTCTGAACAACATTAAGTCAGATGAATACCCCCCACCACCATCAAATAAACGTAAATAATAACCAGTTTAATGAAATGCAACTTCAGTGCAAATGATTTTTGTTAAAAGGATGATACATGTGTTACACAGTCTGCTCTCCAAAACGTTTGACGCTTTAAATGCTACAAAAGACTAAAGGAAACTAATTCCCTATTGGTCTTCAAATCAATAATTAATAATTGTATAATCCACTAAATTGATCGTTGGAAAAATCATGTTCATCGAGTTGCTTTTGAAAAACACTTTGGTCGGAACCTAATTAAGATATTACTTAAGGTGTCTATCGGAGCATCAGCGTAAGATTTTAATTGAGTTGTCCGATTGCTAACCATAGCTAGAGAGACGAGTCTGTCTTGGAATTTAACCCACAGCTAAGAGATAAAAGATAGATTCATATCTTTCACAAGGGTATTTACGCATGTGTGAATGTAACCAACTCGACTGGAATTCGAACTCAGGTCTCTGATTCCACATAATTTGCTGCTATCCATTTCACCAACCACATATCTTCCTAGGATTATTACTCCACTTCCATCTTCATTAGCCCAACGAAGATGAAAACAGCTCAGATCTTGGATAATACACACACACACACACACACACACACACACACACACACACACTATATATATATATATATATATATATATATATATATATATATAGGTGCCAAATACTTGGTAAACTGTACAAACATAACTAGAGCACTGAAGACAAAAATAAATCTCCTCAAAATCATCGAGTGCTACACTCTTTTTTTATTGGCGTCGAATCTTTGGTCATCTCCCAGCGTCATCGACGTCTACTCGAGGAATTACACCGGCGTTGCTTTGGCATGAACTTAATGAATACAAACATAACAAACACTGTAGTCTTCAAGATTTCCAATCTTACATATACTATTATGTTATAATAGTGAAATGTACGCAGGACATCCCATGGCCAATGGTGAGAGACTACTATCTACCAAAGACTCAAATGGCTAGTGCCAGAGACAGACGCCACAGAAGAGATAGTCATCGCCACTTAGCAGAGAGAACCGGAGTTTAAACTAGGTTCACTATTTTCGATTTTTTTAACGTGATTTAGCTGATATACAGTTTAGTCTATTTAAATCTATTTTATCACATATCGGGAATAGTACAATGCTTCCACGACAAGGGTAAGAAAGGAAAGCAAAATAAAAAGACTAATCTGTAGTATGGTTTTCAGCATAGGAAAAGATTTTGCGAGATGCAAGCTACGAATTGGCAAACAAACAAAAAACTAAGACATCCGGCAGTAGTATGACTCATGGAACGAGAACAATCTACTGCAGATAAAGGGTTCGGTTCGAAATTCCAATCACTTGAAGATGGTCGGAGCGTGCAACAGTTAAAACGTTGTTAATATGGCAATACAGATGAAAACAACAATCCAAACAATATAAATAATTAAAATATCTCATTATATATATATATATATATATATATATATATATATATATATATATATATATATATAAACAACAAAACAATGAAGTACGGAATTTTAGATATCTAGGAAGTGTGTTAATAGAGGATTGAAAATATGACACCGAAATCTGAAGAAGCAATGGAATAGTAAACGACACCTTCCAAAACCTAAGCAAAGTACTAAGAATCATGAAAATTTCGTTAGAAGCAAACAAAAGAAGTGATGAACTGTTATTTAGTGTTAAACTTCTTATATGGCTGTGAATGCTGGACAATTTTCTCACAGATGAGGAGACTTGAAGCAACAGAAATGTGGTTGTATAAAATAATTTTGAGAATACCATTGACGGAGCATGTAATCAAGAAGGAAGTCTCAAAGAAAAAGGAATCGAAAAAAAAACACAAACTAAGAGAGTCAATTCAAATTTCTCTGGCACATAATGAAATAAGTTTTGGAGAAATTGACACTTACAGGGCATTAAAGACAGAAAAGATAGATAAACGCAGAGTCACTCTAGATAGAAGGTAAGTATGGTTTTGGATGGGTGAACCAAAAGACAAAAAGTGAAGTTCATGGGGTTATGCAGGAAGAATAACGGTTACGCCTCGACTTGAAGAGATGGTAGTAATTGCGAAAACATCCCGCCAGCAGTCTGTCCTACAAAACAGATTTTGGTAAGAAGCTGGTCGAGTGGAATTTACTTATTATTAATGGAATACGAAGGGAATGTGGATGATTCGGTCTTGTGTATGTGGCATGGCAGGTTCCAGCTCTAAAGGCCAGGGCTGGTCAGAATATCTTCAGTACATGAGATTATGTAAGAAAGATAACTGTTAATCCTAGACGTTAAGAATATAGTGATTGGGAAAATATCCTCCAGGGAGCTTGTTCCACGAAGAAGGTCTTGGGAAGACGCCGTCCAAGTGGAACTTCTTACCAATGGAATACGAAGAGAATAGAATTCCACTCAGATACCTTTTTTTTCCTCGAGAAAATTCTTACACCATCACTAACATCTTAACCTTTTCAAGACGAGGGTTAACAGTTAGCTTATCGGCATAAACCGTGCCTCTCACTTTGTAACTCCCTACATCGAGTAGCTCTCATGCTTTGTAAATGGTGAACATCACTATTAAAACAAAAATGAAACAAAAATAAGGGAATAGAGTTTTTTCTCAGGTAACTTTTTTCATTAAGAAGATTCTTCCCCTATTAGTAAAATCCTAACCTGTTCTAGACTAGAGTTAATCGTTATCTTATCTGCATAAACCATGCTTCTGACTGTTACCTCTAGATCGAGTGGCTCTCGTGCCTTGTACATGGTGACCATCACTATTAAAAAATGCGAAAAGAACTGTTGCTTTGGGGAACATACTTTCATGTGAATGCTTCTCTGATCATTAGAATCTTAACGTCTTTAAGTCAAGGGCTAATCCTCATAATCATAACTTCCTACCCACTCCTCTTTCACTCATACCCGACACCACATTCATCATAACCAGTAACACCTTGACATTTCAACATTAACACCTTGAGTGGCTCCCGAGCCTTGTATTAGCTAAACTTAAGTATATAAAAGCGTTTCAAAGGATGAGGAAGATAGATAAAAGCAATGATTAATTTTACGTTAGTTTATTTTTATGTTCAATTCATTTCGTAACAGCACTGGGCATATACAGCATCGAATGAGTTCATTTGAGTAAAATTTAATGTCATAATCAGGTACAACAATAATCTCTGAAATCTTTAGTCGGGAAAAAATGATTAGAGATATTGTGAATAGCATGATCAAAAGACTGAATATATTAAAATAGCTCAATGCAGTTGACTAGGTAAGCATAATGAAAACAATGGCCGCTATCAAGTATCGGGTTTTCTACACGAGGGCAATAGACCTTTTCGATCGATATTGATTTACTGGATGGGGTGTATGTCATTGCTAATGATAAGCTATCAAAAGTACGCACTGTTTTTAGCAAAGTCTCTCAATCCATACATTTACAGCGTAAAGAGGTGTAGAAGTTATATATTAATTAGAAGTATAAAGCGTGTTCTGATCGGGATAAAAAGTTCTTCCTAGAATATGGCGGATTCTTTCAAAATAAACATCGTAAAAGAGCATAACAAAATCAGATCCATATTCAATTAGTCCGTGCATTGAAGACTGCTGACATATCTAGTCGGATGCTCCTGCTTTTCATCTCGTGATTCTCGACAAAATCCAAAAGAGGATCTACAATGTAATTGATTCCAATTTGGCAGTTCGACTTCAGTCACTTTCTCACTGACTGGATGTGGCTTCCCTCTGTCTTTTCTACAAATATTTTCACGGCGTCTACTCTGATGAGCTTCTTTCCCTGCTGCTTAGATCATATGAATTTACTTGTGCTACCAGATTGGCAACTAGGTTCCATCCTTTTTTTTTTAATCATCTCACCCCAAGCAAGGCATTCCACTGCCACTATTGCACATGGGGCTACATAGGGGAAGGTAAAGAGAAGGAGTGGTTAGACATAGGGAATGTCAGGAGGAAGGTGACAGATGAGTAAGGATACCGAGGATGAGGGTTGGGCAGATGGGAAGAGTGTTTGATAGAATGGGAGCAGGTTAGTGTGTTAGGAGGTGTCTATTGACCTTACATTTAAACTCCTGGAGATTGTAGTCGTCGGGGAAGCAATCATTTGGAAGAGAATTCCACAGTCGGGAAGTGCGAGGAAAATTCTTTTTTACCGTCAAAATGGTAAAATTTAACCGCCACTTCTACTGTCAGTTTCTTTTCTTGCACTGCTCGAACTCCTTTCCGTATACTTGCTTCACTGATAGCTACAATCCGTAAAAGGTTAAGTGCAATGTCAGTTGCTACCCTTTATCTTCTTGCTTGTCATATTTCTTTTATCCTTTCTTTGACGTTGTTCTCTACTCCCTCCTCAAACTGTAACCTCATGCGCACCAGCGACAGTACTGTCTTGCTTGCGGTAAAACGATTATGAAAAACTAAATAAAAATAATAATAAAAAAATAACAAATAAAGCAACTTATTGGATTGGAGAATTTTTCTTCTTCAATTGATTGTATGTCTATATTTCTGAAACGAGGATTTGTCACTTTACATGGTTCAGTGGATACAAGTGTTCGTTGATTGGGTCAAGTTACTTTTTAGAGCAAACAATTGTATGTTAGGTCTCTGACCTCAGCGGATAAAACAAAATCTTGGAGAGTTATCAAAGTGAATTAACTAAAACTGAGGCAGTCCAACAAGTATCATCTGGAGAAGGTCGGAGCGTATAACGGCCGAAACGACGGGAAAGTGATGGTGAAGATGAAGACAACAGTTCGAGTAATGTAAATAGTTCCAATTGATTGACTGGTTTTTACCTTTTTTGGTTTTAATTAACAAATCGCAAAATTATATTGTTCCCATACTTTACTGTCCACTAGATAGTTTTTTGGTAATCGAACAACAAAATGTAACCCCCCACAAAAAGAAAAAAAAAACAACAAGAAAACAAAACAAAAAAAGAAACCCCCAAAAAACAACAACAACAACAACAACTTCTGAGTAACAAGCTTTGTTCCTTAAAGAAACCTCAGACTAAAAATTCAGTAAGTCTAGCTTCAATGTAGTACAAAGATGCTGGTACGAAGCACAGACTATATATATATCTCCAGGTGAAGAGGTCCAACATTTGTTTTTCATTTAAAAATAATATAGTTTACATTGCGACACGGAAATTTCTATGTTTCGAGATTTTTACCACGTCATCAGATGAAAATCATTTTCACAACAATGATCTAACATTGCCTGATGACAAGTTAAAAATCTTGAAACAGAAATTTCAGTGTCGAAACGTAAACTATATTAATTTTAAACAATATATATATATATATATATATATATATATATATATATATATATATATATATATATTCTAGAAGTTGGGATCTCCGACTGATGACAAATCAGTCGAGTTTCAACCCCGGCTTGAAGCAAACGGTTTATCTAGCAACAGCGATGAGCTGTGATACAGCGAAACAGGCCTGTATTTTTTTTTTTTAATCATTTCACCCCGAGCAAGGCAGAAACGCCACTGATGTGCAGGGGGTTACATAAATGTAGAAAGATTAATTAGAAAAGAGTGAGGAGTACAAGCTAGTTAGAAAGGAACAATAGAAAGCTGAGAAAGCAGGTGCTATGACAGATACATGGGCGGAGAGAAAGTGAAGATTATACAGGGGAGGGGAGAGAGCTAGAGTCCAGTGGTTAGTAGGTGAGTATTAACTTTGCTTTTAAATTTCTGGAGGTCGTAGCCGTCAGGAAAGCAAGAATACGGGAGTGAGTTCCACAGGCGGGAAGTGCGAGAGAGGAAGCTGCAGGAGTAGAATTGTCGTCTGCGTTTGGCTAACCTGATTGTGAATGGGTGGGACCCAGTTGCCAGTCTGGTTGCACGGGTTAACACCTGTTGAGGAGGCATCAGTGACTTAAGCTCATCCGAGCAGAAGCCATGAACGTATTTATAGAAGAGACAGAGGGAGGCCACATTTCGACGATGGGAAAGTTGCTGCAGTCGAGTCGCCAGATCAGTACCTATCACATTACAGACTCTCCTTTGGAGCTTGTCAAGAACACTGAGGAGAACGGCAGGGGCACCTGACCATAAATGGCAGCAGTACTCCATGCACGGACGGATGGTTGACTTGTATATATGCAGGATGGATTCAGGTGGAAAAACATCCTGGATCGACATAGTGACCCAATCTTCTTAGCAGTAGATTTTGCTACGGATTCAATATAGTGCTTCCATTTGAGGTCTGAGGACAGGGTAAGTCCGAGGAGGCGTAGTGTATTACTCTCCGGGAGAATCATCTGGTCCATGCTTATGGGAGGCAGAAGAGGTTGCCTGTGATGGTTGACAGACAACAGCTTGGTCTTAGACGAATTGAAGTTGACAAGCCACTTCTTGCCCCAGTTCACCACAGAGTGTAGATCCCGCTCAAGGTCAGCAGCGAGATTATGTCTGTCCGCCACGACAGGTTTCTTACTGGAGCGGGAGTATATTGTAGTGTCATCTGCGTAGATGCCTACTTGGGACTTGATCTCATCTGGGAGGTCGTTGATGAAAATAAGGAAGAGCGTTGGGCCCAGGATAGAGCCTTGTGGGACACCAGCATTCGTGCTGTAGGACGAAGAGGCACGCCCATTCAGAACGACCTTCATTTTGCGGTTATTTAAGAAAGATTGGATTAGGTCAAGCAGGCGACCGGTAATACCATAACCGCGTAGTTTGCATAGGAGGCCAGGGTGCCAAACCCTGTCGAAAGCCTTGGAGATGTACAGAGCAACCGCGCGAGCCTCGTCAGACTCATCAAGGGCCTGTAGCATGTACTCCGTTACAGTTGTTAGCAGGTCGGATGTGGACCTGTCAAATCGGAATCCATATTGCCTGTCGGAGAACAGTTTGTGGGCGGTGAGATGATGTATGCAGATGGTTATTTATGCTTTCGCAAATCGATAGAGCACTGTAGGGGAAAACAGTAGCCACTTACGGCTTTACGCATTCTTCTTTGGCTGCCAAGTTGATCACTTTCGGCTGTTGGTAGTTTATTGTCTGTAAGTAAAACGCAATGAAGTCTGCCTTTCTCTGTCGTACGCCGATAGCTTAAGGGTTGTGGTCTCTGACTGATGACAATTCAGTCTAGTTCCAATACCGGCTTTAAGCAAAAGGTTCATCTAACCGTACTGATGAGCTGTGATACAGCGAAAAAGGCCTGTCTGCGGATGATATATATATATATACACAAAAATCTAAAGTGAGTCAAAACCTACCGCGGTTTCACACTACGGATCGTCAGGGCAAAGGCTGAAGCACTAAAGATAAAACCAAATAAATAGACATACACTAAGAAAGGGGGGGAACCATACCAACACAAAAAGGGGGGGTAGAACAAAAAAAGCAAAACACACTAAATTAGGAAAAAATTTTTATTAAACACATAGCTAAAAAAAAAAAAAAAAAAATTAACACTACGCTCTCACACTAAGCAATGAATTTATATTTATGAAACTTACATTTGTTTAAAATTTCAGTCTTAGCATTAAGTAGATTATGGGCGGGTTCGAATAATGCTATCGCTAGTTTTTCCTAGTTTATATATATATATATATATATATATATATATATATATATATATAAAATTATACACCAAAAGCGCTAAAGATGGATGAATTTTATTCTGCTTATCAAAACTTTGCAGATTATTCAAAGGAAAAATGTCTTTAGACTGTAAGAATAAGGGTTGAGGAAATAGTGATGGTTTTAGTGATACAAGTCTTACTAAATAATACAAGTTTTAGTGATACAAGTCTTACTAAATAATACAAGTTTTAGTGATACAAGTCTTACTAAATAATCCATAGCTAGATGGAGAAAGGATGTATTAATACCTAACACAAAGGTATTCGTGCGCAAGGGCATGTAACGTATTTAGAACTCGGCTTCCTGATTAACAATTCTGAACCATTATCAGTTGCACCACCTGCACGACCAAGCTTACAGCACCTGATATTCTCAAATTGTTACCTATCTCAGTACTGATGAAGTTGCCCTATCTCAGTACTGATGAAGTTGCCCTATCTCAGTACTGATGAAGTTGCTTAACATCGGTGATTGTATGGGAATCGATGTTTTAACGTGATATGTTTGGTTATAGTAAGAAAGTTAATTTAGACAGATTTTGATGATTTTTTTGTTTTTATTCTTTTTTATGTCTTCTAGTTTTGCATTCATAAATGTTTTACTGAGAATAATTTCTCCTTCAAAAATGTGTTATTGTAAGAATTTTTTATTCAAAGTGTATTGCTGGTAATATTTTTGCTTCAAAAATGTATATTTCTTTATAAAAGTCTATTTTTATGCATATATTTTTTTTTATAAAAGTGTATTTCTATACTTTCATATTGTTAGAATCCCAGTTTAGGGAATAACTATTTACCCATAGCTGGAACCCTAACAGGTGCTACCACTCCGGGTCATGGTGAACCTGGGAACAACAGCAATTAAGAGGTGGTTCCATGCTCTTCACAACCTCCCAATCAGGAGCCTTGCTGCCGGATGCGGTTTATCGTCGTACTCAGGACCAATTACGACTGAGAAGTGAGTTCGAACCACACTTTCGGCCTTGTGCCTTGTGCCACATTTAAGCTACTCTTAGTAAATCATTATAGAAATATCGACGTGGTGTAATCGTTAAGAATCTTGTCTCAATTACGACTGAGTTCGAACCTCATTGGGTACCCCATACTTTCGGCTTGTGCCACATCTAAGCGGCGCTTAGAAAATCAGCTTGTCTTGATAGATGAATTACAACGAAGTAATGAGTTCGATCATCAGTGGGGTCTTCACACATTCGGTCTTGTGCCAAATCTAAGCTTCGCTTAGGAAATCACCATAATACATCTAGGTTGATTTTATGATTTGCAGGAATGGACATTATCAGCCATATTGGTTAGTGCTTGAAACAGAAGCCTTGCTGCCGGATGCAGTTTATCGTCATGCCCAGGATCCGTTTCACTTGCAAGAAATGCGAGAAAAGAAACTTTGGAGTGGAAGTGACGGTTGCATTTGATACAATTGATCCCTCAACATTATAATTTTTGTTTATTTATTCTCGATTTCTGATTAGGTTAGTACTTACCTATTTCCTCCCGACTATGGGAGGAAATATTTTAGTGATACTAATTAGTATCACTAAAATATGATGTAAAAAGTCCTGGCTTTAAATAATCTGCAGTAGGTTAATAAGTCATAAAAAACAAATAAATTACCATCATTGCTTCTATTTCAATTCCAAATTATAGCTTCTGTTTGAGAAAGGTTTATTTTGAGTCCTACTTCTTGGAACATACACTCCTGATCAAAAATTTAAAACCACTTAAAAATCTTTAAAAATAAATATTTTTTATGGATAGATTTTAAACTCCTCCCACTTAAGGTTACCAATACTACAATCTAAAAGGTTATGGAAACAAAAAGCTACATTCCAAACATTTTATTTAGAAATTTACATTTTTATAAAATGAGGCGATTTACACATGATCAAAATTATAAGACCAGAGGTATAAATTGTTAAATCTATGGTAATTCCAATGTTTTTAGTACAGTTAGAGATTAGCAATCACTGCATAAAGGTGTTACCATGCCCAAAGCAAGCAAACTTACCAACGTTGAGCGTTCTCGAATTCTAGAATTCCATAAGCAAGATTTGTCACAGCGGGCGATCGCAGCTAAGGTAAATCGCAGTAAAACTGTGATTTGCAACTTTTTAAAGAACAGTGAGAATTATGGAAAAGCAAAATCCTCTGGTAGGCCCCCCAAAATTTCTTTGCAACTTTTTAAAGAACAGTGAGAATTATGGAAAAGCAAAATCCTTTGGTAGGCCCCCCAAAATTTCTCTTGCATTGAGTAAGAGAATAAGACGGGTTGTTATGAAAGACGGGGGACTTACTCTAGTCAAATTAAGGCAGTCACAGATGCTGATTGCAGTCCCGTAGCCATCAGACCACACTTAAGACAAAAAGGCATGGTAAATAAAAAGTGTAAACAAATTCCTCGGCTGCTTCTACGTCACAAGGTGGACTGCTTAAAGTTTGATTGTGAATACCAAACATGGGACGTTGAGAAGTGGAAGAAAGTCCTGTTTTCTGATAAGAAAAAAATCAATCTCGGTGGTCCTGATGGCTTCCAACGATATTGGTATAACAAAAACATGCCTCCTGAAATTTTCTCCGCACGTCATAGTGGTGGAGGGTTCCTAATGGTATGGGGTGCCTTTTCTTACAGAGGGACGATGGAGCTCCAAGTGATGAAGGGTCGTCAGCAAGCGGCTGGTTGTGTTAACATGCTACAAAAAGCATCTTTGATGAAGGAGGGCCATCGTTTGTGTGGGGATGGATGGTTATTCCAACAGGATAATGCTGCAATCCATGCTGCAAGACGGACCTTGACCTTTCTACAAGAAAATGGGGTCCATCTCTTGGGACATCCTGCATGCTCACCGGACTTGAACCCAATTGAAAATGTTTGGGGATGGATGACAAGAGCTGTTTATCGAAATGGCAAACAATATTCAACAAAAAATGAACTTTGTGAAGCCATCTTCAGAAGTTGGAGAAACATCCCCCGCACCTTAATGGAAACGTTTATTTCTAGCATGCCCGACATAATTTTTGAAGTCATCAAAAGCAGTGGAGGTAGACTTCATTATTAAATTTGGTTGTTAAATATTTTCATACACTTTTTGTACAATTTCGTAGAATTTTTGTCTCTGGTCTTATAATTTTGATCATGTGTAAATCGCCTCATTCTATAAAAATGTAAATTTCTAAATAAAATATTTGGAATGTAGCTTTTTGTTTCCATAACCTTTTAGATTGTAGTATTGGTAACCTTAAGTGGTAGGAGTTTAATATCTATCTGTAAAAAAAATATTTATTTTTAAAGATTTTTAAGTGGTCTTAAATTTTTGAACGGGAGTGTATAGTAGAGAATGTTAACATATATATTTTTTAAACATTATTCTTAATCCAACTATGTATACCAAAGTCATCAGAATAGATGTCTATATCACGAACAACACAAACATCTTCTGTACATTAGCCTTGGGAAAGGAAGTTGATTCATTTGGGAAGTTTATTTTAATAATACTTTTATCTCAAGAAAGGTGGGAATGCCACTAGTACTCAGGGGTTACAGTAAGCGAAAGAAAAAAACTAACTATAGAGAAGATTGAGGAAAGGACAAAAGATGAACGGGATTTAAAAATAAAGAAGATAGGTATTGATGTTGCATTTACATTTTTGAAGATTGTAATTATCAAGGAAGTAAGTAAACAGAAGGGTGGAAAGTGCGACAAAGAAATTATTGAAGTAGAAGAGACGGCTCCATTTAGCTAGAATTAAAAATAAATTGACGTCCTTTGTATTTTGGTGCGTAACCACCTCAAACTTATTCCATTTTCTATCACTTTTGTTTTTTGCTTTTATTATTTCTATCACTATTGCTTTTCAACGTGATGTAACCGTTTGCCTTAAAGATATTAAATTTAGGACCCTAATACTTTTTTATTACTCTTTCCTTTTTTTATAATCTAAAAATGTTTAAATATATTTTTTATAGTTCTTGTATATTATTAAATGTGCGTGGGTGGTGCAGTGGATATCAGTTCGGAACGAAAAATCGAAGAGCCGAGTTCGAATTCCAGTTGAATTCGTTGCATTCACTTACGGACAAATACCCTTGGGAAAGATATTAATCCGTCTCTTCCCTCCAGTCTACTGCAGAAAGTAATGGCAATTTTCTGCGGGAAAATCTTCTGTCTTTGAAAGAGACATGATCGCCAAAATTTGTATCACGTATGGCACTTAACTGACTGATATAATTAAAGTGAAAGTAAGCGTACCCTTTAAGAATCAATATCTTTTTTTTACCCACTTGGCGTGCACCTTCATGAAACTTTTTCCCATCGTTTAAGGGGTAATTGTACCGGAGCCTACATTTGGTATATAAGAGTATTCAATGAGCGTTAGTTGCATGCACATTTCCCTTTATCGATGCAATGCAGAAAGTCCAAGAACATTCCGATACCACCTGGTGCGTAAACATCGAAAGACAGCGTAAAAGCTTTTAACACTCCTAAACGTACCCAACACCTAACATGGAGTCAACAGGTTTATTTAGAAAGGGGGGGAAAAGTAATATTGAAATGACGAATATACGATAAATGCTTAATAGTTTCTTCTCGTGTGCTTCGCGCCTATGGAACATTTTCAGCTTCTTGGTTTCCTGTCAGTTACAATCTACAAAAATTTAAATGCAACATCAGTTGTCATCATCTGTCTTCATGAATCCTGTTCATTTTATTGACCGTTCTTCTCAATAACGTTTCCTTAGCTCCCTTTTCTGTCTTCCACCCGCATTAACCCCTTGTGTCGTAGTTCTTATATAACTTATATATATTATATAAATATTATATATAGGGTGTCTCATAATGATGAGGATGTGCATTGTAATGCAGTGTGTATCGGTTCGGAATGAGAAATCGGAGAGTCGAGTTCAAATTCCAGTTGAATTCGTTTCATTCACTTACATGCAAATACACTTGGAAAAGGTATTTATTCATCTTTTCTACCATTAGCTACGGGTTAAACAACAAGACACGTTGGATTCTATAACCTTAGTTAGCAATCAATCTACCTCGCTCGTAGGATAAAGGATTTTGCGTAGTCAGCGTCCATACCTGTAAAAAGAAAAGTTCCAGAAATTCGACGACACCCTCATCATATGGTCTATGCTCCACTAAGAGCGATGGCGTTTTAAATCATAATAGGACACATTTTAAATGCAAGTATCTTGGATTATAAAAATAATAGAGTACAAAATATATTTATTACATAACTGATAAACGAATCGGAGAGCCGAGTTCGAATTTCAATTGAGTTCGTTACATTCACTTACGTGCAAATATATGTGGGAAAGGTACAAATTCAGCACTCCTTTCCTCAGCTATGGGTAAATATTGAGATTGTGTGGGTCTCATAACTTTCGGTCTAGAAGAATTTCAACTCTGAATTCAAAACCTCCTACCATGGTTTAAATAGCCTGACCAACCTGCATTTGTTCAAGTGTAGTGAGTATGCTACACTCCTGGTCAATCAGGATTTGGATCTGTTCAAATAAGCTTGCATCAGTGGAAATATATATATATATATATATATATATATATATATATATATATATATATATAATTTTTTTTATATTAGAACATGTAAATAGCTACTATAAAATTGTACATTTTGTTTTGACACTGAAAAAAACAAAACAAAACAAAAAAAACAACAAAAACAATCGAAACAAATCGCCCAACTTTGCAGTAATGTTCTAATTTAAACGTTGAATAATAGATATTTATTTCTCTATTTTCATATTCGAAGCAAAATGTACAATATTATAGTAGCTAATTACATGTCCTAATATAAAAATGATACGTACATATATATATATATATATATATATATATATATTATTTTTCTAATAAAACTTCGAAAAGTACATTCGTTGTATGGTCATTTCGGCGAGAAAAAATATCGCTTCCTCAGCAAGGATCAAAATCAAAATCAAAATTTTTGTTTCATATTTGCAATAAAATTTTGATCGTTGCTGAGGAAGCGATATTTTTTCTCTCCGAAATGGCCATACAACGAATGTAGTTTTCGAAGTTTTATTTGAAAAACTATTAGATAATACTATTTACATCAAGCCCTCCACATGGATTATTTTTAATATTAATACAATTAATATTAATAGAATCTGGTTTTGGAATTTTCTCTACAAGCTATTTCATTTTGGGATTTAAAATATATAAGGTTCCACTTTTTTTTATGGCATATCAACCTCAGTGGGTCATTTAATGCCAACAAAATTTTGAAATCTAAACTTATTTATAAATGGAACTTTGTGTGTGTGTCCGTTACTTATAGACTCTGAAACGGCTAAACTGATTTTCTTGAAAATTTACACAGTTGTACTATAAGCGTCTGCGAGTGTTCTAAGCTAGGTTTTGTGTCGAGGTACACCCGATAAATATCGAAAATCGATAATCGAAAAAAATCGGGTTATAGAAGGATTGGTTCGATTTTAATCAAATTTGATACACTCATAGACAAAGACATAAGAAACGATATTCAGAAGTTTCAAGGTTGCAGTTCTTACAATAGTGCAGAAAATCGAATATATATATATATAAAAAGGCAAGATGTTTGTGTGTGTGTCTGTTTATCTGTCTTTATGTCCTTTATACAAATCCACAATTTTTATCCGATTCTCACCAAACTTCAGACAAATATTCTTTAGGCTGAGTTTGAGCTCCAGGACCATGGGTTAGTTTTAAAGTATTCATTACACCCGAGCAACGCCGGGTTATACTGCTAGTAAATTCATAAGTATATGTTTCTATTTTTATACTTTCATAGTGCTTTGACTCTAGTTTGGGGGGGGTGACTATTTACCCATAGCTGGGGCTCTGAACAGGTGCTACCACTCCGGGTCAAAGTGGACCTGGGAACAACAGCAATTAAGAAGTGGTTATATGCTCCTCACAACCTCCCAATCAGATGCCTTGCTGCCGGATGCAGTTTACCGTCATACTCAGGACCAGCTACATACGTGGATGTGAGCGACAGCTAATTGTATTCTCAATAGACTTCTGTTAATAAGATGTATGTAGGGGTGAAAATAACAAAAAACGATCTACAGTAACAAGACAGTTATGGTTTGCAAGAACTCAGATGCCTTATAAGTATTTTGGCGGTTATTCAAATATATCTGTGTCTGCGGCTCAACTTGATTCCTCTTCCCAGAGGAAAGTAATACGATAAAAGCCGTGGTTTCTGTTGGCATATGAAGGTTTCTAAGTTCTTAACTAAACGAACTGGGATTATCTTTTTGACGTCACAAGTGACGAGACTTTTCTATTTCCTGAAAGCACTGCGTAGTTTGGCGGAAAGATGGGAAGTCTGGTAAATAACAATGAATGTCATCTGTTCGAAACCGTTAAATAGAATCGAATGGTTGTCTTCACAGACAAATCATAAGTAGAAAATTAAGGGGAGAGAACTGTTATATCTGCACGGTAAAGATTTAAAATCGACACTCGTTAATTTGATTGTTGGTTATTTGTGATAATAAATGATTGGAAACAAGTCGGTTAGTTTGTTTTAAAGATTTGCTTTAATTAATTTTTAAACGACTTCAAGCCAGGGAATTTTCTTTGTTCGAATAAATAAAATATAAATAATATAAATAAAAAGAAAAATATGAATTAATACAGTAGACTTTTTAAATATTTAAGGGTGTGCGTTGGATATCGGCTCGGAACGAGAAATCGAGGAGCCGAGTTCGAATTCCAGCTGAATTCATTGCATTCACTTACGCGCAAATGCCCTTAGGAAAGGTATTAATCCGTCTATTCCTTCCAGTTATGGGTTAAATAACAGGACAGATTGGGTTCTATAGCCTTGGTTGGCAACCAGTCTACCGCAGAAAGCAATGGCAATCTACTGCGGGATAATCTTCCGCCCAGTCAGTCATGTCTCTTTCGAGACATGATCGCCCAAGCGTGTATCACGTATGGCACTTAACTGACTGAATTTATTTACGCATGTATTTTTGATAGGAAAAAATATTTAAATGGATCCATTTTTCGTCATTTTTAAATATCCCAAGGATAAAACCAAAATATTAAGCAATATTATTAGGTGAATGAAGACTTCAGTGATAAATTTATAAAGAAAAATTTATTCGTTATCGTAAATAAACAAGAATTTCTGTTAAATGACGCATAAGTGAAAAAAAAAAAAAAAAGAAAAGTATTCTTCAGATATAAAGTTATTGCTATTTAATTTTCTTGACATTTTGGTGAAATGAATCATTTAGCAAAGTGTTAATTCGATTTAACGCTTTCAATGAAACCAGTTTTCGGGCAGATGACATTCATTTTTATGACTGTTTCCCGGGAAAATAAGGACATGAATTTTAATTGAGGAAACTTAAAATTAAGGCTATTTTTTTTCAGCTATATAAGCTGTAGCTGATATCTTGTTTTGTCAGAGTGAACTTCCTCGCGTGGGTGTTTGACATTTATATTCTAATGATCTTTTTCTCAGTGTTACGCACTAATGTTTCATTATCGCAATGCCGTTTAAAAAAAAACACACTTCAAGATTAAGGCAATTTCTTGTCCAATTAGCGACTTAATAGCGTGGAATCAATGATCACATTTGTTCCGATAATCGTGACCCGAATTTTCTGTGTAAACGAAAATATTTCGAAATGTGGTATTAAATAACGATAAGCTTATTTCCTAACAGAATATAGTCAAGTGTGACACCAAGAATGGATAGCAGGCAGGATAGAAGAACAAGTCCTAGGTCCAAGGTTATCTCACGGGACTAGTGGATAAAATTGCGAGTTTTCTATTTTTGGGTAGACTAAGATGAGCAACAACTAAATATGAAATAGATGAGACATCCATATACATGAACAGTGAGCAAATGATGATTTTTCTTCCCCCGATTAAATAAAGGAGCAAATTTGAGTTGATATTTATTTTTCAAGTATTTCGTGTACTGGCCTGCGTATTCGAGAATACGAAAAAAAAAAAACGAAAAAAAAAAAAAACAATAAAAAATTGTAATATGAACTCTGGTAAAAAACGGTTACTGAGGCATTAACTTCATAATTTCTAAAAATTCAGACACTGATGTCTTCAATGACCAGTGAATAAACGTTGGATCAAGTTACTGGATTCAACCAAAGAGTTGTGAGTTCAATACCTGGCTACCACAGAAGTGAACAAAAAACTTGGAGAGTTGAGTTAAAGTGAAATAACTGATACTGAGACATCCGGAAAAGGAGTGACACTTGGAACTAGAGCAATCCCGGTGGACGAAATAAAGGGTTCAGTTCGAAATTCCAGTCACCCGAAGAAGACCGAAATATTATGAACATGGCATCGAAGATGAGGACAACAGTGCCAAACAATATAAATAATAAGAATACTTCATGTCAGAAATATAGACAATTAACAAATGGTGTGTAGTTGAGTTGTATTTTACTGGGAATTAGCCATGAGAACATTTTTGTGATAGGTCACGTGATTTGCTTATATTATGTGTACTTACAGAAAAGTGAAAAGAACTATAACTTTTCAAAAGCTTTGGTTTCTATTCCTTTAGTACGGAGCCGTCATTGACCAAAAGCCACGCATTTACTGTTTCGATTGTTTGCCATCTTGTCTATTCATGGCTTATGAATGAAGATGGTGTGTTGCAATCGAAATCTGATTACCAACCGGAAAGAATCGATATCTCATCAGCTTTAACGGTTGTACCTGTTATTTTTGTGGACTTTAGACCTGACTGAGAAGCGACAAAATCGGTCACTTCCTTATTTGCAAGACAATCTCACTTGCTCTTAATAAACTCTTCTCTTTTGGTATTGTATTGTTGGCGACGGAGTCAAACATTTTACACACAGGCCAAATCAAACAGTATACATTGAAGAAATTCAGTTTCTCTTAGTGTGCATGTTCAACTGCATTGGGGAATTTGTTGAAAGCAAATCAAACTATTCTTCAGTGTACCATCGACTCCTGTTGTGAAATGGTCGACTTTGGAAGTTTGAACGGAAATCGAAGATGCTAGGTTTTACAAAACTTCTTAATGAAGAATGTGACAAAAGAAATAGAATGAAAAAGCCAAACATTTACCAAGACATACACAGTTGACTTAATCTGCTCTTAATTTTTTTTCTCATTCGGAAGAACAATAATAATTAATTTGTATGAAATTAGTTAGCATCAAAAGGCTAATAAATTTCAAAAGGAAGATAAGGAAGATAAAAAAATGTTTAAATAAAATAAAAGTCCAAATGCATATGCGCTAAATTAAAAGTTTTAAATATGATCATTTTCTTTAAATACGAAATCGAATGGCGCACTTTAACGTGGATTTATGGTTAGCAAGCCTGTCTCACTAGGTCATTTACGACTGAGTAGGAAATCCGATCCTCACTGTGTTTATTCCATACTTTCGGTCTTGTGCCACAACTAAGCTACGCGCAGTAAATCAATGTCAAGGCACTTTGACGTGATGCAATGGTTAACAAGATTGTCTCGCTAAATTATTATCACTAAGTAGGAAGTTAGATCCTCACCAGGTTTTTTATACTTTCGGTCTTGTGCCACAAATGTTTTTTTTTTTTTAATCATATCACCCCGAGCAAGGCGGTAACGCCACCGATGTGCAGAGGGCTACGTAAGAGTGAAAAGATTGGAAAAGAGAATGCCGGAAACCACATCCTAAACAGGGAACAAGGGATGAGCCTCTTCACCTGTTCAATAGACGTGGGTGGAGTGTGAACTGGGCGATAGTTTAGTCTATCTACTCCAATTGAAAAAAAAAATAAAAAAGAAAAGAGTGAAAAGATTGGAAAAGAGAAAGCCGGAAACAAAAACCATAAACAGGGAACAAGAGATGAGCCTCTTCACCTGTTCAATAGACGTTGGTGGAGGTGAACCGGGCGATAGTTTAGTCTATCTACTCCAATTGAAAAAAAATAAAAAAGAAAAGAGTGAAAAGATTGGAAAAGGGAAAGTCGGAAACCAAAACCTTAAACAGGGAACAAGAGATGAGTCTATTCACCTGTTCAATAGACGTTGGTGGAGTGTGAACCGGGCAATATTTTAGTCTATCTACACTCAGTAAATCAATGTCATGTCACTTTGACGTGATGCAATGGTTAACAAGCTTGTCTCGCTAAATCAATTATCACTGAGTAGAGAGTTAGATTATCACCAGGTTTTTTATACTTTCGGTCTTGTGCCACAACTAAGCTACGTCCAGTCAATCATATTTGTGACCTATTTTTTGGGCACTACCGAGGTTAATTGGTGCACTCATAAATCGGGAAAATTGTTTTTCGTGGAAAATTTTTTGTAAATTAACCTTTTATTAAATCATTCTAAAGCCACGAAACTTGTCAGAATAGAAAAAAATATATTGATTTTTAGTGTTTTAAAACTGGGGTCTATCAAATTTATCCTTGACTTATTAAACGAAGTCATTGAATTATTCAGTCTTTGTTTCAATTCCTTCCAGAATGAATTACTCGTCACTTCATGAAGTTTTGCTGAACAATGAATATTTTCATCAATTTCAAATATTTGAGTTTGAAGCAGACATGGTTAGAATAAAGCGAGTAGATGAAATCTTTTTCATTAATTTAAAAATAATTTTCGGTAATGAAAAGGTTTGTTGAAAAATGTTCAGAGCTAGCCTCAATTTAGGGATGGGAAGACATTTCTTGAATATCTAAGATAAAGGATGGTTGGAATAAACAAGTCCCGGATGGAGTTTTCTCCCCAAAAGTCACCGCAACCCATTTATTTGAAACTGAAAAAAAATGTACTCATTATCAATTAATCTACTTTAGATCTAGTGACATTGAAAGATAATAGAGTAGATCTCCATATCTGTCATATATCGCAATCTAAACCTAATCTAATCTAATCTAAGTTTAAACTTATTTATAAATGGAACTTTGTCTGTGTGTGTGTCCATTACCTATAGACTCCGAAACGGCTGAACCAATTTTCTTGAAAATTTACACAGTTGTACTATAAGCGTCTGCGAGTGTTCTTAGCTAGGTTTTGTGTCGAGGTACACCCGATAAATATCAAAAATCGAGAATGGAAAAAATCGAGTTATAGAAGTAGTGGTCCGATTTTAATCAAATTTGATACACTCATAGACAAAGACATAAGAAACGATATTCAAAAGTTTCAAGGTTGCAGTTCTTACAATAGTGCAGAAAATCGATAATATATATATAAAAAGCAAGATGTTTGTGTGTGTGTCTGTTTATCTGCCTGTATGTCTGTATGTTTTCAGCACTTTCATTTTAGTTTTTGCTTTCGGTTTGGCTCTAAGTAGATATAATTGTAGTTCTTAGTCTCATCCAATGATACCATTTACTCAGAGGACTTATTTAGCCTTCAAAATTCAGTTTACGACGACAAATCTTATTTGATATCGATACAAGGAAATCAAAATTTGACTTACATCCATTCATTTTTCTTTCAGTCTATGGTTTTGCTTTAACTGGAAACAACTATTGCTTTTTAGTCTTTCGTGCTAACGTCCAAAGAGTCTGAGCTCCAGGACCATGGATTAGTTTTCAAGCTTTCATTACACCCGAGCAACGCCGGGTTATGTTGCTAGTTGTTCATATTACAGTTGAGCACTCTACTCATATACTTATGTCTGATGCAACATGAAAACAAAAACAAAAACAAAAACAGTTATAACATCTCTTTTAAAAGCATCCCAATTACAATAAAACGGGATTATTTCGCGAAACTTGTTCACAAAACTGAAGACCTAATATGAAGGATCAGACGGAAAGCGCCTTTCTTCCTTCATCCTAATGAACTTTCGAAGGATAAAGATACCTACGGCTTTAAAAGCTTAAAAGCGGCACCTTTTATTGAAAAGCTGTTATGTTTTGAACATTATTTATTTGAAATCATAAATACCATCACGTTTTACACGCACTAAACCACTTTTAGAAACATCTCAATGCTATTGTGAAGGAAATTAACTCATCTGATAATGTCTTCGTAACTTTCGATGAAACAGCCAAGTACTATAAAACTTCATCTAGGAACTACATTTCATTAATTAAAAAAAACAAAAACTAACAAAATATTACAAAATGTAGATATCAACATTAGTAATTTAGTTGACTTAAATGTAACAAGTAAAGGCGTCACACATAAATTACAAATTAACTGCTCAACAACGATTATCAACCATACACAACCTGAAATCGGCAAAATCAGCAAAAACATCCTCGATAGAATCAGCTTCCAAATTAAAACATGCCTCGAATTAACTCAGTGAATCAACATCATTGATGTCACCTACAAGTTTACCCGAAATAAATAAGATCAACTGTTCACGTATCCAGTTTGACATCGTTGATTATTACTCTTCTATTTTCAAAGACCTATTCATTTTGGTATTAGAATTCGTCATGGAGTATTTCGATCTAACTAACGTGGAGCGGATAATAATCCTGAGTGTAAAACTATCCGTTCTCATTCACAGTAATGAACAGTAGAAAAAAACAAAACAAAAAAAAAACAAAACAAACAAACCTGAGGACCTCTTTGATATCACAATGGGATCTCTAGACTCCGTCGGGTCCTCAAATCTTGTTGGTTTATTTATTTTGTACAACATGACGGTATATAACGATACAAATATTGGGAATACAGGGTTGTACGGGGATGATGGTAAAAAATGCCCTAATGTTAAAGCAAACAGAATTAGAAAATGAATACATAGCAGACTGAAAATGTTAACCTTAAGGTGACTATAAAACTAATCTAAAAAGTAAACTTCCTGTAGTAACAGTTGATCTAGTCGATAACACTTACTCTCCTTACTTAAAAACTAACGCTAATCCTATATACATCCACCCAAAATCTAACCACCCTCGATCAATCGTCAGTCATATACCCTTCTCAATTGAAAACAGAATTAGTAAAAGAACAGCAACACGTGAGTAGATGAAAGAAAGAGTTTTATTGCAAAGAGAATATGCTACGGTAAGGCAGGGAATCTGGTGGCAGGGTAGTAATTGCCGAAGCAAAGGTATTTGCTACCTTTCTATCAAGACAGGTGTAACACAAGGTCGATTTATGTGGAAATTCCGAGCCCTCAAACTCAGCCAAAAATATCCTGTAGACCAAGCTTAAGGCTGGGTTGGGCTCTTTTTGTTTTCAACCCAAGCAAAACTCCACCCTTCGGCGGAGCCTCGCTTGGGACCCTCTCTGCGTCCGAGCAGAGAGGTGAAGAAGAGTGCTCGCTCAAGACTGATTACTCAGTCTGTAAGCAAACCCCGTTGACGAGGCAAGTCACAGGTATATGGGTGCTCACTATATATGGCTACTAATATAGTCAGTCCACATAGGTGATAGATAGTGTGGGATATTCCATTACAACTTATCCCATGAGCTACTTTTCCCATGCACAATACCTTTTCTTTTTGGGGTCAGGACATCAATGTTTTATATTTTATTTTCTGGAAAGTATCTTCGCATTATTTATACCAAATGCATTTTGCATCATTTTCCAATAAGTCATTCAATGGGGTTCTAAGGTCATACATTTTGGGAATGTAGACATTGTAATAGTTGTCCAAAACCTGAAGATTAGTGACGTTGTTTGGTGGTGGCATATTTTTAATAGCTTCAGCCCTTCCCGGGTTTGGTCTTCTTCCGTTCTCGTCGATTATTTGCTCCAAATATTTGATCTACTTTATGAAGAACTTGCATTTATCTAAACTTAGCTTGAAATCATATTCATCAAACTTTTGGAACACTGCCTTAATATGTTTTTTTTGTGCTGTTCGTTGTTTTCGCTCTTTAGCAGGATGTTGTCCAGGTACGCTGTGGCAAATTTTAGCCCGGCTAGCATAGTGTCCATTATTAACCCCAACAGGAGAACGATTTAGCTTTTAAAGCCCCTTGTATGTATTAATTGCTAATAACTTTGAGTACTGTTCATCCACTTTTACTTGTAGATATGCGTCAGACAGATCTATTTTAGAAAACACTTTGCCACCATTCAGCTTAGAAAAAATATCCTCCGTTGAAGGTAACGGGTATGTGTGGTATTTCAGACAGTCATTTAATCCGGTTGAAAAGTTTGAACAAACTCGAATCTTTTTGTTCTTTTTCCTTACATACACTGTAAGCGCAGCTCGATCTGAGTAGTCAACTTTAGAAATTACAGCCATTTTTCTAACCGTTTCAGTTCTTGATTTTCATAGCCGAAGCTGAAAATGGTACCTTCCTTTTTGATTTGAATACTGGTCTTACGTTGTCTTTATGTTCGAACCTCACCTCGGTTATCTTGCATTGACCGAAACCTTCAGAAAACACGCATGGAAATTTGTTTTTCAGCTCAGAAATAAAATTTTCAGTTTCTTCAGATTTTTCCTTTACTGACACGTCTATTTTGTTGCAAAATGAATTTACATGTAATTCACATAAATCGAAAAGCACAATCCAATCCGTACCAAATAAATTCGTTGTAGCTGGATGAACATAGATTTTTGATTTAAAAGTCCTATATATAAATGATACGTAGCAGCTAAATTCGCCACCGAAGTTTAGCTTTTTCCCCAGACCCTCCTCTAGATAATTATTTGATACTCGTCAATGATGGACAACCTATTTTCTTTCATCTTTGTTCATTTACAATAGAAATGTCACTTCCAGTATTCTACATTAATTTCATCATATGATCATTTATTTTCGTATTTACGCACTTTTTTTTCACCATTTTCAATTTCGTTCTTGGATAAAAAAAACATTTACTTTTGATTCAAATTTTTACTTCCTCTCTGTTTATACCAACAGTGGGAGCTTTTGTGACCGACATAGCTACATTCGAAGCAAACCTTGTCTTATTAAAATCAAAACAGTTCTTTATTTAAATGCAACCCACCCACAGGCATCACACTGGGATGTTTTCGGCTTATATTTTGCACATTTCAATTCTTTTATCGCTTGGACTCGAGAAATGTTTTTTTCTTCGATCCGCGTATTGCCTCCTTTTACATTTATCAGCCTCTAGAATTCCTGAGTCAACGTTTGTAGCGTAATTTGAGGGTATTGCCCTATAATTATCAGAATCATTCATTTGATGTCTTTGTCCTTCGCCGCTGTAAATCCCTGAACGAAGATTAAACATTTAAATATGTCGACTAATTTAAACAATTCTCATTGTGAATTTACGTTGCCTGCATAAGTCACAAAGTTTTCATTCTCTTGTTTTACAATGTTTAAACACTTATATTGAGTATGAAAAAATCCGTCTCTTTCGTCGAACATTCCTGACAAAATATTTGTCTCCAAGAACGAGATTTCCCTCCAGCTTTTTAGGTAAAATTAGGTTAGTGTATTTTGTGTTCTCCTCTGTATCTAACTTTGGACTAACAACGTTTTTTTCTCCTTCTCAGACCATTGTTCATAACTTTTCGAAAAAAAAAAATCGTCCCGTACCTACGAAAGTAGGCAAGGAAAGTTACTCCAGTGTTTGGATTATACATGAATTCTGGTAATGAATTCGATATTCCTTCAGAGAAAATAAAATTGTAGCCTCTATGGTTGTTTTAGATAATACGGTTTCGCACAATAACTTAGTGTCTTCTGCTTGTTGTTTTCGTAGTTGCATCGGTTCATATTGAAAAATTGTGATTTTTAAATTTTTGTTGTTGCTGTAACAACTGTTGCTGTAATTGTTGTTGTTGCTGCTGCTGTTGTAACTGCACACAAGTAATGCTTTAGTCAATTCAGCCAGTTCCATCTTTGTTGAGTAATTTCACTGAGTATTATCGACGTAAGTTGATCAAATCTGTAATTACTACTGTTGTACGTTTTACAAACAGCGTCCCAGTGTCTTCCTCGGTGTGAGTTGCAATCGAATCTCTCGCTACTGTTGTATTCTTTAAAAAGCTTACAAACAGACAAGGTGGTACTCGAGTGAAAGAACAGCAACACGTATTTAGATGAAAGAAGACAGGTTTATTGTAAAGGGAATACACTACGGCTAGACAGGGAATCTGGAAGCAGGCAAGTAATTGCAAGTGACAGGTATCTTATGTGCTCACTATATATGGCTTCTAATATAGTCAGCCAAGATAGGCGATAGAGAGAGAGAGAGTTACAACAGCTTTATACCGCAATTACACCGAGCGGATATCAGTGGCAGTTTCTGTGAGATAAAGAGCATTTTCTGTCGTGACCAACAGCCTGAACAACGTCAGTACGTTCAAACACTGTTACGATGAACAGCGACTTCCTGCTAGAACGACTATTGGCGAAAAATTTAGTCTACCCAATATCATTTACAAAGCTTGCCACACGTTGATAATATCAAGAAGTCACCTTGTCTTGTGGTCAGAAAGTGAATCACTCGGCCACACGCCACAGGAGACGATATGTACATAAAAACTGATATAAGGAGCCCTGAATGCTTTGAACTCAGTTCTTGCCACAAATCTTTTGTCCTTAAACCCGGAAGGAGTCGTTGGGAAGTCAACGTACTGAGCTGTTCCACATTTTTCATCCATCTGTCGCGGTTGTGCACCAGAGTCTTTCCTCTCAGCATGTCTAGGGTGCATTAATCTGGCGGAGCCCATCTTTGTCCAAGTTAGACAACAGCCAATATTCTCCAACTAGGTAGCTCGTCTTGCCCGCGAACATGTTGCCGTTGTAGTTCGTCTGCGGAACCCATCCGCCCTGGCTGCTGACCTGCGCTGAGGAGGTCCTTCGTCCAGTGATTCCGTGTCAATATGCCTTATGCAACATAAATTAACAAATCTTGAACTCGTCTTTACGGAGGCAAAGACTTGCAGCTTGTATTGTCAAAAACAAATTCACGCATTGAGAATTTATTTGCTGACAAATATAGCGACCTTTCTGCGTTTTATTGCTAACTCATTCTTAATTAGTATTCTAACTGCAAATTCTTATTATGCCGTTAATGAACATGAATAATACATTAGTGAATTTAGTGATGGGAATTGGGTAAGATAAATAGATATATGTTTTTGATCTGGTATAGGTACATAGTAGATGCGTAGTAGTGTAATAGATAGCGGCTCGGAATGAGAAGTCAGAGAGCTGAGTTCGAATTCCTTTCTAGTTCATTATATTCACTTATGCGTAAATACCATTGATAAAGGTATTATTTCATCTCTTCTCCCGTACTTATAGGAAATTTGCTGGGCAGACTGGACCTATAGACTTGATAGACAAGAAATCAAGAAAGAAAACTGAATTCAAACTAACTTTGAGTAAGTAGGGTTCAGTCAAGTTATTGTACCCAAGACACAACGCTGTTAAGATTCTCAGAGGTTACGGGACTCGTGATTGGTAAAATAATTTATAAAAGTATTCGAGAACTGCTGTCCTAGAGACTAAATAATATCGATGAAAAGCAGATATTAGTTACAGTAATACATAGAGAACAAAATGAAAGCGAGAAATCCTAAAAGGTAAACTTACATAATAACCGCCGTTTGGCACGTAACCGGTAAAGTTGTTTGGCATGAAACGTGTTAAAATGGTTCATAATAAAAAAATACATTACAGCCCCAAGCAAGGCGACAAATTCATTAAGACAAGCATTTATTGAGAGCAAAAGAAACTAAGAAAACGTTACTGAGAAGAAAGGATATAAAGAATGAAGATTCAAGAAGACTGATAACGTTGCATTTAAAATTTTGAAGACAAGCAAAAATCTGGAAGAGATTTCTATAGACGAGAAGTGCGGTAAAACAAGTTAGTATTATAGAACTTAAGACTACGTCTGGAAATTTCGCCTGTAAAACGCCAAATTCTAGCTGACAATCTTGTACTGCGCTCAGCTTCGTGAAGTCTAGGTCTCAAAAAGAGAAGTTCATCAGAACAATTACCCTGAAAATATGTAAACAGAAAACCAGAAGAAAGCCACGCTACGGCGGGTGTAATAGCAAGTCTGGATGCTTTCGATTTTGTCAAGAACCTCAAGATGTAACACTATTTTCTGGTAACGAAAGAAAAGAACTAAATTATTTAGATAGACCGATCGATATATCGAAATAAAAAAGAAGAAAAAATGTAATTAAATATTCTTTTTCTTCTTCATCTACTAGAGGGATGAGTGCAGAGAAGAGACGAGGTTAGCTGAAGGCATATTCTAAAAAAACACCCAAGAAAAATAGATCGATAAATTTACAATCATCGAAAACAAACAACCACACGAGATAAAATTTTTACAACTCTTGGTAAAGGGATGGGCGCTGAACAAAAAAATTTGGAGAAAAAGACAAAACTCAGTATTGTTTCTTGTCAACGAATTCAGAGTGGTCATTATCGGTGAAAAGTAAGTCTCTGTTATTGTGAAAATTTAACAATACTGATAAGATGACAACTGATTATAGTTTGATTTGGAACAGAATCTTTTCCTTTGCATAGAAAATTGTTGAAAGAATTTTGTGACCCTTAAAGACATGCCACCCCTGGTCAGAAAGAGAGACAGCATTATTTTTCGAAATCAATAAAAAACAAACCAAAAAGACACCATATTTTTAATTATCAGCGTCGCAAAATTTTTTAAAAACAAAAGGTTTATTTCTGAGAATCTTACTTTGGCCTTGTGTCAGACCAAAAGTTTTACATCTTAAAGAACCTGTGGGTTGTAATTATATTTGTGTGCATGCAAAAGTGAGAAACTCAAACCAAATACAGTACCGAACAGTATATATATATATATATATATATATATATATATATATGAAAACAGCTTATTTTTAATTTCACAAAGATTTTTTCTTATTGTTGGTTCTCAGCTCTGTCTGGGTCATCGATGCAATGGATTTTGGCGACTTACAACTCAAACCGGCTTTGTGACCAAACAAACACAGCATGAGACAAGGCCTAGTTTGAATCTGAAAATGATCTTACTTTTTCTTGGTTAGCTACCGTTTTTTGCTGTACAGAAATACATCATTTTTGGGAAAAAAGCGTTTTTATTTGTTTTCTGTATATATGATATTGACCGATGGCAACATTTCTCAAAGTAAAATAGTAGAAACCACTCAATTCGCATTTAAACGGAAAAAATATTTGTCTGCTTATTGAGAAATAATATTTTTCGATAACAATCAGACCCTAAGTCTTTAAGAATAACACAATTTAATATACAAAACTAACAAATATTTTCATCAAATCATTTAATAAACTAACAGCAGAAATAAAACCTTCGTAAGAATTAGAACTATGGGAATTTTTTTCTTCCTTGTCTGTCAGGTTCAATGTTATTTTGAATCATAGGTAGTATGACCAGAGTTGATATTTTGAAACTGGTGACTTTTATACAGGGTGCCCAGTAAAAAGCCGTAAATTCAGAAAGACATGAGACAACTGTTAAAAACTGGTGATGACTGATGTGACTGAAGAAATCAGGAAAAATTTAGGCACATTTCTTCAGTCCGTCACATCGAGTGTTCTTTGAAAAGTACGATAACTTGACGCTCAAAATCTGTGAGTTGTTTCACAGAATGAAAAACGAAAGTTGTCTGCAAATAACCTTTAAATGACGAGTCACAAGACCGAGAAGCAATTAATCAATCATAACAGAACCAATCCGAGTTAAGTAATTACGCGAGTGTCGAATGATTATTCAAGGTCATTTGAGGTCAATTATTCCTGAAAAAGAAAACAGTGATAATAAATTTTCCCTTTTTACTGGGCACTCAGTAGTTTAACTTGTTACCGCGTTTTAAAAAGCCTGTCAAATTAAGAGATGCGAATGTTGCTTATTTTATTTTTCTGAATCGTGCTATTTACTAAATATTAAAAGACGGAGAATGGCAAATGAGATGGCTACAATCAAAAGCAACTGAAATCAAGATGGAAACAATAAGAATTAAGTACGTGTCATGTTACTAATTTTTTTTATAACTAACCTCCGAGTTCGAGGATTTTCGTTCTGGTACAGTAAATGTCGGTTCGGAACGAGAAATCGGAAAGCCGAGTTCGAATTCAAGTTGAATTCGTTGCATTCACTTACGTGTACATACCCTTGGGAAAGATATTAATACTTCGCTTTTCCTTTCAGCTACTGATTAAATAGCTCGAGAAATTATTAGTGCTTCTTCCTGTTGTTAAGTATAAGTTTTCTTTTTGTTGCGATTATATCTAGAACTTTGTTGTTCACATGACCGGTCCATCAAATTTATATATAAGTTTGGGCGATTAGCCGATTTCGCTAACATGATTACGACCTTTTCGGTTCCGTCAGGTGATTTGTATATACATCTAACCTGACGAAACCGGAAAGGTCAAAATCACACACACACACACACACATATATATATATATATATATGATTTTTATATACATGACACGTATATATATATATATATATATATATATATATATATATATATGATTTTTATATACATGACACACACACACACACACACATATATATATATATATATGATTTTTATATACATGACACGTATATATATATATATATGATTTTTATATACATGACACACACACACACACACACACACACACACACACACACACACATATATATATATATATATATATATATAAAAGCATGCAGTGTGGGTATAGAAGAATCCAAAGGAGTATCCTGTACATACAGTGGTACGATAACTCTCTAAGAGAACTCTAAGCATATATGCATATAAATACATATAGAGCAAATATAAGAAAAATTAAGACAGACACGTTATTTCATGGTGAATCGGAAGTATAAGCCTATTTCAGGCGAACCATCTTCAGCTTCCGTTTTTTACAAAAGACTTTACACGAATTCGCTCGCTCCGCTATATCTGCTCAAGTCCATCAAGTATGTCATGCGTTGCTTTCCCTTATTTCTTTTCCTTCTCTATCCATCCCATGGCATCAGATTCTCCAAGAGCTCTTTCCTCATTAGATATCCCTAAAGCTTCGGCTGTTTTTCCTGATGTTAAGTATCAGTTTCTTTCTTGCGTCCATTTTCTTCAAAGTCTTGTCGCTGCTCACGTGTTCTGTCCATGGTATCCTCAGCATTCTTCTGTAGAACCGCGTTTTGCTTGTTTCAAGTCTTTCCTTCATCTTTGATAAGATTGTCTAGCATTCGCTGCCATACTGAATGACAGATATCGCATAAAAATCCCGTACTCGCTTCTTTGTTTCTTATATGTCTCGGAAAGGGATATATATATATATATATAATTCGAGGTAACTAAGCGGTTTAGGCAAATTTAACCGGGTAGGACAATCTGGTACGTACACGTAATGGGCATCGTATGCAGTATCCTGAGACGTAGGCGTAATCAATAGTCGTAGACCAATAGTCATAGACCAGTAGACCTCTAGCAGTAGACCTATGGACGTAGACCTCTAGTCGTAGACCTATAAACCTCTATGCGTCCTTACCTTGTGCATATTTATGGCTGACACCAGCCAATTACATTATTGTGAAGGGTAACCAAGGTGTATGCATATTCATTAGATATTCCTTACATCAGTTTCCATCACCGGCCAGAATATTCGAGAAATTTTATTAAAGGAAAATATACGATCTCCGGCCGAGCGAGTATTATTAACAAATAAACGTTCCGTCTACTCAAATATGGGTATCCATTGAAATAAGATCTGAAGTGATAACATCTGTCGGATTAATACGTAAAAATATCAAAATTCGAAACTTATTGTTATAAGCTTTTATCGATGTCTGTGATACATACGACTCGGCAAATTTTTTGAAAAATTCGTCAATGCCTAAGTCGTAGATAGACTTTGTTGACTTCATCCGAAGCTGCGCTGTTGGGAAGCGTTTTGGTCAACTTTTATCTAGACTTGACTGCTCCATTCTGAACCAACTAATCTGCCATTTATAAATTTGTAATCATCTCATTTCACAGTTTCCGCATGGCGCTAAGAATTCATTGAATATCTTTCAGCTTTCCTTGAGCTCTTCACTTTGACCAAGAGAGAGGTAAATTCCGAGGCTATTACAGAAGAATTTCGTGAAACATTTCTTGGATGCCAAAGATCGTTAACCTCTGATTTTCATCATTTAATTATTTGATTTGCCTCTTCTACTTACATCAAGTATTCGGCGATGAAGTGGAATCTTATGTATAATTGGACTTGCGAGGGCGCCAAATGATGTATGGCGATTAGCAAATGAAATGAGTTAGATCCTCGGTGGTCCTCCATTATTAATGACTTCTTGTGGGTACATAATTTAAGTAATGCTATAAAGACAAAAATGAACCCAGAAAAATATATATTCACTATAAATAGAAATAGGAAAAAATGGCATCTAGATCTCATCAATTTACAGTTGAGCTGGCTAGATGTAGCCGTAAGTTCTATGCTAACAGTTTCCTCGAACTTCTCGCTTCTTTCCTTCCGGCTCCATGATTTCTAGTTAATCTGCAAAGATTTAAATGCAATGTCAGTCGCTATCTACTGTCCCACTGGTAACTCTTTCATCTTGCTCCTCATTATTAATGTTTTTGTTCTTAATTCTTCCACACCCTGTAACACCTTGTGTTTTAATGGCTTTGCTTGGGGTGAAACCGATTTTTAAAAAATATAGAAAGCAAAAGAAAAAAAAAATAAGAGCAAAAGCTGTCAGGTTCTTGATTCCCCCCGACTAAGAGAAAATTGAGCATATAAACTACACATATTAATAAGATACTAATATCTGTGCGAATATATATATATATATATATATAAAGGTACCCCGATTTAATCGCTGAAAAACACCATAGTATGAAAAAGAGTTTATGTTATTATAAATACTTGCAAAAATCCAATAATTGCCGGATTTTAATGAAATTTTCAGGACTTATTCACAAATGAAATTATTTTAAAAATCATTATTTAAAAAAAACTTGGTAAAAATCTTTGATAAGATTGTCCAGCATTCAATTTTCAATCATTTTACATTTTTACCCCTTCCTCCACGTAAAATCATGAAATTTTAAGAAATTAAATTTGGTTGGCAAAATTGGTTTTATTAGTTTTACGCAGGATGATTTACATTCCTTAGTGTGTCCTGCGTATAACTAATAATAAAAAAAAATTGCCTGTATTTCTGAAAATCTGCTCCCAATTGTAAAATAAAAAATGTAATAAAACTATGATATTATTTAATTTTATGAGCTTTTAATTGCTTTAATAAATAATATATATTAAGGACATTATAATCTGAAGAAAAAAATTCGATTCATAATGAAATTTTAAAAGAATTGTTTTCATTCTTTTAAATTATAATAATTTATTAAGCTTAAAAATATTTTAAAATGCTTCAAAAATTTGTTGATGTTAGGTTATTACAATACTAAGTGAAGACTATATTTACTAATCAAAAATTAAGTTTGTTACAAATTGTCGTGCCTTCGTATTTTCAAATTAATTAAAATTTTTTTTTCGTGTATTTGAATTTTGTTTGTATAGTAATTTCTATGTTACATTAAAAGGTCATGTGTTTCACGGTCTTTTTTACAGGAAAAACATTTGGACAATTTTATCAATTCCGGTCAACGTACACGTATCTCGCATCTGTCACATGTCAAATATACAAGAAAAGGTCAGAAAAATCAACATACTGTATATAAGAAATATAAACTTATTTATAAATAGAACTTTGTCTGTGTATGTGTTTGTGTATGTGTCTGTGCCCGTTACCTATATACTCCAGAAACGGCTGAACCTATTTTCTTGAAAATTTACAGTTGTACTATAAGCGTCTGCGAGTGTTTTAAGCTAGGTTTTGTGTGGAGGTACCCCCCCGATAAATATCAAAAATCGATAATCGAAAATATCGACACATAGAAGGAGTGATCCAATTTTAATCAAATTTCATACTCTCATAGAAAAAGACATAACAAACGATATTCAGAAGTTTCAAGGTTGCAGTTCTTACAATAGTGCAGAAAATCGATAATATATATGTATAAAGTCAAGATGTTTGTGTGTGTGTCTGTTTATCTGCCTGTATGTCTGTATTTTTTTCAGCTGTTTTATTTTAGTTTTTGCTTCGGGTTTGGCTCTAAGTAGGTATAGTTGTAGTTCTTAGTCTCAGCCATGATACCATTTACTCAGTGGACTTATTTAACCTTCAAAATTCAGTTTACGACGAAAAGATCTTATTTGATATCGATACGAGGAAATCAAAATTTGACTTACATCCATTCATTTTTCTTTCAGTCTACGATTTCGCTTTTACTGGAAACAACTATTGCTTTTTAGTGTTTCGTGCCAACGTCCAAAGAGTCTGAGCTCCAGGACCATGGATTAGTTTTAAAGCTTACACCCGAACAACGCCGGGCTATGCTGCTAGTTTAATATATATATATATATATATATATATATATATATATATATATAAACACTGCTGTAAGTGGACCTCGAAGAAAATATTTTAAAATTTATCTATTTTTCCAAATAATCAACAAATCCTTATTTGTCTATACTTCTGAGATGTGGTATTATTAATATTATTTACATTCTTCGAGCTGCTGTAATCTTTATTAATCTGTTTACGACGCTTCGGCCGTTGTACGCTCCGTCCTTCTTCAGGTGCTAGGATTTTGAACCGAACTCTTTATTTCGATCACTGGGGTATATAATTCTCATTCCATGTGCGATGCTATTTCCGGTAGCCATGTAGTTATCTGTTTGACTTAACACTCTAAGTTATTTGTTCACTACTGGATAGAGGCGTTGGTTGGTTCCAGTGACTGAAACCGAAGAATGCGAGTTCAATACCAAGCTACAGCAGTGGTGCACAAATGATTGTGTCTTTACCCAAACACCCCGGCTTTATATAGTCCTAAAACTCCTATGCATTTTTGCTTTTTCGGGTTGTCGCTCTGTTGACATCATCTGTGGCTGGACAAGTCTTTCAACCACTCTTGTCATCGATTGACTGGCATAACTGACTGGGCAGAAGATTTTCCAGAAATAGGTTGCCATTACTTTCTCTGGTAGACTGGTTGCCAACCAATGCTATAGAACACAATCTCTTCTGCTATTTAAGCCTTAGCTGGAGGGATAACCGACATATTCATACCTTTCCCAAGGGTATTTGCGCGTAAGTGAATGCAACGAATTTAAAATGGAATTCGAACACGGCCCTTCGATTTCTCGTTCCGAGCCGATATCTACTGCACCACAATGCGCATTTTTGTTGGTTTAAAAAAATGATATAACACTTCAGGATGTAGACGATCATGACTCTTCACAGATTTCTTTTCTTTATATGCGAATTGCCATGCATTATTGGGAAATATAATGGAGTTGTTTTCCTTTTCTGAGATGATTTTCTACACAAGAAAACTATCTACTCATCTATATAATTTTTTGGCTTGAGAGAGAAAAGACGTATTCTTGCTTTTCGAAAGGGAACGCAAAAGACGAACTCTAAATTTAAACACGACTCGCCGATTTCACTCATCGCGCCCGTAACCATACCATAAAATGCTATACAAAAGATGTATTCGGTGACGATTTAACTGACTACATTAAATTACTCCGGTACAAATTAAATTACTCCGGTACAAATTAAATTACTCCGGTACAAATTAAATTAGAGTAGAGAAGACTAGACTAAATGGAAACGAAAAGGAAACTTATACTTAACGTAAGGAAAACACAGCTAAAGTTTTTGGTGTAATGAAGAAGGAGGGCTTGGAAAATATGATACTCACAAGACAGAGAGAAAGACAAACAAGGAAAAGCAACGCATAGGATACTTGATGGGCTTGAGTAAATGGATGGCAGAGCAGGATTTGGGAAGAGTACGCACATTCTTTGACGTTGGCATAAGAAAATCGGAAACTTTATTGTTAGAACTACTCACGGATTTATATTATGTGATTGATTCATTTTTTACGGTTTATCAATCATTTGTAGTTTATTTAAAACCAAAAATATTTTGAGATGAGAATTTTTTTGTGAAGGAGGATAATAGTTTAGTCATTAGTCTTACTAATTAACCCCTTGCTGGGAGAAGAAGAGGCGGATTCATACCATTCCGAAGGGTATTTTGAACATAAATGAATTTATATTCATACCCGAAAAGAAATAGAATTTTGCTCTCTGATTAGAGATTTCGAGCCATTTTCCATTACACCACTCACGCATTTAAGCTTACAGCAACTGGTATCCCCAAGCCGTCACCTATCTAGGTAATGACCAGGCTCGACGTTGCTTAACTGCGGTGATCGTACGGAAACCGGTGCTTCAAAGTGATGAGGCCGTATGTGTCCGGTTTAAAAAAAATAAAACAGGCTTTTCTTCTTGATGTTTCGTGTCCTTACAGGACGTAGGCGATCATGGACTTCCATTTGGCTCTGTCTCTTGTCACTCTCAATATTTTTTCTCTTGGTATCTCTAAACCCCGCTCCGACGTCAATTTGCTCAGACCTAAGAAGTACGTTTCGCGCTGCTTTCCCCTGTCTCTCCTTCCCTTTATCCGACCTGTGAGTATTAAGTTCTCTAAGCCCTCTTTCCTCATTACGTGTCCCAGAAACCTCATTTGTCTCTTCCTGATACTTAGTATGAGTTTTCTTCTCGTTTGCATCCTTTCCAACACTTCATTGTTGCACGCGTGCTCCGTCCATGGAATCCTCTGCATCCTTCTGTAAAACCACATTTCTGCTGCCTCAAGCTTTTCCTTCATCTGTGATGAGATTGTCCAGCGTTCACTTCCATACAGAAGGACAGCCAAATAATAGTTAAATTGGGACAGTAAAATTTTCAAGGTATATCTGTTTTTTTTTCAAAAGTCGGTTGTTAATTCGAATTTTATTCATTTTTTGTAAATAATCCTTAACCAGTTTCGTTTCCTCCGTTGTACCAAGCCATACCCCGACCTTTCTCTCTATTTGTGTAAATAATTGTATATTCTTCTTGACAAGAATAAGAAATAGCTATAGGAAGAGAGAAGAATTTGAGAGAAGAAATTCGTCATTACCAAAGGAAATCTACCCCAACTCCAATCTAACGGATAACCTAAATAATGTAATTAATATTAACTAAATTTCGTTTCGGCATACGTATTCTTGATTAGGCTTTTGCGGCTAAAAATTGTTCAATGTGTATAAACATATCACTCAAAAGAAGAAGAAAAATGAGAGAAGATCAGAAAATAGAATAAGCTTCACAGAAGTTGAAATTACCGACAACATCTGTTAAGCGGTAATTTTCAGTGAATAAACGCACTCACAACTCCCTTGTGTAAAACTTTCAGTTTTCTAATCTACGTGTAACATTTTTAAAAAAAAATCTAGCCTTTGAAGCAACACTACTTCAATTTGAACCAAATAGATCTTACGCCGGATCAAAGTGTTGAGAAATATGTCATTCCAAATCAGTTACAGATATGAATCGGTCGTACATTGGAAAATGAAAAAAAACAAATTAAAACAAATTTCAATCCTGATCATGTATCGAACATACTCAGTTAGCTGTGACGTGATATTAACAAAAAATAAATAAAATAAAATTAAACCATGTAAAAAAAAAAAAAATGCGAACATTCTCAAATAACCGAATTTTCAATTTCTCTCAGGAAAAGTAATTTTTAATTTTTCATCAGCCATTTTTTTGTTCGGCGTACACAATCTGTTTATCATTTCGTTTCAAAGGTGTATAAATATTATATTTCTATCAGGAAACAGAAATTGGGTTTTTCTTTCAGTAAATAATAATAATTCTCATTCAATAGCTCCGTTCAATGTGCATCTGTATTAACTAATAAAACTACAGTCGGTTGATACTCACCCTAGCAACACCTGATGTGGTTATCAATCGCTCTCACAAAATCTGGTGTGGTTAGCGATCGCTCTACTCGTAACAGGAATAAAACCTACTGAATTTACAACTCCCCTTAATAGAAATGAAGTTGCAACCCGCATCCGTTATTGTACTCTGTTTTCTCTCATAGTGCCCCGTATTTCCAAACGCCCCCGCCTCAAAAGGTTCTAAGTTCTCGCGAGATTCAACACTATTTAACACCGTGAGCAAACAAGAACCAGTGTTTCAGCGTGATTTGGCTGTATACAATACATTTAAATCGTTGAAAAACTAAAAAAAATCCTGGCAAATGTTTCTCTAAATTGCCATTTTTAATAAAGCCTAATGAACGTATTTTATTACTTGAAAAAATGTGAAAGTTTAAAATTGATTATACACATCTGCAAGCATACTCATCTCTCTGCCTCTGATAATTCCTCCTCTTCCGTTTTTGTTTTTTAGTCTGAGGAGTAGGGAGGCACTGTAATGGATAGCTGCTCGGATTGAAGAATCGTAGAGCCGAGTTCGAATTCCAATAGAATTAATTACATTCACTTATGAATGCATCTTTTATCCAGACAGTCTTCTGTAGCCTTGGTTGGTAACCAGTCTACCGCAGCAGCAAACAACTGCGGTAAAATCTCCACATGCAAAACCATAAAGTTCCATGAAACTTTTTCCAGGGGAAAAAGCCGGCTTAATCCGCCTATCGTGAATTGTCGCCACAAGTAAAAGTAAGGAGAATGTGCCAACATCTCTCAAAACACTAAGCGCTGCTACTGTGGTTTCCATAGCTAGTAAGGTTTTACGGAATGAAGTTGGTAGCCCACCCACTTTTGTTCCCTGCTTCGCTTCCAGTAACCGGTGCCTCCAAGTGGTCCCACTGTTTGATCAAATCAAGACAAGTGTTTCAATGTGATTTGACCGAAACGCTTACTACTCACTCTAATAAAACAGTGTGATTAGTAATTGTCCTCATAAAATCTAACTTAGTTAACCGTGGAACACTAACCATCAATTAAAGTTACACCACTACTTTGGGTACATCATACAGACCCAATTTGAAAATATAAAAAAAAAAAATCAAATATAAATCTTTATTTGAAATATTTTATATGCAGGCACTTCAAACTTTGTACTTTGAGTTAACATTAATAGGAACTGAAAAACATTATTTCGTTAAGAAAATCAGGTAATGAAAATTGTAATTAAAATGGCGTCATTTGCGCTGGGTACTATATAATCATGGTTAGTGTTCTCGGGTTAATACAACCCTGAATAAAATCTAATATGCTTACTAATCACTCTAATAAAATGTACTTTAGTTTCTACTAAAACCTACTGTGTTTACAGCTAACCTTAATAACATTTACAGTCGTTAATGTTGACCCGACTAAAACATACATTGCTAACTACTTCCCCTAATAAGGCCTACATTGCCGACTACTCGTCCTGCTAAAACATATGGAGGTTAATAATAATAAAACTGACTGTAGTTAATATTAACATTACTAAATCAACGGTTATTTTTAACAGTTTCACTACTTCTTTATCTTCGTGACGAATGTATTTACCAGTTTCCTCTTATTTTAACTCTGCAGTTTTATTGTTTATATCTTCTGCGGGATTAATCTAAGAATTTTACCAATACAATTAACTCTATTGTTGCAGTTAAAAAATCATTACAAGTAAAAATCATTAAAAAACAAGTGTCATAAGAGATAAAGGCTTGGGCGATCATCCCTCTTCCGATTCATGACTGGTTGTTAACAAATGATATAAGAACTAATCACTCCTGCTCTTCAACCCATGGCCGGGGGAGGAGAGATAATTCACATTTTCCCAGTGGTGTTTGCACATAAGTGAATGTAACAATTCCAACTAGAATTCGAACACCGCTCTCCATTGCCCCAAACCACCCATCCCATCTAAAGAATGTTAACACGAAAAAAAAAAAAAAAAAGAAATAAAAACCAATGTGTTTGCAGCTTGGTTTATTATATTTATTAATGCGATATTCACAGGTGCTGATTCATGCTACTCGCTACCATAATATCGGAATATTTAATTGAAACATTAGGCTGCGTAACCGATCACTGCCGAAAAATAAAATTGCAACAACATACAGGCTTCAAATTACTTTAGATTAGTGGTCCTTTAGTACATGGGATGAAAGCTCATTAGAAGGACCTCTACTGAATTGGCAATTTCTTCAGGAGTGTAATGTACTCACAACTCTTTTGACCAATTTCGAGTTTGTTAGGGTATCTAAACTTATTTATAAATGGAACTTTGTGTGTGTGTGTGTCTGTGTGTGTGTGTCTGTGTGTGTGTGTCTGTGTGTGTCCGTTACCTATAGACTCCGAAACGGTTGAACCGATTTTCTTGAAAATTTACACAGTTGTACTATAAGCATCTGTGAGTGTTCTTAGCTAGATTTTGTGTCGAGGTACCCCCGATAAATATCGATAATCGAAAAAATCGGGTTATAAAAGGAGTGGTCCGATTTTAATCAAATTTGATACACTCATAGACAAAGACATAAGAAACGATATTCAGAAGTTTCAAGGTTGCAGTTCTTGCAATAGTGTAGAAAATTTGATATCGATACTAGGAAATCAAAATTTGACTTACATCCATCCATTTTTCTTTCAGTCTACAGTTTCGCTTCAACTGGAAACAACTATTGCTTTTTAGTGTTTCGTGCCAACGTCCAAAGAGTCTGAGCTCAGGACCATGGATTAGTTTCAAAGCCTTCATTACACTCGAGCAACGCAGGGCTATACTGCAAGTTTAGCCATAATTGTATCTTTTGAATTCAGTGTTCTCCTTCTAGGACTCTTGACACCCAACACTATAGCACCCAGTTTGTTCTGCTATTTAGCCATAATTGGGGAGAGGAGATAAATTCATACGCTTCCCAGGAGTATTGCACATGAATATAGTAGACTCGACTGTGCATACTTCGCTAGTCTATCATGCTAAAGCGTTCGTTTGTGAATTTGGTAACAGTAATTATGAGTTCGATTCCTGGGCTGGTCAGGGTGTACTGGAATTCAGTATAAATAGGCGAGCAATAAGTGAGCAGTACTAGAAGTAACAACTAGACGGAATATCCTTAGACATGGGCAGTGGAACGAGAACAGTATATCCATGGAAATTAAAGGGTTCAGTTTGGAATTCCATGTAGCTAAGCTGGATGGACATATATCTGATGAAGGCTGAAGTGCATATCGATTGAAACGTTGTGATAAAAAAGATTATGATGATTGTCCGGTTGTAAATCTGTTCTATAAATACTTTCATGGCTTCTGCTCGGACGAACTTAAGTCACTGGTGCCTCCTCAACAGGTGTTTACTCCTGCAACCAGACTGGCAACTGGGTCCCACCCATTCACAGTCAGGTTAGTCAAATGCAGATGACAATTCTACTCCTGCAGCTTCTTCTCTCGCACTTCCCGCCTGTGGAACTCGCTCCCACATTCTTGCTTTCCTGACGGCTACAACCTCCAGAAATTTAAATGCAATGTCAATACTCATCTATTAACCACTGGACTCTAGCTCTCTCCCCACCCCCGTATAACCTTTCCTTTCTCTCCACTTATGTATCTGTCATTGCACCTGCATTCTCAGTTTTCTATTGCTCTTTTCTAACTAGTTTGTACTCCTCACTCTTTTCTAATTAATCTTTTTACAGTTATGCAGCCCCCAGCTCATCAGTGGCATTTCTGCCTTGGCTCGGGGTGAAATGATTAAAAAAAATATTATATAGGAATAAGGAAAAGAAGAATTTTCTGTGGGTTAGGAATTAGCACAATTAGTAACGATAAGAGAGAGCTATTTACCTGCATTATTGCCCTGTTCCTTAATGCTGGTAGAAAAAAAAAGTCTATTTTGCCGGAATTTCAATTTCTAGCCTATCCTAAAAAATCGGCCAGCTTTTTAGAAAAAATAATCAGTCAAATTATAAAGATGGAAAACAGAATAATATTTATTTTCTAAAGGTTGTTTTTAAGATATCACTCATTATATTATCAGCTGGATGCCATGAACGGGGACGTATTTATTTAGAAATTTTAAAGAAAACAAAAACAAGTTATATGGTTAGGTGCTCCTGCTATTCATTTCGAGATTGTCAACAAAATCTAAAGAAGGATCTGCAATGTAATCGGTCTTAATTAGCATCTCCAGTTCAGTCACTTTCTCACCGATGTGACGTGGCTTCCCTCTGTCTTTTTTTTTTTTTTACAAATATTTTAATGACAACTGCTTTGACGAGCTTTTCCCCTGGTGGCCCGATCACATGAATTTAAGCGCGTTACTAGGTTGATATCTAAGTCTCACCATTTTACCGTTGAAATAATTAAATACAATCGCCACTTCTACTCCAGTTTCTTTTCACGCACTTTCCACCTGTGGAGCTCTCTTCCATTTACTTGCTTCCCGCATAGCAATAATCACCAAAAATTTAAATGCAACATCAATTTCCATCTTCTGTATCCTTGAATTCCGTCCATCTTTTATCCTTTCTTCAATACCCACTGTACCCAGTCTTCACTGTAATCTCATGAACACTAATGGCTATCTCGCCTTGCTTGGAGTGAAATGATTAAAAAAATTAAGCTGACAATTTCATATTACATCGACTTTAGCAATGCGTTGGAGTGCGATGAGAAAATGGTTATCTGAAAATACCAAATACGAAAAAACGTATTTCAAAGAGACACAGATCAAAAGGACTTTATATATATGACAAAAATAGCGTACTTTTCTTTACCGATGAGATTCGTCCTCTGGACGTTATCAAGTTAAATGTAACCTGAGTTTCAACCTTTCGGTGTCTTCAGGTGATTTATAATAACTGATTTTCCAACGTACAAGAGGGATTTTTGAAGAAAGCGCGACTGGAATTTTTAAACAACCAAACATTTTCGAAATTAAGAAGTTACTTAAAGATCATAAAACACTTTTATCCAAATAGGTGTGATTACATCTGGACATTACTTCTGATTTTTCATTATTAAAAGAAAAAACTTACTAAATGAAAGATCAGAAATAATGTCCAGATGTAATCACACCTATAGATGCATCTTAGGATTATACAAACGTGGATGAAAGTGTTTAAGATCCTTAAGTGACTCCTAACTAATTTAAAAATTTTCGGTTACTTAAAACTTCCTGTCACGCGTTCGTAAAAACCCTCTCTCATGATGACTTGTAATTTCGTGCCTGTACAAGCATCGATGGCTTGCGAACAGCATCGTCAGCCCAGTTTCGCTCAAGGCTTGGTGAAATACTGGTATAGTTTTTAGCCACTCCTAAAGGTCAATATTATCAAGAAATCCTTCCCTTGACAAATCGGCCATGACGGGACTCGAACCTTGGTTCCATGGTCTGAACTCCGCCACTAAGCGAAAGAGACGACAATTGCAGTAGAAAGAAGATGGAGTATATCTTTTTTTAGTCATACACCTTCACACACTTGTCCTCCCCACTCCAGCCGTTTTATATTTTTAACAAGTTCTTCACAAATAAACGTAAACAAATAAAATATATGGTAGAGAGATTTAAACATTTTTCAAAGGTCTGTTTGAAAGTGAATGTAATCAACCCTGTTGGAATTCGAATTCTGCTAGAGGATTTCCCTTGAGCCGCTATTCATTAAAATGCGCACATATTCAACCCAGCTTAAGCACTTTATATATATATATATATATATATATATATATATATATATGTGTGTGTGTGTGTGTGTGTGTGTGTGTGATTGTAATAATGCTTAGTGCCCAAACTGGTGTTTTTTTTGTAGTTGACTAGTAGAAAAGCATTTTAGGCAAGCACATTTTTTGTCAACAAGTGCTCTGCTCGATATCCAGATAATGATAGAGCGTTAATAGAATGAATATAGAAAGGTTTGTCACTTACCTGAAATGGCAATATTGTAATATGTTCACTCTTCAGGGTTATTTGCTTTACCTGATGCTGTTTCACATTTTTTGTATATATAGGAAGTTTGGTGCAATTAACTTTATGTAGTTCTTTTTGTTTGATCAATATTGTTTGTTAAGTGGCGTAAGGTTTGTTGGTGTTTAACTGCTTAAAAAACCAACTTCAAACATCCACGGCTGTAAAATCAGGCTTACTCAAAAAATATGACATTTTATAAAACACATAAGATGGAAAGGATTTCACTTCCTGAAAGACAAAGCCGACAACAACTTCGGATTTTTGTCAACAAAATAGCCACCACAACAGAGCGATTTTATTAACGGACAAAACAAGCACGCACCAAAGCCACAAAAGAAAAATAAGAACCAACATGCATAGACACACGAACATAAATTCTTAATCAAGACTTTAAAAACAAAAATCTAAGCGATTATATATACTGGCACGGTAAAAAAGGTCGACCCAACACAGTAAAATGAAGTCAACCCATAATGGTAAAAAGAGAAACTAAATATAAAGCAATGAAGCAGGCATATACTTAAGCACGCATAAAATAAATCAACACAATAAAAAGCAACTAACCACCAAAAAATCCTACACCACTTAAGAAACAACATTCATCAAGCAAAAAGTAACTCACACACAAAAATATCAAATTATACTTAATTTCATATAATACGAAAACGAGTTGGGAAACAGTAGCGGAAAAGAAATAACGTTGAAGAGTGAAGACATTACAATAATGCCCTCACGAAATTTCGAAGTCGGCATGACTGAAATGACACAAAGTCACAAACTTCTCCACACACACACACACACACACACACACACACACACACACACACACACACACACACACACACTATATAACAAAGAAAAAAGTACTGTACCGTTACGTAATATCTGTCCTCCTATATGGCAGTGAATGCTGGACAACCTCATCAAAGATGCTGGACAACCTCATCAAAGATGATGGACAGACTCAAAGCAACCGAAATGTAGTTTTACAGAAGGGTGGTAAGGATACCATAGACCAAATATGTAAGCAACGACGAGGTTTTAGAGAAGATGGAAACGAAAATAAAACTTATATTTAACATAAGGAAGAGACGGCTGGTGTTTCTGGGACACCTAATGATGTAGGAGGGCTTGGAGAATCTGATACTAACAGGAACGGATAACGGGAAAGAGAGACAGGAGAAAGCAAAGCGTGACATATCTGATGGGCTTAAGCAAAAGGATAGTAGAGCAGGATTTGTGAGAAATAAGAGTAAAGATATTAAGAGCTATAATGATAGGGGAATGTGGACGGCCATGATCGCCTACGTACTGAAGGGATACGGCACATAGAAGAAGAAGAAGAAGAAGAAGAAGAAGAAGAAGTTGCTTGCTGAAGACAGACAGACAGTGTTATATCCAGAAAATCTAAGCAGCTTAGCTTGCCCAAAAACGACTGTCGCTATACAGCGTTTGCCTTAAGGATCCAACTTTCAAAAATAAACATATCAAAATCTAATAATCTTTCAAGGACGATTGTTGCTGTTTTTTTATAGGCTACCGTCTAAGCTTTCATTCGTTTCTTATCTCTGATGCCTCCATTTTGTTATTAAACGTCATCAATAAGCTGTAGAAGTTTATTCTGAGAATCATATACAGTTACCGCTCGTCTGCCTCGTTTTCATTTCTTTATCCACTGTCAAGATTTTGTTTGTAACCCCTGCACGAGCTTTCAACATCTTTAGCAATTAGTCTTTTATTCATTTATTTATTGATACATAAAAATGTCAAGATGTCCAATCTAGTTTTCCCCTGGCTTTCCGCGATCGCTTCCTGTATATCTTGCAATTAGCGTTCTTATCGATACATTAAATCTGTAGTCACCAGAGGCATCTCTTTTCCGAGATTGGAAAATCTTAATAATTAGACTAAAAAGGGAGACGGAAAGCGAAAGGCAATTGGAGATAAAGCGAGAGATGATAAACATGTAGAAGGAAAGATTGTGCTACCGCTTTCGAACGCGGTGACCGATATCACATCGAGGCTGAGGCGTATGTAGAGGCTCAGCTAGTGGCTTACTGATCATCTGTCATTGTTAGTCGAGTCGGCATGCGCATCCCCTCTTATACAGCTCTTGAAGACGTTTGTTTACCCTAGAGAATATCGAAGTTTTCAGGTACAGTGATAAGCTTAGTCGAGTATGGCGGAAGCCAAATAGAGGGAAATAAAGACTAAAGATTGTAGTGCGTCTACATTAAAACTATCAACCCTTATGGGGGTCATTTAACGTTAAACACTTTCTATAAGGACAAAATTCTCAATGAATTAATAGATAGACAAATACAAGTCCAGTTTATACAAGAGTAAAAATGGTAAATATAGTTCCGGCATATTATGTACCGTGTCTCCTCAGGACGTAGGCAATGATAGCTCGCCATAATTTCCTGCACTTTCTAGTTCTTAATAAAATTTTGTCTACATTGTTCGGACTGTTGTTCTTATCTTTATTATAGTTACGACGTTTCGGCCGTTGTAAGCTACAGTCTTCTTCAGGTGATTGCAATTTCGAACCGAGCCCTTTATTTCGATCATTAAGGTGTATTGTTCTCGTTTCATGAGCTACGCCACTTCCGGATTTCTTAGTTATCTCCCTTTAAAATCAACTCTCGAAGTTATTTCTTCACCACTGCTATCACCAGTTAATGAACTCATAACTCTTTGGTTCAAGTCATTGAAACTTACCAACGCTTTTATCCACTGAACCATGTGTGTCTGTGGTGAACAAATAACTTAGTTGAGTTATAGAGAGATAGCTAAAACATCCGTAAGTGACATGGCTCATGGAACGAGAACATTATACTCCAGTGATCGAAATAAAGGGGTTCAGTTTGAAATTCCAATCACCTGAAGAAGGCCTAAGCATACAACGGCCAAAAGTGAATATGACTAAAGATGAGGATAAGAGTCCGAACAATGTAAATAATATAAATACTACTATATCTCAGAAGTATCAGTCAATCAGTTGAATGCCATACGTGATACTCGCTTGGGCGATCATGTCTCGAAAGAGACATGACTGACTGGACGGAAAGTTTTCCCGCAGTAATTTGTCATTACTTTCTGTGGTATACCAGTTGCCAACCAAGGCTATAGAACCTAATTTGTCTTGAGGGAAGAGACAGGTGATCACCTTTCTCAAGGGTATCTACACTCAAGTGAAGTATAGACAAATAATTTTCTTGTTATTTCTCTTAAACTCTGTTCGGTCATCAGTCTGCTTAATTTGTGTTATGCATTGTTTTTCTGTGTCCCTTAATCTGCACTGTGAGTATCAGACTTTCCAAGCCCTCTTTTCTCATTATGTGTCTCAGCAATGTATTTTAACTATCTCTTCCTGATGTTAAGTATAAATTTGATTTCTGCTTCCATTTTCTCTAACATCTCGTCGTTCTCACATTTTTGGTCCATGGTATCCTCAGCAACCTCAGGGTAGACTAAGCTCTCTATCTGTGGTTGGTGAACAGCATGAGAGGAAGTCAACTCAGAGCAGAATGCCTGTTGGGCACGTAGCTAGCAGCTACACATCGTAAAAATCTACTTGCGAGCGAAAATCACAGTTGTGGTGAAGCGATGTCCCTAGTGTGGTGGGGGCGTGGTCCTGTCTTGTATAGTTTGCAGGTTTTACATACATTCAATAGCCACTTAATTAAGAACACACTAGCACATGTTATTTAAATGAAAATTTCTAATCAATTTAATGTATATGTGCATTCAATATGGTCATGGTGACATGCAGAATTTCATTTCATGCATTAGTATGGGAAGAGGTGTGTTTTTAAAAATTATTTCACCTCAAAACAAGCAATAAAGTCACTAGTATGCAAGAGATTACTGAGTGTTTGATAATATGAGAAAACAAGAGAGGACAATAAAAGAATAAAGCAAAATATAACGATTGCCATTGCATTTTATTTTTTTAAAGTTCTAAGTCGACTGATAAGCCAGAAGAGTCTTCCGCAAGCTAGAAGTGTGATAGAAGAAAGTGTTAATATAGAATCTATAGTTGTTTTAGATATTTTAACTCTAAAATGCTTAAGCCTTGCCGCCAATCTAGTCTTCTTCTATGTGCCTTGTCATTTCAGGACGTAGGTGATAATGGCCTTCCACGTTTTCCTATCCGTGGTGGCTCTTAGCACGCTTTCGCCTCAAAATAATCTGAAGAAAAGGAGAACGCTGTAGTTTAAACCATGGTTAAGGCAACGAAGAACTACTCTGCTATCTTTCCCAAGATTGCATTTGTCATGAAATTTGAATTTAAATTATTGGTATTAGGAGTAATATATATATATGTATCATCGCTTACAGATAAACGTAGAAGGAGGGTCTCAGTACTTGCAAGAAAAAATACATCTGAAACTAAAAGGATATTTGCTGGCTATAAAAGAACCTGCAAAGTTGATGGGTAAATCATAGTAATACAGGATCTACACAGTTTGTCGCTAAACCGCTGTAACAATAAATAAATAAAATAAAAAGAATAAAAGGCACCAATTTGCTTGAAAATTTTCACTTAAACCAAAAGAAAAAATAAATTGTCTTATTTTTCGCAAGAGCCATTGTAGATAATAAACTTCTTCAATTTTAGAAAAGTTATAAACTAACTTTGATGTCAAAGAGAGAGATAAAAAAATGACGATGTCAAACTAGAAAGTTTTGTAGAGAATTTATGACAACAATGTTATCAAGATAACTGAACATTTAAGTGGGCGAGTTTTAAATGTTTCGAATTCAATAAAATTAAAACGTTAGCAGTGGAAAAAATGTAACTGAGCTTGAATAGTTTTGTTTATTTTGAATCCACTTTTCGTGGAAAATGTTAAAATGGAAACATCGCGGAACCTTTATTTTCGAGAAATCTTTCGTCATGAGTGCTTTTAAATATTCCAAAAATAACAAACCCGATCGAAGGATAGTATCAAAGCACAGAGAGTATATAACTGATCATGCCAATATGAAAAGACCTATTTTGTTCATTAGAAAAAAAGAGCGAGTTAAACGGCGAGAATAAGACCGAGAATATGAGGCACCCAGTGAGGATCGAACTCACTGCTCAGTTGTTATAGGTTTAAGCGAGACAAGCCTGTTAACCATTATGCCCCGTCGAGGTGCCCAAAGCAAGAAGTAGAGGTGATTTTCTAAGTGCAGTTTAAATGTGGCACAAGGCTGAAAGCATAAAGCACCCAGTGAGGATCGGACTCACTAATCAATTGTAATGTGCCTAGCAAGACAAACTTGCTAACGATTACACCGCGCCGAGGTGCCTGTTGATTATCTAAGTACCGTTTTGATGCGGCAAAAGACCGAAAGTATGGGGTATCCAGTGAAAATCGAACTCATTATTCAGTTGTAACAGAGAAACTTATTAACCATTACACCACGTCGAGGTGTTCATAGCGAGAAGAGACAATATTTGAGTTTACCGTTCACGGCTATACCGTGTTGGATGCACCGGTTCCCGTCCGATCACCGAAGTTAAGCAACATCGAGCTTGGTCAGTACTTAAATAGGGGACCATTTGGGAATACCAGGTGCTGTAAACGAAAGGACCAAGAATGGTCCACCGGTCCTCCACGTTTGGGGGTTGGGTGCAGGGCTAACAACCTTGCCCCATAAAAAACAGTTTGTTTCAGAAACAGCAACAAAAAGTTGCTGCCCTATGCACCATCTGGGTGTGATGGATAAATGATGTTCACACAAGGTTCAACGGTTATTGATGTCAATATCTCATATTTGTTATTGATGTCAATATCTCATATATTTGTTATTGATGTCAATATCTCATATATTTGTTATTGATGTCAATATCTCATATATTTGTTATTGATGTCAATATCTTATATTTGTTATTGACGTCAATATCTCATATAGTTGTTATTGATGTCAATATCTCATATAGTTGTTATTGATGTCAATATCTCATATTGGTTATTGATGTCAATATCTCATATAGTTGTTATTGATGTCAATATCTCATATATTTGTTATTGATGTCAATATCAACATATATTTGTTATTGATGTCAATATCTCATAGTATTTGTTGATGTCAATTTCTCATATATTTGTTATTGATGTCAATATCTCATATTTGTTATTGATGTCAATATCTCATATAGTTGTTATTGATGTCAATATCTCATATTTGTTATTGATGTCAATATCTCATATATTTGCTATTGATGTCAATATCTCATATATTTGTTATTGATGTCAATATCTCATATATTTGTTATTGATGTCAATATCTCATATATTTGTTATAGAAACGAAGTTAAAATTAACCGTTGAAAATTTCTTTTTCTTTGACGAGGGAAATATTTGAATGCCCTGGAAGATGAAAGAATCAAATTTTAATTTTTTTAATAACTTATTTTAATTTTTTTTTCTGGCATTTATTTTAGATGAGCTGGTACTCATTTATCTTGCGAATGAACGTATTTGACCGGGGCCGCGGCAAGAGACTCGTGATAACCCATTGAATATATGATGCGGATGACCCCCACCATACGTATACCTCAATTTTTATAAGGTACTATTCATATAAAACACGAATCTTATTGTAACCTAATTATGTCCAATACTGGTGAAAAATTAAACTAGAAAAACTGAAAGTAAAATCAATGTATCTAAATACAATTTAGCGACATACGATGATATGTTATATTGTGTTGTTTCAAGACTTTGTAGTGAACAAAAGAAGTTCTAGATTTCAAAATTAAAATGCTAAGCACTGATTTATTGATTTTGTTAGAAATAAACGAATTTACTCGAATTACAAACATTGCTTAGCACATACGCAAAAGCGAATTTAAAAACAAAACTCTCAAAATTTCACACCTCGATGCGAAATGTTTTTCAGTTAATAGAAAACTAGGAAACATCTAAAAACAAAAATTCAAATAATTTTCAATTATCAGAAACAAAGGACCCGCAAATTTTGGGTGTCGTCCAATGGAAAAGGCCAGACTCAAATCTGGGAGTGAATTCCTAAATGACCTTTCCGAGCCCCAAAGCGATATAAAAGACCAGGCAAGACGACCGTCGAGACAGAGTGAAGATGACGAGCGTAATTAACAAGTCCCTTGACTGACGACAAGCGATCGCTATTATTGTCTCTGCCTTTCTCTCTCACCTCCTTCCTTTTCCCCATTCACCCTGAGCGATTACTTCAAAGACAATCCTACCCTACAATAAACACTCATACATACATACATACATACATACATACATACATACATACATACATAAACTCACTCTTGCAAGGACTACTACGAACTCTTGATACCCTTAACTTCTTAATACTGTTTCTCATTGGACATTAACTTCTACCAATTCATGTTATTCTTTTCTATTAATAAATTTATATTTAAAAATGCAAAAAGGATACTTTTATTTTTCCACAAATCCACCTACTGATAACCCTCTGATAATTCTGGAAAAGGTGTAGGAAGTTTGGTTTTGTTTCAAACAAGCCCAATTAAAAAACATTAACCGTCTCCCTCCATCTACAGATTACTATTAGCAAAAACAAATTTATAGATTTGTCCCCTCCAAAAAAACAAAAACAAAAAAAAACAAAACAAAACAAAACAAAAAAACAAAAACAAAAAAAAAAAAAAAGAACACACATCCAAAAACAGAATAATATAAAAATCGGAAAACCTTTCATCTTTTAATAATAGTTAGTTGTGGTTAGCTTAATTTGTAACGAATATAAATATAAGTAGAAATAAAAGCAAATGTTGATAAAATAGCAAGGGTCACAAAACACTGGCCCATTACTTCCAATCAGGCTTGTTTCAGGACCCCCAATTTGGCTAGCACCCCACCTTCAACAGTAGAGTGGTTCAGGGGTAGTATATAACAGCTCTCGTGTTGACAGCCGTATATTAAACCTCTTGATTTGATCCCAGAACATATTCCGATTTAAATCTGTCTAGAGTGACGTGAACATTTTTCCATCTCTTTATTTTATTGGAAATTGCAGCCAACGAATGAAGAAATGATTAAATTCCTTATCGCTGAACTTGCTATGACATTTCTAAACATATCTAAAGGAAAGCTTTCGTACCAGGTCGATTTCAATGTTTGATTATAATTATACATAACTTCGTAATTCAAAAGACTTTTAATCAGCGAATAGCTAGTAACTTCTCCGACACAAGAAGAAAAGCGGTTTAAAATTTTGTCAACGATGGGTTATCCCTCTTGTTTATGGCAAGCGAATATCTTTCCCTCTCTAAACCAACAAAGTATAGAGGACTTTAAAGTGTTTCAGTCTTTCATGTCTTAATATATTTGGCAAAATTATAAGCACAACAACCTGTAATTGAATATAATTTATATATCAAAATACTGACTTACCTGAGCTCGAACATCAATCTCTGGTGACACTGGGAATGAGATAACATTATTTTTTAAGCAACGAGACAGTCTGCGAGTACAATTGTGAAATTTCTAGTTTGAACTCATCAACTCGTTTATTCGTTTGTGGATCATAATACGTTAAATTAGGTATAAGCGGAAGTTTTTTTTTTTTCATGATTAGCTCTTCAAATGAAATAAACTTTCACATGCCTATATAAACGGTTAAATCCTTACAGTGAAGGAGAGTCCATTTGTAAGGCTCCCTCACTCTAGGATTTAAAGCTGTAATTACATTGTCTTGAAGCAATGCGAAGCGGTCGTTTGAAGAGGAGAAAATAATAACGACTGACGAAACAAGTAAGGACAAATAAAAAAAGTTTTTCTAAGCGAAATTGGTAGTGAAGAATTCGTCTTTGTTATTTTATTTCGAGTTCTTGTTTGCCAACATCCTGGTTGCGTTAATATCTGTCGAGGCTGTTGTTATTCACGAAGCTTATCTTAGTTTGGCACAAGGATATAAGTATGGCGTACCTAGTTAGTTAGGATTGAACACACTACACAGTATCAATTGAACAGGTGAAGAGGCTCATCTCTTGTTCCCTGTTTAGGATGTGGTTTCCGTCTTTCTCTTTTCCAATTTTCTCACTTTTTCTTTTTTTTTCAATTGGAGTAGATAGATCTAACTATCGCCCGGTTCACACTCCACCCACATCTATTGAAGAGGTGAAGAGGCTCATCCCTTGTTCCCTGTTTAGGATGTGGTTTCCGTCTTTCTCTTTTCCAATTTTCTCACTTTTTCTTCTTTTTTTCAATTGGAGTAGATAGATCTATCTATCGCCCGGTTCACACTCCACCCACATCTATTGAACAGGTGAAGATGCTCATCCCTTGTTCCCTGTTTAGGATGTGGTTTCCGTCTTTCTCTTTTCCAATTTTCTCACTTTTTCTTTTTCTTTTTTTTTTAAATTGGAAGTAGATAGATCTAACTATCGCCCGGTTCACACTCCACCCACATCTATTGAACAGGTGAAGAGGCTCATCCTTGTTCCCTGTTTAGGATGTGGTTTCCGGCTTTCTCTTTTCCAATCTTTTCACTATTACGTAGCCCCCTGCACATCAGTGGCGTTACCGTCTTGCTTGGGGTGATACGATTAAAAAAAAAAAAGAAAAAAAAAAGGGCAACCAGAACTTTTCGCTCACTATTATTCCACGCCGAGACAAACTAGCACTTCTTCGTTCTTCTTTCAGTTCATATAAGGCACTTCAACGTGGTGTAGTGACTAGCGAGCTTATCTCGCTAGATCAATTACGACTGAGTAGTGAGTGCGATTCTCACTGGGTGCTCCACACACTCGGCTTTATGCTACATCCATCTAAACTACACTTAGTAAATTACTATGGGCATCTCAACGCGGTGTAATGGTTAGCTTGTCTGATTAGATAAATTACGACTGAGTTTGAGTTTTGTTTAACGGCATATCAACCTCTGTGGGTTATTTAATGCCGGAAAGGTAGGGTTTTAAGGTATTCTTTTTAATGTTCAGTTATAGTGAGAAGTTGATTTAGTCAAATTTTGATGAAAAAGCTTTTATTTTATTTTATTTGAGAAACCTGAAGATGTCTTCTAGTTTTGTGGTAAAAATATATTGCTGTTAATAATTTTTTTCCTCAAAAATTTATTATGGCAATAATTTTTTTCCTTCAAAAATGTATATTTTTCTATTAAGGTCTATTTTTATGCTTTGATAGTGCTTTGACCCCAGTTTGGGGATTAACTATTTGCCCATAGCTGGGACCCTAATAGGTGCTACCACTCCAGGTCATCGTGAACCTTGGAATCAAAGCAATTATGAAGTAGTTGCATGCTCTTCACAACCTCTCAATCAGAGGCCTTGCTGCCGGATGCAGTTTACCGTCATATCCAGGACCAATTACGACTGAGTATTGATTTCGAACCACACTTTCGGCCTTGTGCCACATTTAAGCTACTCTTAGTAAATCATTATAGAAATATCGACGTGGTGCAATCGTTAAGAAGCTTGTCTCAATTACGACTGAGTAGTGAGTTCGAACCTCATTGGGTACTCCAAACTTTCGGCTTGTGACACATCTAAGCGGCGCTTAGAAAATCAGCTTTTCTTGATAGATGAATTAAGTAATGAGTTCGGTCATCAGTGGGGGCTTCACACTTTCGGTCTTGTGCCAAATCTAAGCTTCGTTTAGGAAATTACCATAATATATCCCGGTTGATTTTATGATTTGCAGGAATGGACATTATCAGCCATATTGGTTAGTGCTTGAAACTGAATTTACAAAATAATTTTTACTGCCTTGTGACTCGAATGTCGTCAGTCATTCTTCCTACAAGTTTGATACATGTAAATTTACAGTATTTACATTATTCAGACTATTGTCCGAATCTTTGTTGCCATTTGTACGACGTTTCGGCCGTTGTACGTTCCGGCATTCTTCAGGTGCTATGAATTTCGAACCGAACCCTTTATTGCAATCACTGGGGTATATGAACTCCATTCATCGCGTAAAGCCTCGATTGGAGGTAATTTGTAAGTTATTTGTTCACCATTGAACTCACAACTCTAAGAGTCAAGTCAGGAAATAACCAACTGGGCCATGTGTCTTTAAGGACAAGAACAACTGAATTTTTTAGACTTATAAACCTAATGTCCAGTAACTCTTTTTTACCAGAGTTCATATTGCAATTTTTTGATGTTAATAGTTTCTTCTAGTATTTTTTACCAGAGCTAATATTGCAGTTTTTGACACTAATGATTTTCTCTGGCACTTCGTATTACTGGTTCTCATACTATGTTCATCTCTATGCTTGATCGGCTTAGGAAAGTTTTGAAGCCTAGCATATGTGCTCATTCCGTAAATTTACGTCGTTTCCAGTGGCGTTCTCTATCTATTATTTCAACTTCATCTTAGAGACAATAATGAGGACAATAGTCCGAACAATGTAAATACTGTAAATACAACCTCATCTCAGAAATATAAACGAATACATGTAAATTTATTTAGATGCCACACACATTTACGCATTTATTCAACTCTTTTTCTTTCCTTAACTTAAGAGTTGATGAAAAGTTAATAGCCTGGTTAACTAAAAAATAAATTTAAAAAACATCCGACTAGATATCAGAGTTTTTTTTAAAAACCCGTTCTAGTTATGAACAGTAAAACTTTATTCAACTTTACCTTCTTCCGTGCATTCTATCCCATCGACAATGTAACTGTTTTGGTTAGAGTACGCTCATTTCTTGAATCCGAGTACGCACCTTTTATAGATCCAAATTAGCCCGCATTATCGTTACTAAAGCCATCATTTCATAAAACAAAAAACGACACTACACAAGCTAGTCTTGTTCAAATTTCGTTAACCTCCACTTTTTAAAAGAAAAAGGCGATAAATTCAATAAGACGCAAGTAGTTACTGAGAGTGAAAGTAACTGTTATTGAAGAAAAAGAGCAATAAAAGGGCAATATTTTCTCTTGGGAAAATTTCTCAAGATTTTATTTTCCATTACTGATCCTTACTTGATGCAAATTTAGAGAACACTATAAAAACATGAAAACAAATCAATATTTCTTAAAGAGATGTTATTGTCTAAAAGAATTGTATGAAATGATACAGTTCAAAAGATGGAAACATTATTTATATAAAAGACATGAAAGTTAATCACTAAAGCAGACTGCTATTTCTGTGGAACATATATGTTTTATATTCGTCGGGTCGGTGTGGAATAATACTAAAAGTCATTTATGATTGCTAGTGAAAATCAGAAGATTTTACTGAGTTGTTATATAATATCTTCTTCTGTGTGGAATTTTGTCAAGAAGTGTATTTTGCACTAAGTGATGCAGAGAGATGTCACTGAAGATGTAGAACGCAGGTGGCTGGCGGATTTTCTTTTGATGAGCGGGGGTCAAAAAGGTCAGCACCTGAGATGGGACGGAGTGCACTGGAAATTCCAGGTGTTAGTAGGTAACTCTTTAAGTGACGTCAGCTGTCACAAAGAGTTGAATCCAGCAGCTGCAAACAGCAGTCGAATTGTCCAACTCGTGCGTGTGCCTACCATAAACTAAAATACGACTCCACACTACACGTTATTGAAGAAAAGAGAATAAAACAAAATATTGTATATTTTTATGCATCCGTGTCGTCGATTTTTATCAGCAAAGTCGAGAACATGTTCAATTTTAGGTCTAGTCTATTATTCCTAGAATTGACATACAACACATGCGTTTCAAATATAATATAATTTATGATGTATTAGAAAAGCAATAATAAATTAAAAAAAACTCTGTTGTATTGAGTCCGTATCAATTTCTTCAGAAGCAAAGACTTGCACAAATACCTAACCCACTTTTTATAACTTCTCTCATAAACAGAAATCTTCTTTGTGGGTAGAAAATTCATGCATCAGAAAAAATAAAACTGTTGTAGGGATACAAATTGCGGTTATCCCCCTTTGGTTGGGATAAAGTCATGACGGAGGGTCACTTGATGGCAGGTGAGTGACGTCAACAGATAATGATGAAGATCAGTTGCGATTGAAAGTCAGGAGAGGGTCTTACAGAGAAAACCAAATGACCTCACCAGGTTTATAGAGAAATTGCTGTAATTCCAGTTTCCCTTTCACGGAATTTTATAGGTAAGGTTCTATTTAACACTACTTGCTGTTGTAGACATGAGGTATGGTTTCTCTGTGTGTGAAACATGTAAATAAATGTGTGTTACAATTTGTTTTATGACGTATTGGTATAAAACTGTCACTGAAAACAAATTATGGTCGTTATTCCTTTTCTTTACAGCCATTTACTTCCGTCCGTGCATTAAGATGTTATATCTAATCTTATTTATAAATGGAACTTTGTCTCTGTGTGTGTGTATGTGTGTGTGTGTGTGTGTGTGTGTGTGTGTGTGTGTGTGTGTGTCCGTTACTTATAAACTCTGAAACGGCTGAACTAATTTTCTTGAAAATTTACACATGTGTACTATAAGCGTCTGCGAGTGTTCTTAGCTTGGTTTTGTGTCGAGGTATCCCCGATAAATATCGAAAATCGATAATCGAAAAAATCAGGTTATAGAAGGAGTGGTCCAATTTTAATCAAATTTGATACACCCATAGACAAAGACATAAGACAAGATATTCAGAAGGTTTCAAGGTTGCAGTTCTTATAATAGTGCAGAAAATCGATAATATATATATAAAAGGCAAGATGTTTGTGTGTGTGTCTGTTTATCTGCTTGTATGTCTGTATGTTTTTCAGCCCTTTTATTTTAGTTTTTGCTTCGAGTTTGGCTCTAAGTAAGTATAATTGTAGTTCTTACTCACAGCCATGATACCATTTACTCAGAAGACTTATTTAGCCTTCAAAATTCAGTTTACGACGAAAAAAACTTATTTGATATCGATACCAGGAAATCAAAATTTGACTTACACCCATTCATTTTTCTTTCAGTCTACGGTTTCGCTTTAATTGGAAACAACTATTGCTTTTTAGTGTTTCGTGCCAACGTCCAAAGAGTCTGAGCTCCAGGACCATGGATTAGTTTTAAAGCATTCATTACACCCGAGCAACGCCGGGCTATACTGCTAGTCATGGATATAATAATGACAGTAATAAGGAAAATACAAACTGTGAGAATATTAATTTCTTCTATGGCTCATCCATTATCTGGTAATTTAACCGATACAATACTACATTAACCTACATTTGATGATGTCGATATGATATGACATTAACTCCCAATAATGGCATTCGAAATGTAATATAATTTTCTTAAACTATATTAGGAAAAGTTTATAATTAAATTTGCTGTTATATCTTTTCAAAATTTTATATTCCTAAGGCTGGCTATACTCTCTTCAAGAAACATAACATTAATTTTTTTGCTTTTTAGTCGCTATTTTTCGTTTTATTTTTGATATCGCTGAATTTTAATCCAAAGAACGATACAGGTTTTTGGAGCTAGTGAAAGAAATGTAAGGGATGTTAATTTAGTGTTTGTTGTTTGGAAATTGCTTAGAAAGTCACCCAAAACTGAAAAACGCCTAAAGAATGAAATCACTGTTGAAAGTGTTTGGTTCTTTTTTTTTTAATTATTACTGACGTTTTTTTTTATAGTCATAAAAGCGAGGGTTATCTGCCCCTCTTAGTTAAACAAAACTGATGAATCCTTTAATCAATACACTTCAACCTTATTATGTTATTATTTCTAATTTGGAGATACCACTTCATTTTTTAACTTTTTAAAAATAATTCCAACTTGTCATTTTCATTCGCGCTGATCCTCCTGGCATCAGTTTAGACTGGCGTCCGGTCTCTATAAGATAAACTAGAATTCTCGCAAGTCAAAGTTTCACTGAAATATGCTGAAGAAGTTTTGAAGTTTTCATTTAAAATCACAAAAATAGAGACTTTACTTAAATGGTCCCAAAATATGGGAAAAAGTAGTAAGGAGTCAGGCGGTTATATATATATATATATATATATATATATATAACATGTAGCGCAGGTTATAAAAGAAAAAGTACTTGGCCTTGAAACGATGAGTGTCATTTCTAGTATCATAAAAATATTTTCTTGATCCTTTCTCAACTACAAATATAATGCAATATAATCGATCGCAGCCCGCCTTCAGTCACTTCCTCGCCCACGAAATGTGGCTTCCTTCTGTCTTTTCTACAAGTATTTTCATGGAAACTGCTCTGACGACCTTTTTTCCCTCGTAACCGGACCAAGTGTAGTCACTAGTGCTACTAGTTTGGCATTAAGGTCCTATCCTTTTACCGTAGAAATAGTTAAATGTAACCGATTCTTCTACTCTTCTACAGCTTCTTTTCTCGCACTTCCCGTTTGTGGAACTCACTTCCGTTAGCTTTCTTCCCTGAAAGCTACAATCACTAAAAGTTTAAATGCAACGTTAGTTGCCATCTTTTGTCTCCTTGATTCCCATCCGTCTCTTATCTTTTCTTTGACATCTCTGGTAACTTTTTTCTCTCACTGTAACCTCCTGCACACCAGTGACATCTCTGCCTTGGCTGAAATGATTATATATATATATATATATATATATATATATATATATATATATATATATATAAACTGACAACAGACGGCCTCGTAACTCGAATGTTGGTTGGCAGATAGTCATCACAAATAACAGATTGGTACCTAAGAGCAGAAAAACACTAAAAAAGGGAGACTTTTTTAAATTGCAATGAAGAGATGATAAGAATATGGAAGGAAAGTGAAAAAAAAAAAATAATGTGATGTAAGAGTTCAATCAAGTGATAGATTTTCCTTGTAACCTTGATTACATTTTAATCATCAGCATATCCTTGTATTGAACACTTGGTTGCATCTGAGAGAAATTACACTGAGTAGATGCCCGGTCCCGGGGAATGGCGTCCCGCGGCCGCGCCACTCCATTGCAGCAGAAGAGTGGACCAGGTGCTCGTCACCGACGCCAGTTCAACCGGCAGTTGAGAGGACTGGGGAATTTTTTGTTCCTTCGCCTGTCCGTACGTCCCCACGTTAAAAAAGACTTTGTATCACATCTCGCTGCAGATCGTGAGGTCGACCTGCAGCGAGATGTGATGCAACGTGTCGTGAGATCGACGTTCATGGCTTTTCATAGATTCCTTTATTACCTAGGAACTACCAGGACTTATTAGAAAAAAGAATGGAGTGGCCTCTTGTCATTGTATTATGATGCCAGAACAAACATTGCACTCGATTTCACACCAGACTGTTAAGAAACTCATTCTATCTGTTTATTTGAGGTTATAAACCATTAAAACTATATCTAAGGCTTGCAAACGTGCTGTTTTTTCGTTGGGTGCTTAGACATTCAATAAAGAGCAGAGTCAACCTGGAGAGACATGGCCAAGGATTGTAAGCGATATAATAAAGTTGACTGATTGCACATATTGGCTAAAACCAGATTTAAATTGGAGTTACTCCAGGCCTCAGAATGGAGTAGAATGTGAGCTCACATCGGTTTTTCAAGTCTGGGAAATGTTTGTAATACTCATAATTATATATAAAAAAGCTTCAACAATGATTTGGGCATCTCTCAAAGTCCTGCCACAAGAAAATTCTACTTTGGAGCACACACACACACACACACACACACACACACACACACACACACACACACACACACACACACACACACATATGTGTTTTTGGTTTCGTATTGCCATTGATCGGCACAGTGAGTTCATTACATGTTCTCCACGGTTTAGAATTTACTATTTCATTTTAAAAACTGTTCGCTACTAAATCTTTTTAACCCATAGCTGGGGAAGATTAGGCATGAGACGATAGGAATGCGTGCTTTTCTAGGGGAATTTCTTCGAAAATTAAAGCGATACACTAGACCAAGTGTTGAAATCGGCACATCGATTTCATTTTCCACTACTGTTAACGTGTAAGTAATGGGATATTTGCATATTCCATTACTTATATGTGACAAATATTACATTTAATTTATAGTAATAATATAAACAACATTGCATTTATTGCTTATATTATTGCAACAGATTAAATAGACCTTCTGTCTTCGTCAAAACAGTGGCATTTTTTATGACTTATTTCCGATAAATTGTCACCCCAATTTACATCATCACATTTAGCTTGGTTTGTCATAAGTCATGCAAACTGATAAAAAAATGATCTTAACAAAGAGAAGAAAAAGTGTCGGTCCAGCTTCGTTTATCTTTCGCTCACTTTACTGGCAGCCATTTTATTTCCCGTTCCACAACAATAGAGCAGACACAGTCTCCTTCCTGATTCTTTTAGTCGCTCGGTCTTTCTTAAACGTTTCAGTCAGTGTGTGTTCACTCGTATCTGAGATCCGATGTCGCTAAGGTAAAAACTTTGCTTTCAATCAGCATGAAGATTAACTGCCTCAAACCAATCTGGGCGATCGTCTCTATCGACCAATAGTTGACAAGTATGTCTCATCGACCAATTTTCAAGAGCTGTGAGCTCAATTCTTGATGGGTGTTCAATACTCTTCGGCCTTGTACCAGACCAAGTTCAGTAAATAAGAGTCCACACTGACCTCGTATCTTGCTGAGTATGAATATTTACCCTACTCCCCCACTGCAGCGAGATGTGACACAAAGTTTTTTTAACGTGCGGACGTACGGACAGGCGAAGGAACAAAACATTCCCCAGTCCTCTCAACTGCCGGTTGAACTGGCGTCGGTGACGAGCACCTGGTCCACTCTTCTGCTGCAATGGAGTGGCGCGGCCGCGGGACACCATTCCCCGGGACCGGGCATCTACTCAGTGTAATTTCTCTCAGAAGCAACCAAGTGTTCAATACCTGGCTACTGGCCGATAAACTTCTAAGATTTCTCTAACATTATTCAAAATGTGCTGGGATCTTTTGCATCAGCCTGATACATATTCATTGATTGCAAAAGATGCACACTTTGACAATAATGAAAAGACTTTTTTCATATGTTGAACATTAGAAATCGGGGTAAAAAAATGACTAAAAAAGAGAAAACAAAAGAAAGAAGAGGCCCGTGTGTTTTGTTTATGATTATTTCCAGAATAATTCAGAATTAGCCGGTCGCACGATGTCTAGCGTCATCTTGCTGTCTCCGTTGGTTTCATGGCTATCATTTTCCTACGTGAAACCGTTTGTCCGTTCCTAATTGCTATTTTTCGTTTGACGAATTCTTCACTAATTTCTAATCTGATTGTTTCCTTTCTTTCTCTCTCGTTGGTTATCGTTGTCAATGGCGATTCGGTTTTATTGTTTTTGTTTGCTTCCTTGTTTCCTTTACTCATTCTTTTACGCCCTCATTATGTTAAATAATTTTCATAAAAAGCTAGGATTCCGAATACTGATTTTAAAAGTAGGCAAACACTAATCACTAAGAAGAGCGGCGTAACACAATCTTCCTACTTCACTTCACAGTTTGTTTTATGTCACAATAGCCAAATCAGTTAAGTACCATACGTGATACACGCTTTGGGCGATCATGTCTCGAAAGTGACATGACTGATTGGGCAGAAGTTTATCCCGCAGTAGGTTGCCATTGCTTTCTGCGGTAGACTTTTTGCCAGCCAAGGCAATAGAACCCAATCTGTCCTATTATTTAACCCATAACTGGAAGGAAGGGACGGATTAATAACTTTCCCAAGCGAATTTGTGCGTAAGTAAATGCCATGAATTCAGCTGGAATTCAAACTCGACTCCCCGAATTATCGTTCCGAATCGATATCCACTGCTCCACAACACACATTCCAAAGTCAGTTAAGTATCATGCGTGATACACGCTTGGGCGATCATGTCTCGAGAAAGAGACATGCCTGACTAGGCAGAAGATTATCCCGCAGAAGGTTGCCATTACCTTCTGTGGAGACTGGTTGCCAGCCAAGGCTATAGGACCCAATATGTCCTGTTATTTAACCCATAATTGGAGGAAGGAGGCGGATTAATAATTTTCCCAAGAGTATTTGCGCGCAAGTGAATGCAAGGAATTCAACTAGAATTCGAAATCTTCTCCCCGATTTCTCGCTCCGAGCCGTTATCCACTGCACCACAACGCACATACGCAATAGCCAAATAGTGATACTAAATTTCGATTTAAAAAAAGGATCTTGCGTTTAAATAGCATTGTAGCAGAGTTACGTATTTCTGTCAGTAAGAATTTTTTGTGTTCAGGTTTTGTGTTTCGAATGGTGATTTTCAAAGCAGATAGACCATATTTAAGTCTATTTTACAAAATTTTCATCTCAGTATTAATTTATTTTTTCTTGATTATTTATTTATTTATTTCTTTTCCATCTTTCTCCTTTACTTTTTCTTTTTCTCCTTTTCTTTTTTCTTTCTAACATTCATTTTACCTTTTCCCTTATTATTTGTTTGTTTGTTTCTTTTTTTTAACATTAATTAATTTTCTTTTTTAAACATTCATTCATTTTCTTTCTTTCATTCTTTTTCTTTCTTTATTACATCCATTCATTTTCTTTCTTTCTTTCTTTCTAACATTCATTCATTCATTCATTTTCTTTCTTTCTTTCTTTCTAACATTCATTCATTCATTCATTTTCTTTCTTTCTTTCTTTCTTTCTTTCTTTCTTTCTTTCTAACATTCATTCATTCACTCATTTTCTTTCTTTCTTTCTTTCTTTCTTTCTAACATTCATTCATTCATTCATTTTCTTTCTTTCTTTCTTTCTTTCTTTCTTTCTTTCTTTCTAACAATCATTCAATCATTCCCGTTCCTACACTAATTCTTCTTTCCTTCTTTTTTCGTTTTCTAATGCATTCGTTCCATTCAAGCCCCCTTTCTTCATTTCTCTTTCTTTCTCTTTCTATAGATTTTTCTTTCCTCTATTCTTTCAGCTTTTCCCTCATTATATACCAATTTTCTTCTTTCCTAATTTATAATTATACTAACACATTTCTGCCCTTCATTTTTTTCTTTATCACCATTTCCCCAACCATTACATAAAAATAACATTAACACTCAAACGTAGCACTTCAATTTTGGCAGCTGTTTTAAGATAAATTTAAGACGAAACTTTTATTATACATGAAGAACGTAGATTCGGCGCTAAATTCATGTAAGGGGAAAAATAACCAGGAGTTTTTTGATTAGGACAAATGTACACTTCCGACTCAATTTAGTCTTTTGATATATTAAGTGAAGCTGGTCGATAATTTAAATATTAATTCTATCATAGATTTATCATTTGTTAAGGTAAATTTGCGATGATAGGGGAGCTTTATTCAGGAAAGATATTAAAATAATTCGGAATGTTTAGTAGGAGCAAACAGCCTGCGTATGAATAGAAAATGAATTAAGCAAATATACAAAAATGGATTGGTATACGACATTGAAGCATCTTCTCACCGGAGTTATTCGACCTATTAGTCCTGAGTATGACGATAAACTACATACGACAGTAAGGCTTCTGATTGGGAGATTGGAAGTTTTGAGGAAAATGGAATTGCTGTTGTTTCCAGATCCATCCTGATCCGAGGTGGTATCATCTTTCAGGATCCCAGCTAAGAGCAAATAGTGATTCCCCAGAAGAAAACAAAAAACAATGAAATTATAAAAATACCAGCAGTAAATTTTCATATAAAAAATGACAAACAATGCATATTTATATTAAAATGACAAACAATACATATTTATAGCAAAATGAAAAAACAAGACATATTTATAGTAAAATGACAGACAATATACATTTATAGTAAAATGAAAAACAATGCATATTTATATTAAACTGAAAAACAATACATATTTATAGTAAAATGGCAGACAATACATGTTTATAGTAAAATGACAGACAATACACATTTATAGTGAAATGAAAAACAATACATATTTATATTAAAATGAAAAACAATACATATTTATAGTAAAATGACAGACAATAATACTTATAGTAAAATAAAAAAATACATATTTATCGTAAAATGACTAACAATACATATTTATTGTAAAATCACAAACAATACATATTTATAATAAAATGACTAACAATACATATTTATAGTAAAACGACAAAAATACATGTTTATAATAAAATGACAGATAATACATATATATAGTAAAATGACTAACAATACATATTTATAGTAAAACGAAT